>CAUYUJ010015800.1:297801-312109 GCA_963575745.1 Prorocentrum cordatum | reverse complement strand
TCCTCCTCCTCCTCCTCCTCCTCCTCCTCCTCCTCCTCCTCCTCCTCCTCGTTCATTGTTCTGCCCGTTCCTCCGCCAGAGCCGCCAGCACGGCTAGCAAACCCTGCGTCGAGACGTGCTCGGGGCCGACGGGCCTTTGGGCAGGCGGCTTGCTTCGCTCGCCTTGCCGCGGGAACGCGGCAGCGGCGGCGAGGCCTCCTGGCCGCCTCCCAGCCTCCGGGCCTGACGCGCACCCGCCGCCCTGGCAAGGCGAAGGCGGCCAGGGGCGGCGAGTGCAGGCTCGTCTTCCCCCCGGTCTGGGTCAGGGGCTGCGGCTCGCAGACCAGAGGGAGTTCAATATTCAGCCCTCGTCGGCGATTCTTAGGCCGTCGGGAGGCGCCCTGAAAGGCAGAGCCGTCTGGGCTCGCCCTGGACACGAAATTACCATAGACTTGAACATCTTAGACTAGCACCAGGACGTGTACAACTACCCTTTAGCGCCCTAAGGCCGTTGGCAGGAGCCTCCTGGGCCGTCGTGGGTGCCCTTCTCGCCGATGAACAACCCAACCCAGTTGAGGCCGCCGTCGGGGGGCCCTGCGAGTCCGCAGGAGCCGCCTCGGCGCCCTCTTGAGCGACGCAGAGCTACCTCATGGCCGTCGGCCCCCACCGTGCCTGGATCGAGGATCGAAGTCTTCAGTGATGTTTCTCGGGGTCGCTTCGGAGCGCTCTCAGGGGCCTCTTGGGGACAGGGTAGGGGCCTCCTGGAGACAGTTTCGGGGCCTCTTGGGGGCGTCCCGAAGGCATCGTGGGAGCCTCACGGGGACCTCTTTGGGGGCCTCGTGGGGCCTCCTGAGGGTATCTTCGGGCCGAGGGCTCGAAATGTCCCTTTGGGTTCCCCGTCTGGGCCCCCTCTTGGAGCCGTCTTGCGGGCCTCCTGGGCGGCCTGAGAGGCCTTTTGGGCCGTCAAGGGGCCCTCTGGAACCGTGGTGGGGCCCATGCGGAGGCCTCTTGGGCCGTCTTGCGGCTTGCGGTGATCTCAAGAGCCTCTGGAGCCGTCTTGAAGCGTCGGGAAGCCGAAAGGGGAGAAAGTCAAAATCCTTCAAAAGCCTATGGAATATCCACGTTGATTGCCTCTGCGGGCCCTCTTGGGAAGGCCTCTTGGAGGCCTCTGGAGGCGTTTGGGGGGCGGCTTGGGTCAGATTGAGCCGCCTCGACGCCCTCTTGAGCGTCGCAGAGCTCGCTTCAGGCCGTCTGATGCCATCTGGGGACCCTGTGTGGCCGTCGCGGAGCGTCCTGTAGGGCCGTCGCTGAGCGTCCAGTAGGGCTGACCCGTGGACTACCGCCCACGACTGCCAGCGGTCCGAGTGCGCTTGCTGCTGCGCGTTGCTTCACGGTGCGCTGTTTGCTTGATGATTCCGACGGCGTCCAGAGCAGCGCTGGCATAGCGGCAGCAGACCCAGGCGCTCTCGCGCTCCAGGGATGTCCCTTCATCCTCGCACTGTCGCGTTCGTGGCAGGGTGCATCCGAGGGGGCGGCGGTCGCGACGTGGTCTCTGGCTTCGCTGCTCTGCGAGGTGCTGCCCCTGTCCATGGGACGAGCTTAGAATATCCGGCCCTACTGCGCTTGTCTGCATCGCTGCTCCCAAGGTTGCAGCGGTGGGAGCAGCAGCAGCGGCAAGAGACACCCTAACAGTCCCATCATTGAGTTAAGAAAACGTTTAACATGTGTAAAGCATGTTCTCAAAATGTTTAAAACATGTTTGGAACATGCTTTAGACATCTGGAAATTGTTTGGCAGCACGCCTCCTCTCCATGAATCGACTTCCACGAGGCTCGAGCTTCACCTCCCGCACCTCGTTCAGCAGCGCCAGCGCCCGCTGCCACTGCCTGCCCTTCCCGCACGCGCTGATGCCAGCATTGTAGGTTAGCCCGGGGCCGACCCGTGGACCACGTCCGCTTGCGAGGGGAGCGGGTGGTGCCGCCGGGCTCACTCGATAGGACTGTGCCCCGCGCTCGCTCTCCACGCGCCGCGGCGCAGCGGGCGAGGCCCGGTGCGACTGCGTGCCCGCTGCGTCTGGCCCGCGGGTGGGGGAGGGGACGTAGGAGGAGAGAGCTGCTGGCGGTTTTTGGGGGGGCGCGGGGCGTTGGCTTCTTCCAGCGCTCGGGGGGCCATTCCCCCCGGCTGCCCCAGAAGACGACCAGGGGCAGGCGACTGCTGCCGGAGCGGGCGTGACCTATGCTTGGTGCGCTGGGGCCGCAACCTCGTCATTGCGGAGGTTGCTGGGCCGCGGCGGGGCCTGCCAGGGCCAGCGTCCGCCTCTCTTGCCCCGCCGCCGCTCCTCCCCGGACACAGCGCTGGGACAAAGCTGGGCCGCGGGGGCAGCATAGAGGACGGAGGCCGCGTGCAAAATTATGTCCGCGGGCGGGCTGCGAAAAAGAATTCAACGCGTGTCCCGCGCCCTCCGGCTCGCTGCTCTGGGAGTTCCTGTGCCGTGGCGGATTTCGACGCCAATGGGATTTTTGTTGTTTGTGGGAAGGAGGGTCTGGGCACGCACGCGACACCTCTTGGGGGCCTCCTGGGAGCCCTCAGAGGCATGTTGGGGGTCACAGCCCCCTCTTGGTCGGTTTGGGGGCCTCCTTGGGGCCCTCTGCAGGCCGTCTTCGCGGCATTTTTGGGCCTCCTTTGGCCTCTCTGGAGTTTTTGTTCTGGGGCAGTGTTCCGAGTCCCTTCCCTCGCAGTCGCGGACAAACACGGCACGCATGCACAACGAAAGGGCCACGAAGCCTTGGGGAAATTGCTGGGCCGTCTTGGCGCCCTCCTGGGCCGTCATGGGGTCTTCTTGGGCTGTCGCGGGGCCTTCCTGAGGGTATCCTGGGCCGTCTGGGGCCGATGAGGAAATCCCCTGAGGCCATCTTGAGCGGTCGAGAATCTGACAAGGCGAGCGAGCTGAAATCCAAAAAACTAACGGAAATCCTATATTTTTGCTCCTTGAGCCTCATTCAGGGTGACGCGCGAAAGCACATCGAGTGATGTCCGATGGGATGGTGACAGAGGAATCTCTTCCTGAAACAAGCGACAACCTCGGGCCAAGAGGGTGCCTACGGATAAGCACAACACCGAAAATCCGCCCTGGGAGTTCAAGGTCATAAGGATAGTATACACTGCATGAACTCATTTACCCAGTCCGCCCCATTTTAGTGAGCTTGAAACTCCACTAAACCAAACTGAAGAGGGGCACCCTCAGACTGAGGTGACATCGGTAACTCTTGGCCTGTTGCCATATAATCGCACAATACAGTCAGACCGGGTCGGTTCCACCGACGGGGTCTTAGATGGAAGGAAGGAGACGGAGACGACGACAACAGCGACGACGGACCGGCGGACTCGGCCGCCAGTTGCCTGACGGACGCAGCTCGAGAACGACCCTTGGACGACGGGTCTTGCCGTCGGTTCTCCAAGGCCGTGCTCTCAGAGGTGATCTGCAAGAGACCTGAGCGCAACAGCTGCAGCTGCGCGGCGTTTGACTTGGAGAGGTCTGCCTTTGTCATCACGTCTACGGGCATCATGGGGTGCGGGACCCATCGAACTACTCCCCCAACGCGTCCTAGAGAGTCCCTGCATACTGCGAGATCGATCGCAGCTCTTCTGTCGTTCTTACTGCCAGACGTCTCCTTATCTAACGTGTCGAAGATGCCCTTGGCATCCACCACGCTGACATTCCCCTCGGGGGTCAGGTCCAGGGCACAACTCTTGCGCAGCACTGAGGCGAAGGGGCCTATGTGGGATCTCCAGGAATCGTCCAGAAGGTTGCCCTGGAGAACGTCATAGAACAACATCTGAAGCCACTCGGCCTCCGCGAGGGCGGCGCTCAGCGACTGAACCTCCCCGGCGAGCGTCGAAGGGACCTGACGTTTCACTCGACACGAGCGGCATGCCAACGGGGTGGCTCGGGCCCGGGACCCGCGGGACAAGGCAGCATCCGCTGCATACACTTGCCACGCCTGCTGGGGCTTGCCCCCGCTGTTCGCCGCGACTCCGCCGCAGTCGGAAGCCGCAGCAAACAGCAGAGAACGAATACTGAAACGCCAGACTATGATCGGCACATTGGCAGTCTGTCGAAGATGGTCAACCATCTTATTCAACACCACGGCGTCCCCGACGGTAGGATGCGCGACCCTACTCGCGAGCGAGGAGGCAGTGCCCGACGCCTCCGCTCGCGTCTCCCGGCCGACCCAGTTGAGACGATACACCTTGGATCTGAAATCCGAGATCTCGCGGCCGACGAGTGGCTCATCGCGGTTGGATCGACGGGCTCGGGGGAGGGGGAGACGGTGAATCTGCTCCAGGATATATTTTTCCTGGCCCACTAGAACCCTATCTGGAAGTCTCCTCAATCTACGACCTATGTAATCCACCCCCGAGGCGTCGAACCTCACCATTTTGCCGAAGTCGAAGCGCTCTCTGTAGCTTTTCAGCTCCTCGGCCAGGACGGATGGGACGTGGGCCATGCACCAGTCGCCCACCTCAATGAGAACCATGGACCCCGGACCCCGGGGCCCCCTTTTTGTCATCCAGCACGGCTCCAGCTTAGACTTGACATACCCCCTTGACTCGAAGAACGACACCGTGGTGCGATGGAGAGCTAGGGGGGCGTCATCTAGCCCGTACACAGGAGCGACGAGCTCAATTAATGACCCGGGGGAAAGGGATAATCCCTCGCACGGCTCCACAAAGACTCTCCCGCGGGGACGAACCAGGGGGTCGCTCTGACAGAAGGCATTCTTAAGATCTCCGATCTGGATATCCATATCGAGAGCCAGAGACATCGTCAAGAACAACATGAGGCTCTCCATCTGAGGAGTGGGTGAATACACACGGAGCTCCCCGGCGTCCTCGTCTTCATGACCCCGAACGCACCACCGACTTTTGGCCTTAGGCCGCGAGAAAGTCCCCTCCTGCGGCCCCCACCTCCTCACAATGCGGCTGGACGCGACTCGATTCGGATACCTCTCTCGGAGCCTCCGACCCTCCTCGAGGGGAAACACCCGCACCGCTCGGGTGTCCATGATGGCTTTCCACTCCTCGGCGTCGGATTCGTCGAACTCGGCCGCCTCCTCCGGACGCAGACGCTTCTTTGAAACCTCCGAGCCCCGCGAAGCGGCCAAGGTCAGCGTTCCGGCCTCGGACCCTTCCCCCGGGACCAGCTCCACGTCGGCGTTTCCGTTTCCGAACTCCACCCAAGATCCGCTCCAGCCCCTCTCGGTCATGCCCTCCTGTAGGGACAGAAAATACTGACCGAGCTGTTCTTCCGAAAGAGACATGAGAATTACATCCGTCATGGCGTCGGACCTTTCTTCGGAACACACCTGGCCTCGCCCCGGAGACCTAGACCTGTTCCTTTCCGGGTCCGAAGCGGGAGGAGCAGCCGAACCGAGCCTGTCCCAGTCGGCGATCATGCGACCGACCCGTCCGTCCGAACTTCCGCTCGGATCCACTGCTGGCTGGGGAAGGTCGCCTAAACGAGCCGGGTGACGCCGGGTCTGTTCTTCTCGCATCTGTTGAAAGGCCGCGTCCCTGTCACCCTGTGGACGTCTTCTCATCTCCCCGAAGTCTAACAGACGAGCCCTACGGATAGCCTCCTGTCTCTGCAACTCAATATCTCTCTCAGAGGCTCCGGAAGGCAGACCGACCGCGCTCGGAGCAACCGACCCGGAGGGAGCCACGGAGGGAGCGGGCGATGGCCCGGACGGGGGCATCCCAGACCGAGTCGACTCTCCGACTCGCCGAGGGGCCCCGGCGACTCGGGAGGAAGCATGGACGGAAGAGGAGCTGAGGTAGACCCGTCCGCGGGGGGAACAGGCTCTTCCCATGCCTCAGCCGGAGGTGGGCCTTCCCTCATGACGTTAACCCCTCCTTGGTGCGCACCGGACTGCACCTCTCGAATCATGGAGGCCACGGCTGGATCCTGCAAAATCTCCGCCCCCCTGGCCTCAGGCCCGGTGGCGGGCCTCAGCTGCTCGCTGGCGCACTGCCATAATTGAGACCTCATCGACACCCAGACACTGTTATTGCGCTGGAAAACCACAACCCCTGGGCCGGTCCACCTATCGCGTTGCAGCGCGTAGGTCTTGCGCTGGGCCCTCGGGGCCCTGCGCCACACGTAAACCCAGTCCCCGGGACTGTATCTGGTGTCGCGATGTCTCGGTGCCTTGGCGGCGGCCTTCACTTGGGCCTGACTTCCCTTCTGAAACAACTGAGTCCTAGCAAATCGTCGGATGCTCATCGCTCTGGCGAAGTCCGCAGCCGCGGCATCTTGGCCCCACGCCGTCTCGTCGAGATCCTGCTGGCCAACTAAACCGAGAGGGTCATCAGACATCAATTCGCGTGGAACACGTGGGTTGCGTCCGAAAACAAGTTGATTCGGAGAGAACCCCCCCCCGGTGCAAGTAGTTGTTCTTCGAGGCCACTACCTCGCACGCCAGGATCTCGAGCTCTTTCTCCGTGGCGACGACGGTCTGTTCCGATCCCTCGCCCAAAAGGTCCTTGACCCACCCCCCGTGTCTCTCCGCACGGCCGTTTTCCCAAGGGGCCTCCGCATTCACAACGCGTTGAAACACGCCCTGTTGCTCCAGTCCCCTGAGGAACTCGGCCTGAAACTCGGCTCCGCCGTCCGAAAAAACCAACTCCGGGGGGCCGAAATATCGGATCCACGATCCCACGAACGCCTCCCACGCACTCCGGGCCGTTGGGGCCCCATATCCGCTGCACCTGGCTACCACTTGGCAGTTCGTCCCGTGGCACACCGCGTTCAAAAAGGGAATAGAACGGCCCTCGAAGGAAACGTAAAACACGTCTATCCCCACGACGCGATTAAATTGAAACGTATGAGGCATGGCCGCTCTTCGTCTCTGCTCGGCCTTGGGGTGGGCGTCGCAGTCGGGACATGAGAAAGACGCCTTCACGCATTCGAGAACCTCAGGACGAACGTGAGCCCCCCTCAGAACACGGACGAAGAGGGGAAGGCGGGGGTGCCCCAGATTGACGTGAACCTTATACCGAAGATCTTTGACACGAGCGTCGATGGTGAGAGGAGGTTGCGGCTCGTCGGGCTCATCCTCTTCTCCCCCTTCGTCGCCCTCTGGGATCGGGTCGAGATCTCCGGAGCCCATGTCCGCGTCTTGCACTTCAGGATCCAGATCGACATCGTCTTCTCTCGCGGGCGAGGTCGCTTCTTCCGACGCTCCTACCGGGAAAGAATTGACCTGATCAATCAGTCCCCAGAACGACTCGGGATGGGCTGACTTGCGTGCCATGGAAGACACGATCTTAGCGACGGTCTCGGCCACGTGCTTGCAGAAGGCCTCGGGGTGCACCTGAGATTTTCGAGTCATCGCCCGACCTTCCAGAACGAAGTGCTGGTGGTCCCCGGAGCACTGATATTTCTTGAACATCTCGATCACTACGGGGTCATTTGTCAGCAGTCTAGTTCGCTTCCTGGACAACTTGCCCCCGGGGTCCACCGTGAGACCGAAACAGCACATGTCGAACGAAACCGCCTGGACGCCCGGAAGCACCGCCAACCGGACCACTCTGGGGTCCTCCCAGGACGAAGCCGTGTCGGGGTGCTCCAGCACGAAGGAGCGCCCTCCGCGGTACTGGATGAGAGCCAGGTCGACCGCGTGATGAAGGTGAGTGAGGCCCTCCGAGATCAGGGCCTCGCGGTACTTTGGATCCATAGACCCCTTGCTGACCCTAAACATGGCGCTGCGCGTCTGGCACGGGGGCTCCATCATGGCCACTGCTGGCTTCTCTTTTCTCAAGCGCTGCCTAGCTGAAAATCTGGCCCCCCCTTCTCTGAAGTCCCATCCGGTCTCCAAATCCCAGCTCCCAAGACATCCCATCCTACGCTTCTGGACCTCAGGGCCGATCCGGGGAGGAGAGTACACCTCCACGAAGGCCCTGTCGGCCCACTGTCGTCTCCTAGAGGCCTCGAGTCTCTCGGACTTGGGGGTCTGACTGCGGATAGACGCTAGGCAGGCCGGGGAGCGGGTGGACGCTCCCTGAGGTCGGTCTTCGGAGAGTCCCTGAACTTCTCGCTCCGGATGGGGAAGCTGTCCGTCTGGTGGAAGCTGCACCCCTCCTGGAAGCTGCCCCTCTGGTGGAAGCTGCGCCACTCCTGGAAGCTGTCCGTCTGGTGGAAGCCGTTCCGCCCCGGGAAGCTGTCCTTCACCGTTGGACGGTCCTGCGGAGAAGCGCAGGGCCTTCTCACACGCTTTCTTTTCCCATCTGGAGGCGGTCGCCTCGAAATCGTCATTAAACTCGCCTGAGAGCAGCAGATCCCGCCAAACAGGCAGGGACATCGCGACCAAGCGCTCTGCCTGGTCGTCTGGAGAAGCGCCCCCCTCCTTCGTCCACGCCCCTCCTGGTCTTCTAGTCAGGTTCATCCTCCCGCCCTCCCCAAGATAGTGGGGCGCTTCTTCCTGGAAAAAGAAAGTCTCGTGCGCTCGCCATCCGGCGTCGCTCGGGATCCGATCGAGGCTCTCCGCCTCGGGCAGCTCACTCAGGCCGCACAAGCACCTGCCGTCCTTCAGGGACTGATTGGTCCGCTGCCGGCACTGCCGCCGGTCGGAGGCGACTCGATCGTCTCCCACCCGGCTGGGAACACCGCCTGGGCCGGCACCTGCGGCGGCGACGTCTTCGGCTGCTCCTCGATCGCCATCTGCCTCTCCATCATGGTCTGCTTCTCCTGGATGCCAAGCTGAGCCGCCTGGGTGTTCTGAATGGCTTTCCCCTGCTCCACCACCAGGGCGAGCAGGCCGTGATTCTGGTTGGTCATATCTTCTCCCATGCTCTTGATTTCGTTGACCAGCGACGCGCGAGGTGCATGCTGGCGAGGACGCGCTGGGCCCGCGCCGCCCACCTCCATGGGCGCCTCCAAAGCCCGATACTGCACCATGTCTTCGGAGCGCTTCTTCACCCTCATCGGCTCCTCCGAGCCCTGAGCCGGCCCCCGGTCGCTCGTCGTCGCCATGAGAGCGACCCTCGTGCACTCCACCGAATTCCTCACCGACGCTCTGCCCCCCGGTGGTTTGGCGAGGTCGCTCACGTTCAGCGCCGTCGAGCCGCTCTGCGGCGACTTGCCCTTCCCCTTGTAGATGACGGACGCCTTCTTGAAGTGCGAGACCCTCATGTCGCAGTCCCCGCAGACTTCCCAGCTGCCGTGAGAAAGGCCGAAACTGATGAGACTGGCCCAGGAATGACTGCACTTCATCTGACGCTCCGTGTAGAACCTGTCCGCCTTCTTGGTCTTGAGTGGCCACTGGTGGCCGTTCTGGAACACGCGCAGCAGCTTCAGCCCCTTGTGCCGGTGATCGGCCACGATCCTGGAGCTGAGATACGCCCAGAACTTGCCCCCCACCGACAGTCCGCTCGGATACTCGTTTCCGGTCAGCAAGTACTTGACGTACTGCGGCTCGCCACTGTCGCTCACTGTGGAGCCCGTCATCGCCTGCAGAAACGTCTTCTCGGCTCGATTCCAATACGTCACCATGGCACCTGCAGCCCGTGTGAGAGAAAGCGCCCGGAAACGTCCCCCTCAAACCGCTCGGCCCAGAAATGGCCACATGCGTCGGATCACGACGTCGACGACGAGACGAAAAATGAGTATGAGGAACCGTCTCCCAAGACATCCGCAGAAAGGCCTCTGATTTTCCCAAGACGCCCCGTGGGCCTCCAGAACCGTGAAGAGGGGAAAAGAAATGCTCACCTGCGCTTGGAGGTCCTCCTTGATGCTTCTGGGTGCCGTTGCTGATCACTTTCGGGAGCGAGGCCGGGTCTTTCTGAAGACGACTCCGATCGGCCCTGGGCCCCCGAGTCGGCTGCTCCGAGGACAACGTCGGCGACGCGAGGGCGGACGACCGAACGGGGAGAGGAAGCACGTAGCTCTCGCTCGAGCTCAGGCGAAAGTCAGACGCCTGCAGTCCAAAACGCTCCTGGACAGCCTCGGGGAGCTCAAAAATCTTCTGGGCTGCCGAGCTCATCGATCGCGATCGTGCGATGACCGCTCGACAGCCGCTTCAAGCTGGTGGTCACTCATAGCGCCCTCAGAGTCATCTCGGCCTTCGGGAGATCGATCACAGCCTTCATCTGCTCCTGCATGCCGATCGGCATCAGAGCCGGCACATCTGGCTCGATGAGGTCCAGCTCCATGACGCCTGCCTTGCCCTCGATGCCCGTGGGGGCCAAGAGTCCTGACTGCACCGGCGTCTTCCCACCGACGCCTCTCGCGAACTCGCGCTTGCTCCTGACCCGAACCACTCGGAAACCTAGCTCGCCCAGACGCATCTCCAGCCTCTGCAGCGCCTGGGGCCCGATCAGCGCCTGGCCCGCCGCCGCGCCCACTACGATGCCCCCCGAGCCGGTGACCAGCAGGCTCATGGCCTCGACCTTCTCGGACCCGATGCGGCCCGCGACCTGGCGAATCAACCCGCGCGCGTTGATCGAGTCGACGTTCTCCGAGGCCAAGATCGCGCAGCTCGGCTCCGATTCGTTGAGTAGCACGAACCCGCTTCCTGCTGCAGCTCCCGTCGAGTCTCCCTTCTCGGGACATTCTCGGCTCCAGTGCCCCTTCTTGTAGCATCGATGGCATTTGGTGATCTTCATCTGTTTGTCGATCGGAAGTCTCCTCTTCCGCTCACGCACTATTCCTTTCGCACTCCGACGTAGTCCATCGCGTCTCCCCGGGTGCGGCGGCGGCGGCGCCGGCGCCCTGGAGCCCGAAGGCCCCCCCGGGGTCTGGTAGAATTTCCTATCCACTCGAAGCTGCCTTTTGTAGTCCGGTTCTCCTTCCACGTCTTCTTTCTGTCCTTTTCCAGCGTCGCCGGCACCTCTGGTAACTCGTACTCGCCCACGTCGGCCTCTGCGATCGACTCCAGCACGAAAGCCTCCTGCTCTGACGTCATGGAGGAGACGTCGCTGCATTCGCAGAGGTCGTCTTCGTCATCCTGCACTGCGTAGGTCGTCGCCGTGGCCTTGCCCGTCCTGGCGCCGAGGTGCTCATTGCGCGTCACGCCCATCTCTCTCGCCGCGCCGATCACTTCCTCATAATCCTTGGAGCCGCGGCTCATGACCTTCAACATCTGCATCCCGCTTTCGTCCAATCCTATGCCTTCCCCAAGGAATAACATCTCCCAGCTGTCGTCTAACTCGAGCCCCTGGCCCTTCAGCCTCTCGAAGTTCTGGTCCGTCCTCGCCGCGTAGACCGACAGGGTTTCGTCCGCTTTACGTCTGTATCCCATCAAGCATTCTCGGCCAGCTCTTCTCTTCTCGTCGTCTATGCGTTGTCCGCTCATGATGTCGAGTCGCTTGATGATCGTCATCGGTCCTTCGGCTGACTGCAACACTGCATCTGAGATGTCCTCGAATTTTCTCTGCAAATCCCTGTCTGATACCTTCAGAATCTTGTCGGACCTCTTCTTCGGCGGTACGTCTGTCTGGTCGAGCCACCGGACCACTCGGCGACGCCATAATCTGTAGTCTGACCAGCCCATGAAGGCCTCCGGATCGGTGTAGTCGCCCTTCTCCCACTTCTGGTCCCTCCAGTCGCTCTCGTACTTGCCGCTCTTGCTCTTCTTCCACTCGCCCCATTCTTCTTGGGGCCAGTCCCTTCTCTCTCCGCCCTGGCTCTCCGACCGGCCCTGACCCTTCCACGGGTCATCTAAATCCCACGGATCGCGAGCTCGCCGGTCAGCACCCTCTTCCTTCTCGCTCGCGCCGTGCTTGCCCAGGTACTTCAGCAGCATGGCCTCGGTCTGCGCCAGCTGCTGCTTCATTATCTGCTCAAGCTCCAACTTCTGCTCGCTAGTGAACGCCTCGGAGTCCACTGTGGCATCTGACAATTCCTTCCTGCCCGCTAGGTCGTCTGTCCTGCGTTGTCCCTCGCCGTTGCCATCCTTCGGGTCACCCGACATCGTGCCGCGGATCGAACCACACCCCGCTGGGAGTGTCACGCTCCGCTACCACTGACGCGCGAAACCACATCGAGTGATGTCCGATGGGATGGTGGCAGAGGAATCTTTTCCTGAAACAAGCGACAACCTCGGGCCAAGAGGGTGCCTACGGATAAGCACAACACCGAAAATCCGGCCTGGGAGTTCAAGGTCATAAGGATAGTATACACTGCATGAACTCATTTACTCACAGGGTTCCTCTTGAGCCTTCCCTGGAGCGGATTACGGCCTCTTGCGGGCCTCCAGGGAGCTGTCAGAGGCACGCTTGGAGTCTCGGGGCCCCGTTGGCCCCTCTTGGGGCGTCGTTGGGGCCTGCCTGGGGTCTTCTCGGCGACCTCTGCGGGCCTTCTTGGGGGCTCTCTGGGGCCGCCTTGGCGCCCTCATTGGCCGCCTTGGGCCCTCTTGGGCCGTCGCAGGGCCCCTCTCAGGGCCCCCTGGGCCGTCTGGCCCCATGAGGCGGCCTGGAGCAGGCGAGAATCCCAGAGGGCAAAGCGGCCAGAATCCGCCAAGAAAAACCGCGGGAATCATTGAAAGTTGCGGCCTTCAGGCTCTTTCAGGCGCCCCCTTTGTGGGGTTCCCTTGGTCCAGATTTGGACCTAGTGGGGGCCTCCTGGGAGCCTTCAGAGGCATGTTGGGGGTCTCGGGCCCCTCCAGGTCCCCATTGGGCGTTGGGGCCATCTTGGGGCCCCGATGGCGACCTCCTGGAGCCTTCTCTTTGGGGGTTTTCTGAGCCCGTTTTGGCGCCCTCTTGCGCCGTCATGGGGTCCTGTTGGGCCGTCCTGGGGCCCTCTTTGGGGCCTCTTGGGCCGCCTCGGGCCACCGTGGAGGGCCCCTGTCGCCGCCTCGGGCCGTCCAGAGCCCGAAAGGGCGATCAACCTGAAATCCTGCAAGCGCCTGCGGGAAGTCGAAATCCCACCAGCCCTCCGAGCGCAGGTGGCTTAACGAACGTTGCCTCCTCTCTGCCGAAACCCCTGCTTCCCCTGCTCGGAGGAAGGGCTCATTCCTGTTCCTTATTTAAACACACACCCTCTCCCAGGAGACCAGCAGCCAACCAGGAACCATGAGGACACCATGTGGCCCCCCCCCCCCCACACACACCATTCCTGTACATACACAATACAAAAAGCACTCTGTCTCCACAGCTGGAGCATGCAAGGCCAAACCAATGCGCCGCCCTTCCCACCATCTCGTTTTTACAAACAGAAACGGGCAACGTCTTGAGTCATGTTCGTGAGGCCCGCGTGCACTTTGCATAGTTTTTGGCCAGGACGGCGGGGGTGTCAGCACATTGCCTGCTGCGCGCAGGGCTATCATCACTAACCAAAAATGCATACACAATGAACCTCGCGACTAGATCTGGATCATGCGGGGTAAGCCGCGATCACTGTCAAGTGGTTTTTGACAGGGACGGCGGGGTGATGGCGTATGGCCTGCTGCGCGAAGGCCCACCAAACACAATGATGGGCTGTGCCTTTCGACTAGGAAGATGTGGGCCGACATGTTTCCCGATGTGTGCTGTCATGTTCGCAGGCGCACCTGACACAGTCTGCACGTGCCCCGAACGTGGCGCAACTGGCGCGGCTGGAGTACGAAGCGCACCTGGCGCACGCGGAGCACGTGGCGCATCTGACGCACCAGGAATGCCTGGCACGCTCGGGCCCCAGGGGTGCCTGGCGCGTGTGGCGCGCCTGACACGCGTGGCGCACCTTGCCCCAGCGTCGCACACATGGGATCGGTTTTGGTTCCCACTAGCTGCCCATCCAAAGACGACCGCTGGGCATGTCAAGACTCGGGTGTTACTCACGTGTTGGAAGGGCGGGTGGGGTGAGATAAACGGTTTGCTGTCTAGGGGGTGCCTTAATCACTGTTCCCTATTGATAAACACCCCCCTCCCCCAGGCGACTGGGGGCCAACCAGGGTCCATGACGACACCCCCCCACCATTCCGTGTAAAAAACAATGCAAACCACACTCTGCCTCCAAATTCGGAACATGCGCAGCCAACCCGATGCGGCCCCCCCCCACCATCCCTGTCAAAAAACAATACATAGTACACTTGGCGGCGGCGGCGGCTGCGGCGGCTGCGGCGCCGGCGGCGGCTGCGGCGGCTGCGGCGGCGGCGGCGGCGGCGGCGGTGGCGGTGGCGGTGGCGGCAGCGGCTGCGGCTGCGGCGGCGGTTCGGCAGCGGGGGGCGGCGGCGGCGGCGGCGGCGGCGGCGGCGGCGGCGGCGGTGGCGGCAACGGCTGCGGCGGCGGCGGCGGCGGCGGCGGCAGGCGGCGGCGGCAGGCGGCGGCGGCGGCGGCGGTGGCGGAGGCGGCGGCG
>CAUYUJ010015800.1:287801-292801 GCA_963575745.1 Prorocentrum cordatum | reverse complement strand
CGCGGAGCCCCCCATATGCGCACCCATTCGCATGGACCTGTCCGCCGCGAGCATCTAGGCGCAAGAGTTTTCGAATATAGGCATATAGGCGGGCTTGAGTTGTGACGGTCTGGTCATGAATCTAACTGCGAACGAATTGGAGCGCGAGTGAATCCGCCGATCCGGCGCGTGAGTTTCTGAGAGCGCGGGCTCGAGCTCGCTCAAGCTTCGCTCTGGGGGGTCGGGATCCGGCGAATTATCCATGCAATTCAGCGAACGCTCCAGCGCGAAGGGGGGGGGGATCCAAGAATCGAGGGGCGGGGGGCTCGAGCAGGGACGGGGGGGGTTCGAGCTCAAGCGGGGACGGGGGGGGGGGGGGGTCGAAGGAGGAGGGGGGGGGGAGGGGGGTCAAGCCCAGCGAGGAGGGGGGTCGTACGCGCGGGCGAAGGGGGGGAGAAGGGGGGGGGGGGCAAAGGATTGGGGGGTGTGCTTCACATAGGGGGGGTCAGCGCGACGGGGGGGGCGCCCAAGAATCGAAGGGGGGGGGGGGGGTGGGCTCGAGCGAGGAGGCGGGGGGTCGAAACGGAGGAGGTGTTCGAGCTCAAGCGGGGGGGGGGGGGTGCAGAGCGGGAGGGGGGGGGGGTCCGAGAATCGAAAGGGGAAGGGGGGGGGGGCTCGAGCGAGGACGGGGGAAGGGGGGGGGTAGAACGGAAGGGGCTCAGCGCGGGGAGGGGGAAGTAACGAGCATCGAAGGGAGTGGGGGAGTGCGAGGAGGAAGCGGGGGGGGGTGGGTCGAACGGAAGGGGGGTTTCGAGCTCAAGCGGGGGGGGGGGTCAGCGCGGGGGGGGGGGGGGGGATCCACGAATCTCTTCCTCCCCTCTCCTCCTCGAAGAGGGGGGGAGCTCGAGCGAGGACGGGGAGGGGGGGGCGAACGGAGGGGGCAGGTCGAGCCCAAGCGGGAAGGGGGGGTCAGCGGGGGGGCCCAAGAATCGAGGAGGGGGGGGGGAGCTCGAGCGAGGACAGGGGGGGGGGTCGAGCTCAACCGGGGGGGGGGGGTCCAAGGAGGAAGCCCGAGCGGGGACGGAGGTGCGGGTCGAGCTCAAAGGGGGGGTCCAAGAAACCGGTGAAGGCAGCGGGGGGGGGAGGGACGTCGTCGTCATCATCGTCAGTCGTTGACCCGGTCGTCGGTCGTCGTCGTCGTCATCGCCCGTTCCCACGCGCATCGGGAGCGCCCCGGATCGGCGGCCCTGGTCGGAGGCCATCACACTCTCAATAATACGAGCGCGTCTCTGCGCATGAGCCCGGGGCCTCCTGAAACCTCCTGGGGTTTCGTGGGGTCTCCAGGGGCCTCTTGGGGCCCCCTGGGGCCTCTTGGGTTTCGATGGGGCCTCCAGGGACCTCTGAGGGGGGATCCGCGCACCTGGAGAAGTCCAATCTATAGGAACAGCCGCACGCATGGCATTGCGGATTGGAGCCACAGAAAAAAAAAAAAAAAAAAAAAAAAAAAAAAAAAAAAAAAAAAAAAACTATAGGAGCACACGTAAAACACCAAGGACTCGCGCCCCAGGGGAGGCCCGATCTGTAGGAACCTACGTACAATATCTTGCATTGTATACACAGGAGCAGGACAATCTACATAAACATACGCATGACATCAAGGATTCGCGCTCCATGCGGGGTCCACTCTGTAGGAGCACACGAAAAACACATGGGATGGGAGCCACTCCTGTTGCCTTCTGACGCCTCCTGGCGTTTCCTGCGGCCTCCTGGGGCCTCCTGTGGTTTCCTGTGGTTTCCTAAAATGTCTCGGAGTTTCCTGGGGCACCGCGGGGCCTCTGGGGACATCCTGTGGCCTCTTGAACCTTCCTGCGGCATCCCGATGCCTCCTGGGACCTCACGCGGCCCCCTGGGGCCCCCTGGAATCTGCCGGAGCCGCCCGCGGCATCCAAGGAAGAATCTGCGCCCACGAGTCTGGCCACCAAAACTTTCAAACCGATCGGGACACCCTCAAAATACGGCCCCCTCTGGGGCGCGAAAATGAGCGCCTCGCTCGAGGCACCCCCCAAACATGTTCCGAAAGTGGAGGATGTTAGGCACGCAAACGAGCAAAGCGCTCGAGACATCCCCGCTGTTTTAGCGCGAACGGAGGCCGTGCAACACCCCTGGCGCCCCCCCTCAATGAGCGCCTCGCTCGAGACATCCTCCAAATCTGCTTCGAAAGCAGAGGCCGCTGGGCAAGCAAACAGGCAAACAGCTCGAGACATCCCCGCCATTGTGGCGCGAACGGAAGCCGCGCAATACCCCTGGCCGCCCCCCTTAGCAAACCGCTCGAAACATCCCCATCATATGTTCATCGTCGTCATCATCATCAGAATCATCATCAGCAGCAGGAGCACCATGATAATCGTCATCCTCATCCTCCTCATCACCATCGCCATACTCATCCGTCAGTCACCATCACCATCATACTCACATTCTATTCCCACCATACCAGGGTCATCACCATGACACTCATCATCATTGTCTGGCGCAGAGAGGGAGAAGGGGGGGAGGAAGGTCCGCGCGGTCGGAGAATAACAAGAGCCCCATATTTTGAATATGGGAAACAACAAAACTTCTCTGCACAGATGACATCGTCGAGCAACGGACGAGCTCGGCAAGCACGTCTGCTCCCAAGGCAGTGGCTCTGGCGGGTACCCCTCGTAGAAGCGAGACGCCATGCGAACTTCTCGTTACATATAATGGCTGTGGCTAGTCCAAACTTCAACATATTTCAACACAATGCATTGCCCCGCTGCTTTGATAATGTGAAAAACCCTCGGCGGCCATCGGCGGCCGGAACTTGAATCACCAGCAACCTCAGCCATGAGCCCCGCAGCGCAAGGAAAGCCAGGATGGCACGAGACCAACTTGGGCAGAGGGAACCCAGCACCCTGAGACCGAGGCGCAAGAGCAACCACAACTGGCGCATGATCAGACAGCTGGCGGAAGCAGGGCGCCCGCGCGAGGGCGGCGCTGGACGGGCTGAGGACAAGCAGCTCGGCAGTCGGCATAGTCGTAAAAATTCTGTCGGTCCTAGACATCGATTCAAAAATGCAGAGCAACGCCTTCGTCGCGACGGGTAACTCAGCGAGTAAAAAATGCGGGGCGGCCTCTGCAAGCTCAGCAAAGGTGGCGTCGAAGAAATGCGTCCGCCGATGAGAACTGAAGGTAAACCTGCCGCAGAAGTGGTAGGAGCCTTCGCCGACACATGCGAAGTTGAAACCGCCCGCAAGAAATGCAGTTGCCTCCTCCGTCGAAAACATCTGTATCCTTTCCTAGCTCGCTATCTGCGGGTCGCTGTGCAGTTTCAAGATATGCATTATGATCTGGCCGTTCTCCGACACGACGCGGTGGGAACGCCCCCTCTAGAATTCGAAAACCGCATGCTGACGACATGGCAACTCCGCCAGCGCGCGCGGCGCAATTAACACGACGCAGCCACCGCACGCGCGAGAACGACATAAAGTACCGACCGCGCAACGATCACGAGCTCCTCTGGTGGACTGTTTTCGGTTCCCTGGGGCCCTTCGAGCTTCTTGAGTAGAAACGATCTCGCGGCGGCCCTCGACATCGGCAAGTCTAGAATACTTCGTTCGATCTCTTGACATCCGAGCCCAGAGAACGAAATAGCAAGCAGCATCTCCAGGAAACCAAACTCAGTTTGGCGGCGAGGACGTAGGGGCGGAAGCTCAGGAAAAAGACGGGCGGGTCAGAGGTCATCAATCTCCGAACAGCTAGATGACGAAGAACCCGAAGAGGAGCAAGCGGAAGAGCTAGACGCCGAAGTGAAACATCTGAATTCTGGGACGAATGCCCAACACGATCCGGTGAGCACCGACGCCGCCATGTAACCTGCTGACGACCTGTGCTAGTAAAGCTGCGCGTTACATTTCGCTGCGAAAATGATGCATCTCTGGACAACGCCCCATAGTCGCTACAAGCTCGGACTGGCGACATTAGAGTCCGATTGCGCGGCCTCGAGCCACGGGTTCACGCCCTCACGGGCGATACCACTTGTGTTCAATTTTTCACACGCCGGATGAACGATCACCTGGCCGTTGCCCCCCATATGAAGATGGACCAACCGGTAGATCTCGTGGCCCAGGATGAGGTATAAGACGCCCTTGAACCCTGGACTGCCACGTCTCATACCATCCCCCCCCCCCCCCAGTTGTTCTTATCCGCCATGTGTCGGCGAATCTTGTCCAAGAAGAAGCCGAGGGTGCGACTTCGCGCCCTCGCGTCCTCTGTCGCGCCATTCATGGCACTTAGATTGTGGGAAATGCCCGCGCGAGCATCATGCCATGCAATTCCGTCGCACCTGACCCGTTCGACGAAATCGTTTGCGAACGTCGCGTCCGCATAAGTGATGCTGCAGCTCTTCCGCGCGCTGTGCGCTTTGACCTCAGCCCGGCTCTGAACTGCCCGTGGCAATGTGGACAAGATCGTCTTCCCATGAGTTCCCAGAACCCCCCAAAAAAAAAAAAAAAAAAAAAAAAAAAAAAAAAAACGCCCTCGAGAAGCCACCGACCCAAAAACCTTGCTCGGACCCGACTGCGCCATGGGCTTAGCACGCGGCGGCCGACCCGCATAAGAGCCGCCAGCTCCAGCCGAAGACGCACTGGACGATGGCATGGGCCGCTGGGCGCCACCCACCTTGCCTTTAAGTACCAGACCAGTTGCTTTGATCCGTGCCTCAGGGACATCACTACTGATCGCATTCTCTGATGATTTCGCACGGTCCGTCAGAATTGATACGTCGGTTTCGTGGTCCGCTGAGCTTGCACAAGGTGAGCGGACGTCGTCCGCGGTGGCCATGTTGTTTCCCATGCGCGAACGCTGGGTTTGTATATGTACCAGCATGGATAAGATTGGGTCCTGGCCCTTGCCGTCCTTGCCGTCCTCCTCCTCCTCCTCCCCCACCTCCCTCCTCCTCCTCCTCCACCTCCCTCCTCCTCCTCCTCCTCCTCCTCCTCCTC
>CAUYUJ010015800.1:245315-287701 GCA_963575745.1 Prorocentrum cordatum | reverse complement strand
CCACTACCACTACCACTACCACTACCACTACCACTACCACTACTACTACTACTACTACTACTACTACTACTACTACTACTACTACTACTACTACTACTACTACTACTACTACTACTCCTACTACTTAGGTGTCATCGCCGTGAGAGTTATTTTAATCACGGGGCCCTGTCTGCCAGGGCCATTAGCTTCAATTCGGTCCTATTAGCTTCAATTCTGTCCTGCGCGGGCGCCGCTGACCCTGGGGGCGCGCCGATGGCAGAATACTCCAATGGCCAGCTGCCCCGACGACGCCACGCCGGCGGAGGAGACGGAGGGGGGAGAAAAAGGCCCTGGGAGCACGGGCGCGCCGCCTTGAGCGCCAACCAGGCCTACAACCCCAGCGGGGAGGTGAACGACAGCTGGTTTGGGCCCCCCCGGGGAGGAGTAGAGAGAGCAAGCGGGGGAAAAGAAGAGAAACGAAAAAGGAGGGGGAGGGGCCCAATTCCACTTCGGCCCACCCCCCTCCCATGGGGGAGGCGCTTCCACAGCCCCACGCGGGGCCCTGCCTCCGCCGGTCCTCGGGGCGGTCGCCCTCCTGGGAGGAAAAAAGATTCCCCCTCACCAGCGCTGCGACAAGTTGGGGAGAGTGCCGAAGGGGGGCGGGGGGAGAGGAGGAGGACGACGACGAGGACGACGAGGGGGAGGGAAACGACGACGGAGACGACGAGGGGGGAGGAGCTCACGGGGAAGACAACTGAGGAGGGAAGGAAGACGGAGGAGAGGCAGTTGGAGAATGACCAAGAAGCTGGAAAAATGGAAGGCGGTGGTTTGGCGGGGAGGGGAGGGGGGCGCGGGGAAGTGGAAATGGCGGAAGGGCAAGGCGAGGGCGGAGGAGGGGGGAAAAGGAGGTGCGCACAGCCTGGCGCGACGGGTGGTGACCGAAGCGCGGGACTCTAGCTGGATATGGAGGGCCTTCCACAACCGCGGAAGGGAAGCCAGACTGCATGGCAAGGGACTCGTGCAGCTGGCACAGCGACCGCAGCAAGAGAGCTGGATCAATTGAGCTGTCGATGGAAACGCGCATCAGGCAGCCCAAGGCGACGAGGGGCCGGGAACCCAGAAGACCAGAGCGCCCAGACAGGCACTCCCGCCGCCTAGGCCCTCCGAAGACGGCCAGTGCAGCAGGAACGCCACCCCCGCGGGGACGGACGGGCGACCACCCAGCGGCCCCCCGTGACCGCCCCAACCCAGAAGGGGCTAGCTATCGCCCCCCGGGCGAAAACCAACCCCAGAGACCCCCCCCCCAAAGCACAACCAGAACGACGAGGCGAATCCAGCAGGGCGGAGCGGGGGCCGCACCGAGGCAGAGCGGAGCACACATGTCAACTAGATATGCTCTGTGCGCTCACAACCTTCAGCATTCTCCACTGCGCACGCGGCATCAGGAGGAGGAGGAGGAGGAGGAGGACGACGACGACGACGACGACCAAGATGACAGGCAGCACGCGACGCGCATTTCAGTGCAGCGCGTCTGGACACCACAACTGGACGAGGCGGTCTGCGCACGGGTGGCGAGGGCCCGCGGCCGCCAGCTCCGCCTTCAGCGCCGCGAGCTCCGCCTCGAAGTGGCGGGCGCGGCCAGCGCGCCGCGCCATCCAAGGCCCCTGGCGCGCGCGCCAAATGCTCCTCGGCGGGGGCGGAGCGGGATCTCGCGAAGAGCGCGAGGACAAAGAAGACGACGACGACGAGGGAGGACGACGGGGGAGGGGGACGGGGGAACGACAAGCTATGTGCGCTCGCTTCAAATCTGACGCCCTACCCCCCCCCCATACCTTACCATGGCGCTGATTTTCTCTATCCGCGGACGCGTGTCGTAGCGGACCTGTGGCTCCGCGCGCGCGTGCGTAGTGGGTGGTGGCGCGCGTGCGCGCGCGCGCGCGTGCGTGGTTGTGGTTGTGGTTGTGGTTGTAGTTGTGGTTGTGGTTGTGGTTGTGGTTGTGGTGGCGGTGGTGGCGGCGGTGGTGGTGGTGGCGGTGGTGGTGATGGTGTGTGTGCGTGTGTGCGCGCGTGCTGTGGTGTGACGTGGTGTGGCGTTCTGGTGATTTGGTGGTGGGCCAAGTGCGTGCGTGCGTGATGGCGGCGGTGGTGGTGGCGGCGGTGGTGGTGGTGTGTGTGCGTGTGTGTGTGCGTGTGTGTGTGCGTGTGTATGTGTGTGCGTGCGTGCGTGTGTGTCTGCGTGCGCGCGCGTGTGATGTGGTGTGACGCGGTGTAGCGTGGTGGCGGTGGGTGTGGTAGTGGGGTGGCGGTGGCGGTGCGCGCGCGTGCGTGCGCGCGTGCGTTGGCGGGTGGAAGTGGCGGTGGTCGGGGCGGGGCGCGGCGCGGCGGCGGCGGACGGATGGGCGCGCGAGAAAGAGGCCCGCGCCGGGGCGAGAACGCCATCCTGAACGACGGAGGCAAAACACCGATCCGAAAATGAGACCCACGCTGCAGCTGGAGCACGATTCGGAACGAGCGGGCCCCGAAAATGAGGCCAGCGCCTCAGCGAGAGCAGCATTTTGGGAACAAATGCCAGCGAAAACCCAACTCCAGGGAAACCTGCGTGTAAAAAAACAACACGCGGGGGGGGGGCGGCTACTCCCAAGACGTCATCAGGGAAAGAGGGAGAGTAGCATTCATATTGAGTAACTGTCGAGGAAAAGGGAGATCGAGATACCCCTGCTTCTCCGCAAGCGTCATCAGCCAGCTTGAAGCCGAGATAACAAAGAACACAGCGATAGCCAATTTGAAAACCACAATTGGCCTGCGTTGCAAGCTCACGCGCTCTTCAACCAGCCTCCCACAGCACGCACGTCCGCTGTCATTGCGAATCACCTCGCCTTGCCAAAAAACGCGAGACTCTGCCAAAACGAAAATAAAGGAGGAGGACGAGAAGGAAGAGGACACAAGGAGGAGGAGGAGGAGGAGGAGGACTCCAGGAGGAGGAGGACACGAGGAGGACGAGGAGGAGGAGGAGGACGACGACGAGGAGGAGGAGGAAGAGGACGAGGAGGAGGAGGAGGAGGGGGAGGACCACGAGGAGGAGGAGGAGGAGGACTACGAGGAGAAGGAGGAGGACTACGAGGAGGAGGAGGATTACGAGGAGGAGGAGGGTGAGGACTACGAGGATGAGCAGGACTACGAGGAGGAGGAGGAGGAGGAGGAGGAGGAGGAGGAGGAGGTGGAGGAGGACTACGGAGAGGAGGAGGAGGGGGACTACGCGGAGGAGGAGGAGGAGGACCACGAGGCGGAGGAGGAGGAAGAGGACGAGGAGGAGGAGGAGGAGGAGGAGGACCACGAGGAGGAGGAGGAGGACGCGAGGAGGAGGAGGCCGAAGTCTGCCACACTCAAGGATTTGGAGCCCTGAAGCGCTGGGCCCCTGCCGAGCTCGTCCTTGCACCACCACCGGCCTCGGCAGCGGGGCCTCCCTCCTCTCTCCTCCCCCCTCGAACTTCCCCCTCATCGGCTTCCACGTCCCCATCCTCACCCCCCATATACATCCTCATCCTTCTCCTCCTCATATTTCTTGTTTCTCCATCCTCCTCAGCTTCCCCCCTTCCCACGTCCTTTTGCGTCCTTGTTACCTCCTCCGACATTTTCACTTTCCTGCCTCCGCCTACCTCCACCAACATATTCCTGCCTCCTCCTGCCTTCTCCTACCTCCGTTGGACTCTGCCGACATCTCCCAGGAATTCCAGTTCCTCCCCCTACCTACCCCGCCCTCCCCCCCCCCCCCATGCCCCCCATTCCCTCTTCCTGCTTCCTGTCTGCTCCTCACACCCCCTCCTGAAGTTCAGAACCGACCCAAGGATTGCCACTGGCCGCCGCAGGCGTGCCATCTCCGACATATCAATGTTTTGGATGCCAGGTGCCAGGCGCTGCTGGATAATCAATGCGTTCTAATATAAGCTCAGCTGACAGAGGGGCCGGGCCAAGGCACGAACGGCAAGCCACGCGGCATCGCCACCAGAACTTGCCGCCACAGGCGCACCACATCGATGCCTGCTCCTCGCCCTCCTGCTTGCTTCCCTCCCTTCTTTCTCCTCCTCCCCCTCCTCGTGGTCCGCGCCCCCCTTTTCCTCCCTCCTTCTCCTCCTCCTCCTCTTGCCCCCTCCTCTGGCCCTGCCCCCCCCCCGCCCGCCCCCCCCTCGCCCCCCTCGCCCCCCCCGCCGCCCGCCCCCCCATTCGTCCTCCCCCACCCCCCCCCCCCCCCCTCTCCAAAGGAGAGCCGCCGCATCGACTCACTTTTCGTCGTCGGTTTCCACGGCGTCGGGCCCGAAGAGGCCCAGCGCGCGCTGCTCCCCCTCCGTGCCCAGGGAAGCTGCAGGGCCCGCCTCCGCTGCGTTCGTCGCCGCTGGCGCAGCGGCCTCCACTTTGTCTAGCTTGCTCCTCAACTGCTTCTCCGTGGCCGCCGCCGAGCTGGCCCGACGCGGGCGCGGCAGCAAAAGGCTCGCGCGCTGTCTGGCAAGGCTTCCGCAAGGAGGAGGAGGAGGAGGAGGGAAGGGGGAGGGGGGGGAGGAGGAGGAGGAGGAGGAGGAGGAGGAGGAGGAGGAGGAGGAGGAGGAGGAGGAGGAGGAGGAGGGGGAGGGGGGAGGGGGAGGAGGACAAAGCTAGGTGCGCGCGCGTCATATCTGACGTCCTACCCCTCCCTCCCATCCCTTACCATGGCGCTGATTTTCTCTATCCGCGGACTAATGGGTGGTGGTGCGCGTGCGTGCGTGCGTGCGTGCGTGGGTGCGCGGTTGCGGTGGTGGTGGTGGTGGTGGTGGTGCTGGTGCTGCTGGTGGTGGTGGTGCTGGTGCTGCTGGTGCTGCTGGTGGTGCTGGTGGTGGCGGTGGTGGTCGTGGTGGTGGCGGTGGTGGTGTGTGTGCGTGTGTGCGCGCGTGCTGTGGCATGGCACGGGACATGACGCCAGCGCTGCAGCGGGAGCACGAGCCGAAACGGCGGAAGCGCGGACATGAGGCCAGCGCTGCAACGGGGGCACGATTCGGAACGAGCGGGAGCACGGAAATGAGGCCAGCGCTGCAGCGGGAGCACAATTCGGAACGAGCGGGGCTCAAATCTGTTTCTGCCTCGCAGATCGCCGCGCTGGCGCGGTGGCGGAAATGGCCGCAGGCACCTGGATAGGACCTCTTCCTCTTCTTGTCGCCCAGCCCCTCTCT
This sequence comes from Prorocentrum cordatum, assembly GCA_963575745.1. NCBI lineage: Eukaryota > Dinophyceae > Prorocentrales > Prorocentraceae > Prorocentrum > Prorocentrum cordatum. The sequence goes on along the minus strand of CAUYUJ010015800.1, from coordinate 282,524 downwards.
ATCCGAAATAACCCTCACAGTGCACAACGACTTGCTGTTGGGGCCCGACAAGACCTCGGCTTCCACGTTGTCGCACAGCCCCTTGTCTTTGTTAGCCGAGCAGAGAACCACCTCTCCGACCTTGAACGGAGGCCCGCCCTGGCCGCCTGGGGCCACCTCTGGCTTGGCGCCCCCCTCGGCTTCACCTCCCTTCCCGGCGCCCTGGCGGGCGTCCGCCCCCGAGGCGGCGGCGCCAACGGCCAGCACGCGCTGCTCGAAGGCGGCAGCCTTGGCCGCTGCCCCCCCCCCCGTCGGCGGCAGTAGCCCCCCCTCCGCCCCCGTTGGTTCCGCCCCTGCCGCTGTCCGCGGCGGGCTCTGCGCCCCCGGCGACGCCGCTTTCCGCGGCGGGCCCTGTGCCCCCAGCAGTGCCGCTGTCCGCGTCCTCATTGGCCTGGGCGGCCTCTGCCGCCAGGAGCTTTTCCCTCTCGTGCTTCTGCTCCTCCGCCTCCCGCTGCTCCTTCTGCTTGCGCGCCTCGTGCGCCTCGAAAGCCGCCAGCACGCTCGCGGGCACCTTGTCGCGGTCCGTCTTCTCCCAAAAAGGCGCGAGGCACTTTCCGACATTTTCCTTGCTCTCCGCCGCGGCGCACTCCACGGGCGCCCCGAGCTCCGGAGGGATGCCGCCGGACGCGTCGCAGTGGACGCCCAGGATCTTCATGGCGCACGTCTCGTACAAGTACGGCCCGTCGACCCCCCCAAGGACGGCGGCCAGCCTCGCGTGCAAGTTCGACAAGCTCTTTGCGACTGGGTGGAGCACGTCATCGAAGTACTTCACCGTGCCAGACGGCGCGTCCTTCAGCAGACTCACGAACGCCACCGGGCCCATCACGTTCCACATGCTCCACACGCAGCCCCGCCACGCAACCAGAGGGTTGCCAGGGGGCCAAGCTTCCAGAGACGACCACCTGCTTGTGCCGGCCGAAGCGCCCTTGCTTTTGTCCTTGTCCAAATCCTTATCCAAGCCCTTGTCTTTCCACTGCTGCGCCTTGTCCTTGCCCTTCCCCTTCACCTTGTCCATGGCGCCCGGTGACTTCTCGGGCCGCTCGGGCTTCCTGCCCCTGGCCTTGGGCCGGACGGAAAGGGGGGGGGCGGGGGGGGCGGTGTGCAAAAGAAGGGAATGCGAACCAGTTGCGCGTAGGTGTGTTTCACGCAACGACGTCCGGAACGCCCTGCCCCCCCCCCCCTCGTTCGTCCGACCCGTTAGCCGCGAGGAAGCGCACTTTCTGGTCCGCCCCAATGTCGGGGCTGAACCAGCACAAGGCGAACTGGCGAGACTCCTGCAAGTGGGCGGCCAGAGAAACCTTCGAAGAGACCCTCTCCTGGAAGCTCGGGTGGAAGGCCAGCAGCTGTTTGTGGACGGCCGTGTCAAACAACCTCGGGCCTGCCAGCGCGAACGTGGCGCGCGCCTAGACGCGCTCGAGTTTGGCAGCGAAGCGCGTGTTCAGTAAGTCATCGTGGAGGGCGCTCGAATCGGAATCGACGTCAAGCCCGCTATCGAAGTCAATGTCGTCGCTGCATCAGTGATGCACCGAACTATGTTTCTGTCCTGGTAAGCTCGAAGTGCTATGTTGTTCAGCGTCTGTGCCTTCCATCAACAGGTGCATGCGTCAACTAGAGTCCGCTCTATGTTTCCACGTGTGTAGTTGTAGTTGTACGTGTAGTTGTTTTAGTTGTAGTTGTAAAGGTCGTCGCTGTTGTAGTTGCACGTGTAATTGTCGAGTGTGTTGTATGTGTTGTAGTTGTTGTAACTGTTGTAGTTGTTGCAGTTGTTGTAGTTATTATAATTGTTCTAGTTGTTCTAGTTGGTGTATTTGGCGTGAGCGTGGTACTTGTTGTAGCTGTCTGCTTCGTGCCAAAAGAAGCGGGGCTCTGGAAATCCGAAAAAGGAGATGGCGGCACTGGCCGCCCTCCGCCTGTTTACCCTCTGTAAGGCCAGCACAAGTCCACGTTCTGCGAGATCTCGCAGACCTTGAGCAGCAGAGCCATCCTGGTCACGGACGCTGCGGACGCTTTCTCGGAGATCGCCTTGAAGTTGGGGCGCAAGCGGTGGAGGGACGAGTAGCAGGGGACGTCGAGGATGTGGTTGACGACGTGCCTCATGTAGGCCCGCGCCGCGGGCGGGGCCTTCTCCTTTGTCGCCCATCCCTGCTTCGCTGCGTGCTCCTGGAGCCGCCATAGGCAGTACTCGATCCTGTTGTTCTCCAGGGGGTCGTCGACGCACACCCGGCCTGTCTTGCAGGCCGTGGTGACCCTTTCCGCCAAGTCGTCCAAGCTCACCTGCGGGCACGGAGGGCGAGGCCACATCAAGAGGCGCACGACTCTTGGCTCAGGGCCCCAGGGCATCGAAAAGAAAACTGCGCATCGTGGATCGCACCACATCGATTGCGCTACCACTTGATTTAAGCCCGGGGCCCCGCTGGCCTCCAGGCACAAGGAACCCTCGTCCGAGCTCTTCTCCTCGAGCCGAGGCTTCTTGCGAAGCCTCGCCGCCACGGCGGCCCCCGCCGTCTCGGCGAGACGGGGTTTATTGGGAAGCACCGGCTCCGCGGCGGCCTCCGTGGTCGCCTCGGGGACAGAAGCGGTCGGTGCGGAGGGCGGGCAGGCCGAACCTGCCTGGGAACCACCTGGACGGTCCTGGAGAACGACCGCGCCCCCGGTCGGTTCGAGGTTGCGCTTCGTAGACTGCGCGCCTCGCAACTGTACCGTGGTGTAGTCGGTGCCCAGCGCCTTCAGCTCCTCCCGCGTCAAGTGATCCAGAATCGTTTTCTTGATGAGCACGCGCTGCGATGCCGAAAAGGTAGGGGGGGTCTCCATGCGAGCCACATCACTGTCGGCCACGACGCACGGCTGCACCGCCGGCGCCGAGCGGGCGTTCACCGACCGATTGACCTGGAAGGATAAGCAGCGATGGAGGAAGCGGAGAAGGAGGAGGAGAAGGAGGAAGGAGGAGGAAGAGGAAGAGGAGGAGAAGGAGGAAGCGCAGGAGGAGGAGGAGGAGGAGGCTCAATGGGCCCCAACCCCAAAAATAACTGAACAACATGTGCAAGACGAACAGAGACTGCAGGCGCCAGGCGGCAGGGGAGGAGGAGGAGGATAACGAGGAGACGGAGGAACTGAGATAGGAGGGGTACCTTGAGAAACTGCACGATCTCCTCACTAGCGAAGGTGCAACTCGTCTTCGCCTTCGACCTGTGCGCAGGGGCTGAAGCGAACGAGGGGGGGCGGGGGGCGGCTTCGAAGAGGGCCGATCGCCTCTTGGACGGCCCCCCAAAAGGCAGGAGGGCTTCTTAAGAAAGACAGGCGGGGGATCTCCTTAAGAAACACGGGCGTTTTTGAAGCTGCGGTGCTATCTCCAAAACCCCACCCTCTCTCGGCCACCCCCTGCGCACGCCGCCGGGGACCGCTGCACTTTGCCGAGCCTGACATCAGCGGGATCCTTGCCCAGAACCTGCGCGCGTTCTTCGCGCAGCCGTGCCACCCTCTCGAGGTTGTCGGCCGTTCTCTCCTCGCCGAGACGCACGAGGGCGTCGTTGTTCAGCTGATGGAGCGACCGGGCGAAACCCAGAAGCTGCTCGGAACCATCACCGCCGTTGTCCCCCATGGCGCCCGCCGGTCGGTTGCGGGCGCCAGACAACAGAGCAAACGCTCCTCAATGCTTGAGCACCTCTGAGTGGCAACGGCGTGGGTTTGTCAGAGGACGCCCTGGCGTTGTGAGCACCAGTGGGGGCACCATTGGAATTACCAGACGCTGTGGATGCAAACGGGCCTGCGCGCACCACTGGAATTACCAGACGCCGTGATCGCCACTGGAATTACCATTGGAATTACCAGACGCTGTGGATGCAAACGGGCCTGCGAGCACCACTCGAATTACCAGACGCTGTGATCGCCACTGGAATTACCATTGGAATTACCAGACGCCGTGGATGCAAACGGGCCTGCGAGCACCACTCGAACTACCAGACGCTGTGAGCGCCACTGGAAAGACCACTGGACTTACCAGACGCTGTGGATGCAAACGGGCCTGTGAGCTCCACCAGAATTACCAGACGCTGTGATCACCACTGGAATTACCAGACGCTGTGGATGCAAACGGGCACGCGACCACCACAGGAATGAACAGACGACGCTGCGAGCACCAGTGGGAGTACAATTTTGTCACACTCCAACATGATTCAAACGCAGTAGAAACACGTTAGCGCCTCGGCCTGTTCAGCGACACGGGCGGCACTACATATGAAGAATAAAACGCGTCTCAAATGCAACCTCTCTGTTGCACCATGCCGAGCACACCAAGCCCCAGGAACCCTTGCCCTTGCCAAAGCAGGGAACAGCAGCACACGGGTGGCACTACAGATGGGGAATAATTTGCGATTCAAATGCAACCTCCTCGTTGCATTTGTCTGAGGGCGGTGAGGCAGGAGGAGGAGGAGGAAGCACCAGCGGGGGTACCAATGGGATTACCAGACGCTGCGGATGCAAACGGGCCTCTGTGCAGTCCTTGAGTTCCAGCCTCCCCCTCGCTATCCTCTTCCCCCTCCACCTCAGCATTATCATCGTCATCATCACCATCACCATCATCATCACCATCATTCCCACCATCATCATTCTGATCATCATTCTGACCATCATCATCACCCTCATCACCATCATACTCACTCAAGATGGCCCCCCCGCCAGTCCTTGAGTTCCAGCCTCCTCCTCGCTATCCCCCCCCCCCCCTCCTCAGCATTACCACCGTCATCATCATCGTCACCATCATCATCATCATCACCATCATCATCATCAACATCATCATCATCGCCATCATCATCGCCATCATCATCACCATCATCATCATCACCACTGGAATTACCAGACGCTGTGAGCCCCCCGTCCGACTCCAGAGGCGCTAAGCTAATTCGAGGTACACATAGGGGGCGATGGTACGAACTAATACGAGCAACTACGAGGTAATACAAGATAGTACGACCTGGTCGAGCTGATTAGGACTACGCAGACGCGGCGATGACACGAGCTACTACGAGCTAATACGAGCTACTACAACCTGGGTCAAGCCAATTAGGACCACACGCACGCGGCAATGATAAGAGGTAACACAAAGTAATACTAGCTAATTTGACCAGGTCAAGCCAATTTGGACTATGCATGCGCGGCGATGGTACGAGATAATACAAGCTAATACAAGCTAAAACGAGCTAATACGAGCTAATACGAGCTAATACGAGCTAATTGCGGGAAAAGCTTGTACTAGCTTGTTTTAGCTTGACTAGCTCGCATTAGCTCGCGTATCTCGGCGTTTCTCCGATCCAAAAACAAAAAACTCGGGCACCCTTCAAGGGGCCCGGATTTCGTGGATCGCCCCGGGCGTTTCGGCCTCGACCCGGGAAGTATTTGTCTGCGTGAGCCAGCATTAGCTTGCGTCATATTCGCGCACACGTGGCCCACATCAAGAAAGATGCCATCTCCGAGCGCCGCGCCGTGCAAAACGATCTTGGCGTCGGGCCAGACATAGGTCTTGTCGCCCCGGATCGCCCTATCGCCCCTGAGCGCGACATAGGGACTGTACCACGCAACATGTTTCCCGCGCGTTGCACGGGCAAGAGCGTCGCCCGCCTCCTCGCGCGCCTGGTCGCCCCCCGTCGGGAGATTCCTCGGGCGCGCCCTGCTCGGCGTCGGCCGCAGAAACCACGGACGGGACATCCGATTCAGAAGGGCCCCCCCCCGGGAACAGCACGACGGCGACCAACTCGGGCGGGACAGGGGCCCCCGGAAGCGAGCTCCTCGTCGGAGTCGGGCGCCCCCTCCTCCGCCGTCGCGCGCCCCCGAGGCGGGCGCGCGGGAGCGGGCACAGCCTCCGACCCGAGCATCTCGAGAGTTACCGCGGCAGGGTTAGCGGACAACACGTTCATACTCAGGGCGTCGACGACCAGATCAGCTTCCACGGGCAATCCAACCCGCGAGCAATATGCGTAGAGACGCTCGAAGCGTGGACGCGTCGGTAAATGACGTCGGCGACGGTCGCCGCCGAGGGCGCACGCCCGACTCGCTTTGCCTGGGGAAGCGATTGGCGGAAGGAAATATTAATCATTAGTGTTAGCCAGCGTGGACCCAAAACAGTTTGTTTATTGCTATGCGGCGCAATGCACGCGGTTCAATCTACGCGGCGCAACACATGTGACGCAACATCTGAGGGGCAATATATGTTGCGAAAGGTATGTGGTGCAATATGTGCGGTGCCATCTACGCGCGGCAATTTATGTGGCGCAATAAATGCGGTGCACTCTGCGTTGCGCAATGGTTGCGGCACCAGCGGCGCCCCAGCTTCTGCGCAAGCTTCACCAGCAGGTAATAGCACGAGCTAACAGAGAACATAGGGGAATTCAAAATTAAATACCACGATTGGCCTGCGCGGCGAGCGCGGAACATATGCGGGGCAATCTGCGTGGCGCAATACACGTAGCAATCTAAGATGTAGGGCCCGCGCCAAGAAATTCCGCACGCAGGCCGTGCGCTGCGATTTCTGCGTGCACGGCGTATGCCGTGATTACGACATGTAGGGCGCATGCCTTGATTTCCGCATGTAGGGCGTACGCATTGATTTCCGCATGTAGGGCACACGGCGGCACGGGCCATGAGGGGGGCATGGGCGAGGACACATGGCCTGTCGCAGCGTGGAAAAAAGTGAACATATTCTGCTGCTTCCCCTCGCCCCTTTCCTCCCTCGTCAGCGGGGTCGCCGCGCCGAAAAAACCTGGAGGTCGTGACCGAACCTTGTCCTGCCAAGGCGACGCCGTGCTCTCCAGCACGGGGCGCGGCTCCAACCGCACGCAGGGGTCGCACAGCTCGTCCTGGCGGCCGGGCGCGGGGGCCGCAGCCGACGTAAGGGGAAGGAGACAGGAGGACGACGACGACGACAAGCAGCACCAGCAGCGTTCAATCCGGAACCAATCTGCGAGAAAGTCGCCGTCTCTCTTCGGTGGCTGTTCTGAAAGCCGTGCCCCACTCGTCTGCGCGTTCGGCCATCCACTCGAGCCACTCGTGGCTCGCGCAGGGGATCAGGGGCTGGCCACGGACCCGCTCTGTGGAAGCGTAGGACGTCATCCTTCCCAGCTCCTCTGTCAAAGCGGCATAATTATCCTCAATGTACTTCTGGATGGCGGGTTCGTTGAAGGACAAGGTGGGCGGCCGCCCAGGCCCAACAATCACGAAATGTTGGTTTTTTTTGCGCAACGTCAGCGTGCGATGGGAGTTGTGTTGTTGTCGGACACGCTGTTTTGTCGCCGCCGTATCCGACCTGCACGCCGCCGCTCGAGCTCGAAATCGCCTCAATATATCATCCCCCAGCGGGATCCCAACCCCGAAATCGAAGAAGAGTGGAAGGTCGGAGCAGGAAGAGGAGGAGGAGGAGGAGGAGGAGGAAGAGGAGGAGGAAGAGGAGGAGGAGAAGTGCTCATCTAGTATGAGAGATACACATGACGACGGCAGCGACGAGGTCCTGCGCGACCGAAGATGCAGAAAGCAAGTTGCACTAAAGTGCCCGGCCGCAGTTCCACTAAAGTGTCCGGCCTGTGACCGCAGATGCCCGACAGCTCCGCTGACGGTCGTTGGGAAAGGGAAAAAACTAGCTGTTTATGCCCAACAGCTCCGCCGACGGAAAGCAAGCACCGAGCAGCGCTGACAAGCTGCCTGTCGCATGCGTCTGCCCGCTCGTGCCGACCGATGCGAATTCCCCCATGAAAACGCATCTGGCAGATCAGACTGTTCTCCGAAGCAGCGGCGGAACATGTGCTGCAGATGCGACTGGGAGTAACACTTCAGGGAAATCGAAAGTCATTCTCCTAAGCAGTGGCGGAAAATATGCTGCACGTGACAACGAGACTGCTACGCTCGTCAGATGCGTCAGCGCCCCCCCCCCCGCTCAGGCCCCTTACTCCCGCTGGGGCTGCCTCCAGCAGCTCTTAGTAACCTCCGCACCTTCGCGTTGGAAGCGCCGGTCGGTGGCGTCGGCGCTGGGCAGAGCGGCGCGCTATCATCCTCGCCGGCGAGCCGCTCTCGCACGACGCGGAGGGCGACGCGCTCAACGCAGCTATCAGAAGGCCCAGCGGCATCACGCTCCGAGGAGGAGGGGGGGGGGGGGGAGGAGGAGGAGGGGGGGGGGAAAGGAAGAGGGGGGGGGGGGGGGGGGGGAGCCACGAGGGGACTTATGAGGAGCTCTGGGGGGAGAGGTGAAGGGGCATAAGTGGGGGTAGGGGCGGGCAGGGGAGAGCAGGAGGCATGAGGAGGCAGAGGGATGCATGGGGAGGCCGGGGTTCGGAACCCGCGCGGGCGCCTGGAAGCTGCCGCGAGAGAACACAGTCTGCGCCTCTCGGAGCGCTTGGTCTGGGCGCGCCGCCCCCCAGGAGGGCGAGGGCAAAGGGGGGGCGAGCTTTTGTTTTTTTTTTTCCTATCCGAGGCACGCTCGTGAAGGGGGCGCGCGCAAACAGCAGAAAACGACAAGAATGCCTCCCCGCGCCCAGCGAGGTGGCATTGCCGCACTCCATTCCAGCACGGCTTCGATTTCGCCCTGGACTTCGTCGGAAAGCAAGTAACTCGCGGCGGCTCGCTCAGACGGTTCCTGCAAGGCCCTCTTCTGCAGGTGCAATGAGAAACCCTCGTCGAGGCCATCCTCGCTGGCCTTGCTGGCAGGGCGAAAAGCAAGGCAAGGAGGAGGGGGGCATCCGCGAGTCACAAACCAGGAGAGCAACGGAATCAATATCTGAAAGGCCCAAAAAATATAACGCCTGCCAGCGCGTCGGCGGCGGCGAATCACGGGCATGCCGACGTTTCCCCGCGGGAAGGAGAAGGGAGGCGAAGCATGGGAAATCGTGAGCAACGGAGCCTGCAGGAAGAGCAAGCACTCCGTCATCCAGTTCTGCGGGTTCCACCGCTCGGCGCACTTCCACAAGGCAGTGGGGTAGCAGTTAAACGCGCCCATTCTCCCGACAAGGTGGGCCATTGTCATTAGCACCGCCACGATGGCCTTGTCCGCGGGCATCAGCGGGTCGTCGCAGACGTGGGCCAACAGAGATTCGAGCGCGACGGCGGCTTCCTTCCGAACGGCCCCCTGGCCGAGGTAGACGAGGATAGGGACGTCCCTCGTCGTCTTCGACACCACGTTCTGGCCGCGAGAAGTCAGGCGCAGACAGAATGCCGCGACCCGAAGCTCCGCGCCCGTACTTGGCTTGTCCCAGAACTGGCATACGCGCTTCAGCCGCGCCATCTGCTCCTTCTGCGGGCGCGCGCGGGTCAACTTCCATATCGATTTCGGGCCCAGCTGGAAGATGTGAACCAGCAACATGGTCTGAACGGCGACCGTGAACGTCCGAAACCTCGCGGTCACGGGCCTCTCCTCGCACCGTAGGATCCGCCGCTCGAGCTCATCGCAGAGAGCGCTGCACAAATCGGCCGAGTCAACGTCGCAGGGCCGCGGGGCCTGGTGGACCAACTCGCGGGACGTTGCGTTCAAGATGAGGAGCAGTTCGTCAGGAACCGCGTCGGGGCCGTAAAGGTGCATGAAGGCACGCGCGCGTTCAGCGTGCCCCCGCACTGAATTCCTCGTCATACGTGGGGGTGGGATATATGAATATGCGAACGCACGCGCCGCATATGGCGTCGCCCTCCACAGGGCTCTGCATCCTGTCACCCGCGATTGCGAATTGGACAATCAGATGTATCTGGTGCGAGGCGCACTTCCAGAGGCACACGCGGTAGTCGACATTGTCGGCAAAAGAAAAGGAAGACAGCAAGCGCTTGACGGCGGCCAAATTGGTGGCCACCGCGTCGCCCGTGATCAGGTGGACCACCCGCACGGGGCCGCTCCCGACGCAGGACAGCACGCGGTCGACCACCGCGCGCAACGCCGCGGCGATTTGTGCCCACCCCCCCGCCGCGGGGCCGCCAGGCGTACAACGGTTGAAAACGACACCGAATTCAACTGCGCGAGAAAGCGGCGCAACGGGAGGAACCGCCACCCAATTAAACAACTGCACGAGTTGCCAGCACCAAGCAGGCTGTCGCGGCTTCCGCGGCGCCCAACGAAAAAAGGCGGGCGAGGCGCCAGCCATTTGAATCCTTGTCCTTCTGCGCCAACGGCTGCAATTCCAGGCCCGCTTCCCGCGAGAGCAGGGCCCCCAGAGCGGGCGCGTAGGACTGGCGGCGGAGGGGGCGGGGGGCAAGACCCCCCGCTGGCTGGGGTTTTCACTCGGCCGCCACGCCTCGTGAAAGCGACGGCGGGTCGAGCCTGCAGTGCCCAATCACCCAGTCACTAGGCTTCTCAGGCAACACTTCCTGCAGCAAAGACTCTTCAGGCGGCGGCGAGGAGAGGCGGGGGCCCTGCCCTGGTTTTTGCCAGCCCTAACCCCGCAACATTCCGGGCCCTGTCGCGTTGAAAGCGGGCGCGGCGACGCAGCCAAAACGACGCGCGTCGATCGATCGGCCCCCCACGTGCACCGCGAGCACATTGTCCTGTACCTTGCTCGACCTGCCCCTCGCCGGTCGCGCGGGGGCATCCGAGCCGATGCACGTCCGAAGTCGCAAGGAAGCCTCGTCGCGCGTGCGGCTCAAGAAAATCGCGGCCCCTAACGCGACATGGCGCGAACGCTCAGGACGACCCGTCGACAAACGCCAAAAACGATCAAAACGCTTTGGCCCAGAATCAAAACCGAGCGATCAAAACAAACCGTCTTGGACAAACCATAAAAACTGATACCTGCAATCGGGGTCGACTGTGAACGTCGGTTGCCTGTCGGAAGCCTGGGTTGTCCTCGACCGCTTGCGCGATCTCCTTCTTACTCAAGTGCTTGAGGATTTCCACCATGCCGCCCTGCGCCCGACGAACTGTCTCCCTGCTCGTCACCGGCTTCCCCGCCTTTAGACGGGCGCGGCGGCTCAGACTCATATCATAGCGGGAGCAGGGGCGGAGCGCGATAAACGGGACACGCGTGCGAAGGAATGATATGCCCACGGAACCCGACCCATCGCATGATCCGCAGGATATGATCGACGACGTTTCCCCTCGCGGGTAGAGAATAAGCACGCCATGTTTTGTAGAGAATAAGTACACCATGCGTGTGATTTGATTTTTTTCCCAACCATCCTGTGGTGTTGGGTCCTCGTTTTGAAGAGACAGCGCCCCGCGTTCCTTCCTTCCCGCTGCCCCCTCCCTCCTCCCATCTTCATCATCATCGCCATCATCCCCATCATCGTCATCGTCATCATCATCTGTCGTCATCATCATTATCACCACCCATGTCGGCACACCCCTCACACGTTTCGTGACCCCATAGGGAGCTCCACCGAAGGTCCCAGTGCGTGTGCCCGCATGCGTCCCGCACACTCATTTCGGCACACCCCTCACACGTTCGTGGCCCCATAGGGAGCTCCACCGAAGGTCCCAGTGGGTGTGCCCGCATGCGTCCCGCACACCCATTTCGGCACACCCCTCATACGTTTCGTGGCCCCATAGGGAGCTCCACCGAAGGCCCCAGTGCTGCCGTCCGCATGCGTCCCGCACACCCATTTCGGCACACCCCTCACACGTTTCGTGGCCCCATAGGGAGCTCCACCGAAGGCCCCATGGCTGCCGTCCGCATGCGTCCCGCACACCCATTTCGGCACACCCCTCACACGTTTCGTGGCCCCACAGGGAGCTCCACCGAAGGCCCCAGTGCTGCCGTCCGCATGCGTCCCGCACACCCATTTCGGCACACCCCTCACACGTTTCGTGGCCCCATAGGGAGCTCCACCGAAGGTCCCAGTGGGTGTGCCCGCATGCGTCCCGCACACCCATTTTGGCACACCCTTCACACGTTTCGTGGCCCCATAGGGAGCTCCACCGAAGGTCCCAGTGGGTGTGCCCGCATGCGTCCCGCACACCCATTTCGGCACACCCCTCACACGTTTCGTGGCCCCATAGGGAGCTCCACCGAAGGTCCCAGTGGGTGTGCCCGCATGCGTCCCGCACACCCATTTCGGCCCACCCTCACACGTTCCGTGGCCCCATAGGGAGCTCCACCGAAGGTCCCAGTGGGTGTGCCCGCATGCGTCCCGCACACCCATTTCGGCACACCCCTCATACGTGGCCCCATCCCCACCGATCCTCACATGCGTCCCGCACACCCATTTCGGCACAGGTGGCCCCATAGGGGGCTCCACCGAAGGTCCCAGTGGGTGTGCCCGCATGCGTCCCGCACACACATGTCGTCCCACCCCTCACACGTTTCGTGGCCCCATAGGGAGCTCCACCGAAGGTCTCAGTGGGTGTGCCCGCATGCGTCCCGCACACCCATTCCGGCACATCCCTCACACGTTTCGTGGCCCCATAGGGAGCTCCACCGAAGGTCCCCGTGGCGCAGTCCACATGCGTCTCCTTTGCCCAGTACAGCGTTACGTGGCCCCATATGGAGCCCCACCGCAGGTCCCAGCCAGCCAGCTAGCTCTCTTTGCTCCGCGCAGCGGGCGACCCGCGCGCGTCGCTGGGACTCCTCCGGGGCGACCTGCGCGCGTCGCGGGGGCTCCGTGCTGCGTTCCGCCCAGCGCCTCGCTCGCCCGTCGTCGCTCTGCCCAGCGGCAAGAGCCTTGCCCGCTATCAGCCAGCCAGCTAGCTCTCTTCGCTCCGCGCAGTGGACGACCCGCGCGCGTCGCTGGGACCCCTCCGGGGTGACCTGCGCGCGTCGCGGGGGCTCCGCGCTGCGCTGCTCCCGCAGCCTTGGACTTTTGAGTGCGCGGGCAAAGAGGGAGTAAAGGAAGGGGAGGAAGCGGGCGCGATCCTCGCGGGGGGGCGCGCCGACATTGGCGTCGCGGCGCGCGGGCGATGCCGTCGGGGAGTCCCGGGGAAGCTCCTTGCGGCGGCCACGCCCAGCGTCACGAGTATTCAGAGGCAGTCGTTGTCAAACTATTGGCATTCATACACATTTGCACCACGCTTTGTCATATTCGCATTCATGCACGTAGACTCGCTCGCACGCAGATCATTCACAGTCAGACGCACGCGCGCAGATTCACCCGCGCTCAGTCTCCCTACGTACTCAGATCAATCGTTTTCGTTCGCTTTGTGTACCACGCCACTCATGTCGGCACGCCCCTAGCACGGTTCGTTGCCTCATAGGGATCGCCACCGAAAAAATGAATCACTATTGCGGTACTCGCACCTGCATATGGTTGGGTCCCTCGTCAGGCTAATTTACCCGCCCCACTCTCTCCGACCGCGCCGCTGACAGGATGCAAAAGCCTAGCTGTTCATACCCGACAGGGCAAAAAGCGCCTAGCCGTTTATGCCCGACACGCTCCGCTGACGGACAGCAAGCATCTAGCAGTTTAACCCGACAACTCCGACGACAAGAGGAGGACGGGGAGGGGGAGAAGGGCGAGGAATAGGAAAGCGCTGACCTGCTGCCTGTCGCAGGCGTCTGCCCGCGCGGGCCGACGGACACGAATTCCCATTTAAAACGCATCTGACAGATCGGGCACATGTCGCGCTCAAAAACAATGGACCAGAACCTGCACTGCGGCGGAGGAGAGGGGCGGGGGGGGGGGCAAGGGGAACGGCGGAGAGGTAGCTGCATAAGACATCTAGCTCCGCGTTCAGCAACGTCACTGGGGGAAGACCCCAGACGCGTCGAGCGCGAACATGAAACAGAAAATTGAAGCCCGGATCGACGGAAAAGGAAGCCGATCGGGAACACGCAGGAGCGCGCATGGGGGGGGGGGGGGGGCGAGGCCACTAAAATGCACAGGGGCGCGGAACTAGTGCGTTCCGGCACGCAGCGAAAGTGCGCTAAATAATAAATACACCATGCATGCATGCGCACAAGTGCACATGCACGCACGCATTCATGCTGAACCACATGCACGCGTGCGTGCGTGCAATGAAGTATATATGTATGCGCATGTATGCGCATGTGCCGCACTCGGGCCCCAAATCGTTGCTGGGGCCACGGGGCTCGACTCACCGCGCGCCCAGGGTGGAAGGAACATGCGCCTTAGTCATACATCGGGCCACAGCGGCAGTACACTGGATCATGTGGGAAGAAACTGGCATGGGCACTTCGACACAATGAGAACATTCGAAGCAGACCACCGTGGAGAAGTCTTTGCAGAAAAACGCGACGTCGCGCAGCGACATGCTGGGTGGCGCGAGCGCCGCCCGCACCAGCCAGACTTGATTAGCACGTCCATCCACGCGAGCTGCCAATTCTAGCCGATGCTCGCGCGTCTCCTTCGTCCTGGTCGTCCGTTGATACCTGGGGAGGAAACAACGGGCCGCGAGCGTCAAGCCAATCATGGGGGCCCCGTCGATACCCTGAGAGGGGTACGAGGCGGGGGGGGCGAGAAGAATGGGGACGGGCAGGATGATGAGAGGAGGAAATAAGAGCGTTGACGAACAGGCGCACGGGGAACCGCAATCGCATCATGAGGCGGTGCCTCGCGAGTGCGTCGAACTCCTTAGCGCGCCTCCCGCCAGGAGAACGAAAATCGAACACTCCTTCGGCCTCCATCTCACGGACGAGCACCTCCGCCGCCGCGGCGGTCCTCCGGACAAAGCTGGCACGGGAGGGATGGGGGAAGAGGGGAGGGAGAGAAGGGAAAGGAGGGGAAGGTGGGACCGACAAACTCTGGCACCGACAGTGCCACCAGCCCTCTGGGCGCATGTGGCCCAGGGCGCATCCTTCCCAACCCCCCTTTCCTCCCCTATTCGGGGAGGGGGTCACCCCTCATCCCCCCTCCCCTGGGTCTGGGCGGGGAGAGCCGAGGGGTTAGAGCGTCCAAGATGACCAAAGATGGCTCCAAGAGAGTCCCCGCCCTCCAGGATGACCCCCAAGATGGCTCAAGATAGCAGAAGACGACTCAATATAGCCTCCGACGTACCTCCAAGAGGTCGGAAGATCACCCCAAGATGGTGTCAAGTGCCCTCCGAGTCTCCGAAGTGCCCCCCGAGTGGTTCCATGAACCCTTCCAAATGGTCTTCTAAACCCCCAAAGCATCTCAAAGGAAACAATGTTGTTTTGCAATTCTCGAATTTTCCCTTCCGATGAGCCCCAAGAGGGCCACGAGCCCCCATCCCAAGGAACCCCAAGAGGCCCTCATGAGAGCCCCAGAGGATCCACGAGAAGCCGCCACCTGGCTTCAAAGAGGTTCGCAAAGCGAAACCTCCGCGAAGGTTTATGGTTGACTCGTCGTGGTAATAGTCGATTTCGTCGTCGTTTCCTCCTCCCTCCCCATCCTCGTCCTTTTCCTCTTCCGCCACCTCCTCTTCTTCCACCTCCTCCTCCTCTTCCTCCTCCTCCTCCTGCTCCTCTTCCTGCTCCTCCTCCCCCTTCCCCCCCCTCCTCCTCCTCCTCCTCCTCCTCCTCATCCTCCTCCTCCTCCTCCTCCTCCTCCTCCTCCTCCTCCTCCTCCTCCTCCTCCTCCTCCCTTCTCCCTCCTCCCTCCTCCTCCTCCTCCTCCTCCTCCTCCTCCTCCTCCTCCTCCTCCTCCTCCGCCTACTCCTCCGCCTCTCCTCCTCCTCTTCTTCCTCCTCCTCCTCCACCCCCCCCTCCTCCGCCTCCTCCGCCTCCTCCTCCCCTCCTCCTCCTCCTCCTCCTGCTTGGGCTTGGTCAGGCTGGTCAACAACTTCGATGCTATAGTTTTCCCGGCTCTTGGTTCCACTGCGCATTCCCCCACACATCTGATCAAAGCAACTCGCCCGGGCCTCGTTGCTGGATGGGTTTGTGGGGACACGCGAATCGCCAAGGGCCTGTGGGACCGCAGCCATTCGGGGCCGAACAACTTGAGACCGAACATATGTTTGGAGAGGGAACGGGAAGGAAGGGGGCGGGAGGGGGGGGGATAGAGAGATGGAGGGAGGGAGGGGGCATAGAAAATGGGAGGGAATGGAAGGACGAGGGGGGCGGGGCGAAGGGAGGAGGACAAGGGCGACGACGAAGGAGGTCGAGGACAGGTGAAAGAAGAAGGGGCACGGAGAGAAGATGGGGAGGGGAAAGGCGGAAACTGGCGGGGAGGAGAAGGGAGAGGGAGGAACGAAGGAAAAAGAGGAGGGTAGAGGAGAACGAAAACGGGAAGGGGGAGACGGGGAGGCAAGGGGGCGGAGGATGGGCGAGGTGGAGCAAGAAAGACGAAGTAGCGAAGGAGGAGGACGGGGGAGGGAGGAAGTTGGGAAGGAGGGCGGGGATCCACGGTCGGCACCAGCCTAACAGCATGCGCGCGCCGCCGCCGCGGCAAGAGATACTCCAGCCTCTCGTTGAAGGGCACCCAGCACGCAGGATAAGCCCAGAGGAGGAGGAGGGGGGGGAGGGGGAGGAGGAGGAGGAGGAGGAGGAGGAGGAGGAGGAGGAGGAAGGGCAGAGGAGAAAGGCTGCGAAAAAAGAAAAAAAAAAAAAAAAAAAAAAAAAAAAAAAAAAAGAAAAAAAAAAAAAAAAAAAAAAAAAAAAAAAGAAAAAAAAAAAAAAAAAAAAAAAAAAAAAAAAAAAAAAAAAAAAGAAAAAAAAAAAAAAAAAAAAGAAAAAAAAAAAAGCGAAGGAAGACCCGCTGATGCAAACAACCGTTTCGGGCCCCGTGACCCTCACAGAGCGATCCGGCTCGAAGCAGGGCGCAGACGGGCGGGGTCCAGGGCTCCGGTCGTGACTTCTTGCGACGTTGACGCAGCAACAACTAAGTTTCCAAAACAAGCAGAGGCCGCTGCGAAGAACAACGTGTTGAGCAGGAACGACGCGGATCTGTCAGACAGAATTGTCTAACAGACTGTCGGCTCGCCTCGTGTACGTTCACACGAAGCGGAACTGTCAAACAAAATTGTCTAACAGACTGTCGGCTCGCCAAGGAGGAGGAGGAGGAGGAGGAGGAGAAGGAGGAGGAGGAGGAGGAGGAGGAGGAGCAGGGGAAGGAGGAGGAGGATGAAAAGGAGGAGGAGGAGGAGGAGGAAGGGGGAGCGAGGGGAGAAGGGAAACATGCGAAATACTGCAATGCATCCGCCCTCGGCTTCCGACGTCCAGCCGAGGCCCGCAGAAGAGGAAAGGAAGCAGGAAAGGGCACAGGGAGCGGGACTGGAACAGGAAGGGGACGAGCATGGGAACGGAACAAGGGACACACTGAAAGGAAAGTGTGATCGGGAATCGGTGGTGGGGAGCGGAGTGCGGGAAAAGCCTCGGCAGGGCCTCGGCGGCGCCGCCAGCGCCGCCGGCGCCGTCCACGAACCCGCGCGCGGCCATGGCCAGGCGAGCCGCGGCCGCTGCCGCGCGGACCTCCATGGCCGCCGCGGGCAGGGACCACGCCCGTCGGCGCGGCGGGGGGGGAGGGAGCGCCAGGGCGGGCGGGCCGGGGCCTCGGGGGCACCCCTTAGCGACCGCCCCCGCTGAGCCGCTGGGCAGCGAGCGACGGCGGAAGCACTCCTCCACCCCGCCCACCCTGAAAGGTGAGAGAAGATGGACGCAGCGAAGAAGGAAGAGGAGTGGGGCGGAGGAGGGAAGCGGGTTTTTCATAGCAAATACCCTGATATGGCCGGGCTGGGCTGTCAAGAACACGGCAGCAAGGCCAAACCTAACTGAAGCGAATCGAAGCTAATAGGTCGTAGTAGAAGCTAATAAGTCTTGATATACGACAGAGACGAACGTTTATGATTAAAATAACTCTCAGGGCGATGACACTCAATACTACGACTACTACTACTACTACTACTACTACTACTACTACTACTACTACTACTACTACTACTACTACTACTACTAGTACTACTACTACTACTACTACAACTACTACTACTAACTACTACTACTACTACTACTACAACTACTACTAACTACTACTACTATTACTACTACTGACTACTAACTACTACACTACTTCAACCACGACGACGACGACGACGACGATCGACGACCGACCGACGAACGACCTACTACTACTACAACTACTACTACTACTAATCCCTACATCCTATCCTTATTCCTTAATTAGAATAAACTCCTACCCCCCCCTTCAGGCCAGCAAATAGCGGGCGCATACCGGTGGTCCCATCCTAACCTGTAAAAAACAATACAAAATCAACATTTTTTCTTATTTTTTCCTCTCGACATGGACGTCCTGTCGTCCACGGCGATAATCCATTGCAAAAAATACCACAAAGAGCACACGCGCGCGTTCATGTCAGAATCCTACCGAACACCGAGTGTTTGCAAGCATTTCAACATAAAAACATCAAAAACCCAATGCTGTTTCACAAAAATTGTACAAATTTCCCGCCCGGGCTCTCTTGCTGAAAACAATCAATACCTATAAGAATAAAACCAATATGAATACCATGTTAGACATATAGGAATCTTAAGAATTCTGTCAAATCCAGCGATTTCACGTCATCGCGCGGTGCACTCGCGATGCTCTGTCATGCACCCAGGCCGCGAATCCTGTGCAAAAAAATCCACAAAGAGCACACTCGCGCGTTCATGTCAGAATCCTACCGAACACCGTGTGTTTGCAAGCATTTCAACATAAAAACATCAAAAACCCAATTCTTTTTCACAAAAATGCTTTGGGGTGTCTTGTCAGACCGTCGGGTTTCCTCCGGCCACCTCTGGCTTCCTGCCGTGTACCGGGCCATTCTCGACTCGTCTGGCAATGCGTGCGCGGCATTCAACACGCGCTCGCCAGTTCCCGTCGGCAACCGCCATCGCGGCCGCATCAGCTGTACCAAACCGGCTTGCCGGTGTGACTTCGGCCCCCAGTTGTGCCAGCTTTGCTTCTTATGTTGTGGGAGGGCGGGTGGGACTGGGCATGCCATGCTTGACTCGCTCGAGCTGGCTAGCTTGACTCCTACTCCTACTCCTACTCCTACCCCTGCTCCTACTCCTACTCCCTACCCTACTCCTCCCTCCTACACCACTCCTACTCCTACTACTACACTACTACTACTACTACTACTACTACTAACTACTACACTACTACTACTACTACCTACCACACCGACTACACTACTACTACTACTACTACTACTACTACTACTGCTGCTGCTGCTGCTGCTGCTGCTGCTGCTGCTGCTACTACTACGACTACTACTACTACTACTAACAACTACTACTAACTACTACTACTACTACTACTACTACTACTACTACTACTACTACTACTACTACTACTACTACTACTACTACCCCCAAGATGGTCCCAGGAGGTCGAGCATGGCTGAAGGTAGCCTCCGACAGACCTCCATGAGGCCTCGAGACACCCTCCAGATGGCCAAGATTACTAAGCAGGGCTCAAGATAGCCTCCGACAACCTCTAGCCGAACATGGCTCAAGATAGCCTCCAGCAGCCCTCAAGACAGACTCCGATCGTGTCTGGATGGGCTGGTGGGGATACTTTTTTTGGTCGGCGGTTCCGAGGCAACGGACAGGGAGCGGAAGCGGCGTCCGGGTCACGGTACGGGGCTAATTCGCAAAGAATGCGCGGTGTGCATATGCACTCAGCAAAATGCTCCGCATTAACGCGAACGCACCTAGGCGCCAGCCACACCGAAGTGAAGCAATGGTGGGGATACGCGAAGCGTCATTACCAACGATGTCGCATGGTGGCTGTGGCCGCACGAGGAGGTCGCAGGATGCGTGCGGGCTGCGCAGACTCGGGAGAAGTTCGAAGGCACTGTGGAGCATGCCCCCACTGGCCGGCCTCTGGAGCACTCTCAGGGAAAACTCCCCGACAAGTCATCCATTCAGACTGGAGCCGAACCCAAGAAAAGGGAGAAACTAAGAGGCGCATGGGCGCTTTATTTTCGTGGTTCGCCGGCGCAGTCGCAGAGCTCTCTGGGGAATCTCCCCTCGGAAACCTCTCAGAGCTGGTTTGGGGGATTGTCTTGGGGCCTCTCGGGGGCCTTTTGGGGCCTGATTTGAACCTCTTGGGGCCTCCTGGGGCTTCTGGGGGGGTGGGGGGCATCTTGGGGGCCTGCCGGCGGTTTCTGGGATCATCCTGGAGCGGAGGGCGCGAAATGTTGGTTCGAGTTTCCCCTCCTGGGGCTGTCTTGGGCCCGTCTTGGGGCGTCTTAGGCGCGCTTGGGGCTTTCTTAGGGCACGCTTTGGCCGTCTGCAGATCATTTGGGGGTCCTCCGGGGCCGTCTTTCAGCGTCGACAACCCGAAAAGGCGAGAACACTGAAACCATTACAAAAAAAACGAGATTTGAGCCTCCCAGGGGGGGCCCTTCTTGGGGGACCCTTGGAGCCCTCTTGGAGGCGTCTCTGGCCCTCTTGGGCCGTCCTGGCGCCCTCTGGGACCCCGCCGGGAGGAGCCTGGAGCGCGCGGGAGCTGGCCAGGGGCCAGGCCTCGGCCCTTTGAGACATTTTTGAAGGAGCCCCAGGACACACAACTAAATACACACTCGGCGTGTGTGAGGGGCTTTTCCGTTCGAGCCGTCATCTCCGTTATTCTTTGTACTCGTCGTCTCTGTCCTTCCCTTTCCCTGGGACTCCTCTTCCCCTGGGCTCCAGCCAAGCCGACCTTGAGCAACGTCGTAATTCAGTCGAAGGGAAGCCCCTTCCCTTTGATCCCTCCCCCGCCGGGAGGGGGGGGGGGTAGCGACCCCCCCCCGGGTCAGATGCGACGCCCCCCCCCTGGGACTCCTCTTCCCCTGGGCTCCAGCCAAGCCGACCTTGAGCAACGTCGTAATTCAGTCGAAGGGAAGCCCCTTCCCTTTGATCCCTCCCCCGCCGGGAGGGGGGGGGGGTAGCGACCCCCCCCCCGGGTCAGATACGACGCCCCCCCCCCGTACCGACCTTAAGCAACGTCGTAATTGAGTCGAAGGGAAGTCCCTTCCCTTTCCCTTCCCCAACGGGAAGGGGAGGGGGGATCCCGGGGGGGGTCCCAGGGCAGTCCCGGGGAAGTCCCGGGTCAGATACGACACCTCCCTCCCCCACCTTCTCGTCCTTCTCCCCGTTCCCCAAAACCATCCCACAGCCCGTGCCTCTTGCTGCGCATTGCGAACAGGGTCGGCGGCACTGGCCGTAAGGCCTTCGCAATACACACACACACACAACCGGATTCGCATAGTTTCACACATTTTCTGGGCTTTTCGCCTTCCCCCCCCCCACTTCCCATATTTCTGCTTCTTTTCCGGGCAATCGACGATTTAATTGTGTCTGTGAATCTTTTTACCCCTCCTCAGAAACACTTTTCCCTCTGGCACGCGGTGCCCCTGCGTTGCAGGGCTGATGACGTCGGGCTCCAACTTCACCTCCCGCATCTCGCTCAGCAGCGCCAGCGCTCGCTGCCACTGCTCGCCCTTCTCGCACGCGCTGGCCCCCGCGCTGTAGCTGAGCAGGGCTGGCCCGCGGTCGCCCTGCCGCGGGATCTGCCCGCCATGGTGTGGACGTGGAATTGGAGCGCCTCTGGGGCCTCGCGAGGGGGGAGGTTGGAGGGGACGGTGTGGATGGAGGTGGCGGCTGGAGGAGGTGGGCGAGGAGGTGCAGGCAAGCAGGCCTGAAGGCAGGAATGCGGTGTTGGAGGCACCCATGTAGGCACGACATGGTGTGGACAGAAGCTGTTTCTCACGCCGCGCTCTGTGTTCATCATAGCTTCTGCGGGACGGGTCGCCACAGTAATTGTATCTGTTCTTCGCCGGGACCGAATGATTATTTCATCTGGTAGTGTGGTGATAATGGGGCGAGTGGGCGCGGCCCGCAACAGGGCGCCGAGACGACCCAAGAGGTCTCCAGGACGGGCCAAGAGGCTTCCCAGATGGCCCAAGAGAGCCCCACCAACTCCTAAGACAGGCCCCGGTGCGAGGACACGAATCGACATTTCGAGCGCATCGCCCCAAGACGTCCCGAAAAGGCCCAGAGATGGCTCCCAGAGGGTCCAAGAGGCCCACAAGACGACGCTGAAGTCTGACACCCCCCAAGAGAGAAGCATCCAAGGCCTCTCGGGGGCCGTTCGGGGGTCTCTTTTCGTTCTCCTGGGGCTCTCTCGGGGCCCTCTTGGGCCGTCTTGAGTGCCTCTTGGGCCGTCTTGAGGCGATGTGGGGCCGTCTTGGGCGCCTCTCGGGCCATTTGGGGTCCTTCTTGGGGGCCTTCTTGGGGCCATCTTGGGCTCTTGGGACTGTCTTGGGTACCTCTTGGGCCGTCTCGGGCGCCTCTGGAGCCGTCCCAGGGCCGTCTCGGGCCGTTTTGGGATCCCCCTGGGGGCGTCTGGGGGCCTGTGATTACAGCCGTCGTAGAGACTTTGCAAACGGACAGAAAAGAACATGTTAAATTATCGGAGATTGGGGGGTGAGATCGAACTGGAACGGAGACCCCAAACCGGGAAATCGTTTCGTTTCGCTTGGGTCGTGCGTACGGGCGAGGCGAAGCTGCGTGGGCGCGCGAGGGGAATGAACCCGGCGATGCTAGGGCGAAGCCAAGACAAATGGTTCTCCCACTCCCGCCTGTCCGGCGGTGGCCCGCGGTGGCCCGCGGTGGCCCGTGGTGTCCCGTGGTGTCCCGTGGTGTCCCGTTGAGTGAGGTCGATTGTGAGATCGATAGTGAGATCGATAGTGAGACCAATAGTGAGATCGAGAGGTGCCCCGCGGTGTCCCGTGGTGTTCCAAAAAGTGAGATCGATCGTGAGATCGATAGTGAGAACGATAGGTGTTCCGTGGTGTCCTATGGTGTCCCGTGGTCCCCCGTTGAGTGAGACCGATAGTGAGATCGATTGTGAGATCGATAGTGAGATCGATGTGGTGCCCCGTGGTGTCCCGTGGTGTCCCAAAAAGTGAGATCCATAGTGAGGTCGATAGTGAGATCGACAGGTGTCCCGTGGTGTCCCGTGGTGTCCCGTTGAGTGAGATCGATAGTGAGATCGATAGTGAGATCGATACTGAAATCGATATGGTGTCCCGAAGTGTCCCGTGGTGTCCCGTGGTGGCCCGTGGTGTCCTATGGTGTCCCGTTGAGTGAGATCGACAGTGAGATAGATAGTGAGACCAATCGTGAGATCGAGAGGTGTCCCGCGGTGTCCCGTGGTGCCCCGTGGTGTCCCGTTGAGTGAGATCGATAGTGAGATCGATAGTGAGATCGATATGTGTCCCGTGGTGTCCCGTGGTGTCCCGTGGTGTCCCGTGGTGTCCCGTTGAGTGAGATCGATAGTGGGATCGATAGTGAGATCGATACTGAGATCGATGTGGTGTCCCGTGGTGTCCCAAAAAGTGAGATCGATAGTGAGATCGACAGTGAGATCGACAGGTGTCCCGTGGTGTTCCTTGGTGTCCCGTGGTGTCCCGTTGAGTGTGATCGATAGTGAAATCGATAGTGAGATCGATGTGGTGTCCCGAGATGTCCCGTGGTGACCCGTGGTGTCCCGTGGTGTCCTATGGTGTCCCGTTGAGTGAGATCGATAGTGAGAACGATAGTGAGATCGAGAGGTGCCCCGCGTTGTCCCGTGGTGTCCCGTGGTGGCCCGTGGTGTCACGTGGTGTCCCGTTGAGTGAGATCGATCGTGAGATCGACAAATGTCCCGTGGTGTCCCGTCGTGTCCCGTGGTTTCCCGTTGAGTGAGATCGATAGTGAGATCGATTGAGTCAGACGTTGGTTCCCCCCCCTCCCCCCCCCCACAACATCCTTATCACCCGAAGGGTGGTCATTTAGGTACGTCGTTCGAAGGGAATCGGACGATTGTTGCCTCTTGGGGCTCTCCTCGGGGTCCTCCTGGACCGTCTCGGGAGCCTCTTGGCCTGCCTTGGAGGCATCTGGGGCCATCCTGGGGCTCGCTTGGGGTCCTCTTGGGGCTTCTGGGCACCCTCTTGAGCGTCTCTGAATCGTCTTGGGGCCGTTATTGGGCCGTCTTGGCGCCATCTTGGGCTGGTATTGGGCGCTCTTGGGGCTGTCTTGGGTGCTCTTGGGCCGTCTCGGGCGCCTCTGGAGCCGTCCTGGGGCCGTCTTGGGCCGTTTGGGGATCCTCGTGGGTGCGTCTGGGGTCGTCTTGAGGCGATTGGGGGGCCTGTACAGCTGTCTTGGAGATTGTGCAAACCCAAAAAAAAACGGACATAGGAAAGGATACGTTTTCCAGAAGGAATGGGACGATTTTTGCCTCTGGGGGCGTCCGGGCGCCCTCTTGAACGTCTCTGAGCCGCCTTGGGGCAGTTATGGGGCGCTCTTGGGGTTGGGTCGCCTCGGGCGCCTCTGGAGCCGTCCAGGGGCCGTCTCAGGCCGTTTTGGGACACCCCTGGGGGTGTCTGGGGGTGTCTTGGGGCGGTCTTGGGGGCCTGCACAGCCGTTTCGGGGACTGTGCAAACGAAAAGCAGGAGGAGGGGGAGGAGGAGGAGGAGGAGGAGGAGGAGGAGGAGGAGGAGGAGGAGGAGGAGGGGGAGGAGGAGGAGGACTGATGAGATGAGGGGGAAGCACGGCCCTGGAAGGCATCCAGCGGGGGCCCGCTGGCAGGAGGGGCGCTCGATCGCCCACCCCAAACGTCCCCCAGATCTTTCGGCTGCCGAGAGGTCTCGATAGCGTCGGGCTTCAGCTCCGCCGCCCCCATCTCGCGCAGCAGCGCCAGCGCCCGCTGCCACTGCTCGCCCTTCTCGCACGCGCTGATGCCAGCATTGTAGCTGACGCTACACTGTAGGACAAACCAGTGTGAACCCGTGGATTAAACCCACTGCGGGATGAGCCTGGGACTCGCACACCGTAGGTGACCAGCTCGGGCGTCCCTGGCGAGGCAAGGGCGACCTTCGGAGGCACATGTGACTGACGGTCACGTTTGAAGGCAATGTTGGGGGGGTGTATGGCGGCCACCTTTGGGGGCGCCTGGGGGGTACGCGTGGGGGTGACGTTCGGGGGCCACGCTTACTGCGGCGGCAGGGGCAACCTTCGGAGGCTTTGTGTGGGGGCCGCCTTTGGGGGTCCCGTTTGGGGGCCACGTGTGGGGGCCACGTGTGGGGCAGGCGTTTAAGGGGCCACGTCTGGGGGCCGCCCCGGAAAGCAGTCGGGGAGCTCCGGGGGCACTGACCTAGAAGAAAGAAAAGAAATGTTTTTTTGCCAATCGCGCCGGGCCTAGGCGCGATAAGCAAAAACACAAGGGTTTTCAGGCGCTATGTTGGAGGCCTCCCGGGGCGTCTCGGTGCGCTCTTGGGCCATCTAGGAAGCGCACCGGAGCCTGCTGGGCCTCGCCAGGGCCGCCAGGGCGCCAAAAAAGTGTATCGGACGCCTGCCCTCTTCATGCACTGGTCCCTGCAATGTCATAAAGATGACGTCGGGCTCCAGCTCCGCCTCCCGCATCTCGCTCAGCAGCGCCAGCGCCCGCTGCCACTGCTCGCCCTTCTCGCACGCGCTGATCCCAGAATTGTAGCTGACTAATGTGTACCCGTGCTTGCTGCCACTGGCGGCGGGAGTTGCCGAACCATGGGTTGGTCGTGCCAGAGGGCACGAAGAGGGGCAGCAGAGGCCTCCAAGAGGGCTTCAAGAGGGCCCCAGGACGCCGCTGGGCGCAGGCCCGCCACTTTGTCACGAGAGGCCTCCGAGGGCCACTATCGCATACTGTAAGCCCGCTCTAAGCGCCAAAGGGGCCTGCGGAGCATTTTTCTAAGGAAAAATGCTTGTAGATCCCTGTAGGGGCCACTTGACAGGGCACGGTGGCGTTTCTTTGTCGTGACGACGACGACGACGACGACGACGACGACGACGACGACGACGAAGACGGCAACGGCGACGCGTCCCTCCGAATTTCCTTCTGGGCGCAGGCGACGGCGACGACGACGGCGGCGGCGGCGATGGCGGCGGCGACACCCCCGGGCGGCTGCCTTGGCACACGTGGCACCGCAGGGTGGCCTCCAGGTCGGCGCTCTGGGGGAACTTGGAGGCCCTCTTGGGCGCCTCCCGTGGTCCTCTCGGGGCTCTTGGGAGCTTCTGGGGGCCCTCTTGGGTCCCTCGCGAGCCGTCTTGGGGCCCTGGGGGGCCGTTTGGGTCTCGACTGGGGCTCTCTTGGGGGCCTCTGGGGCCGTGCTGGGGCGGTCTTGGAAGCGTCCTCGACCGTCTTGGACGCCGTGCAGACCAGAAGTGCGAGTTCTCCAAAAATATACGTTTTACGAAGGGAATGGGACGATTTGTGCGTCGTAAGGGCCCGCTCGGAGGTCTCTCGGGGCAGCTCGGGGGCGTCTTGAGCCGTCCTGAGGCCGTCTTGGGGGCGTCTGGAGCGGATCTTCGGCAGTCACGGAGCGTCCGCTGCGCGATCGGAGCCGCTCCAGATCGGAGCCGCTCCAGAGGCTCCGAGGCGACCCCGACCGACAGCCACCCCGAAGCGGCCGGGGGGGGGGGGGGGGGGGGGCGGCTCGCTGCCACTGCGCTCCCCACCGCACGCGCGGACCCGGCTATTGTAGGAGAGACTAGTGTGAACCCGTGGATTAAATCCACGGCGTGCTGAGCCTTGGACTCGCACGCCATAGGCGACCAGCTCGTCGAAGTTGAACAGCTCGGGCGTCCCTGAGGCAGGCGGTAGGGGCGACCTTCGGAGGCAGATGTGTGGTCACGTTTGAAGGCAATGGTTGGGGGCTATGTGTGGGGGCCACCTTTGGGGGCGCCTGGGGGCTACTCGTGGGGGCGACGTTCGGGGGCCACGCTTACTGGGGCGGGAGGGGCGACCTTCGGAAGCTTTATGTGGGGGCCGCATTTGGGGGTCCCGTTTGGGGGCCACGTGTGGGGCCGACGTTTACGGGGCCACGTCTGGGGGCCACCCCGGAAAGCAGTCAGGGGAGCTCCAGGGGCACTGACCTGGAAGCGTGAAAAGGAATGGGTTTTTGTTAATCGCGCCGGGCCTGGGGGCGATTAGCAAAAACACATAGTTTTTCAAGCATTGTCAGAATCAGGGGAACACGTTTGCGGGCCTCAGTTGGGGGCCGCGCAGGGAGGTCTTGGGGCCATCTTGGGGGTCTCGGGCCGTCTCGTAGGTCGTTTTCGGCCCTCTTGAGCAGCATCTGGAGCTCTTCTTGGGGCGCAGTGGGGCCATCTTGGGGGTCTCGGGCCGTCTCGGAGGTCGCTTTGGGCCCGCTCGGGCGGGATCTGGGGCCTGGTTGGGGCTGACTTGGGGATCAGTTGAAGCTCTTTTGGGCCATCTTGGAGCCCTCGTGGGCCGTCTGCGGGCCTTCTTGGGCCGTCTGGGGTCTGGGGCCGTGAAGGGCCGTTCGTGTCCCGAAATGGCGGGAAGAGCAAGAATCCTCCAAAACCTTCGGAAAACGGTACTTGGTGCCTTTTGGCGCGGTCCACGGGGCCCTCGAGGCACGTCTCTGGGGCATTTCGAGGCCGTCGTGGGGCTCTGGCCGGATCGGCTTCGGCTCTCTTGGGCGTCTTTGGGGCCGTCTTGGAGCGATGTGGGGGTCCGGGAGCCGTCGGGGAGCGCTCCAGGGGCGTCCTGGGGCCGTCGGGGAGCGGCTCAGAGCTCTGGCAGGTCGAAGCCAGCAGAACCGAGAGAGCAGCGGTGAGGCCCCCGATACAGCCAAGGGTGCGGGCGCTGGTATACGTAGGGCCCCCGAACCGGCTGTAGTGGCCTGCGGGCAATCTCGCCGCGGGCCTGGGTAATGGGTAAGAGATTTCGTGGATGTTGGTTGGGATCTCGTGGTTGGCCTCTCGGGAGCCTCTGGGAGACAGTTTGGGGGCTTCTTGGTAGCAGTTTGGGGGCGTCTTGGGGCCTCTTGGGCCCTCTTTTGGGGCCTCTTGGGGGCCTTTGGGGGCGCTTGGCGGCCTCTGGGGGGCCTCTTGGAGCCTCTTTGGGGCGTCCTGGGGCCTCCTGGGGATGTATGGAGAGCGTCCCGGCGTTTCTTTGGGGCGTCTTGGGGCTTCCTGGGGGCCTCTTGGGGTGGAGGCCTCGATTTTTCGGTCCCTGTCTTGGGCCTCTCTTGGGGCCTTCTTGGGGCCCTCTTGGGCCGTCTTGGGCGACTCTTGGGCCGTCTTGGGGCCATCTTGGGCCGTCTTGGGGCCGTCTTGAAGGCCTCTTGGGCCGTCTTGAAATGGTCTTGGGGGCCTCTTGGGCGGTCTTGGAGCGTCGGAAAGCCGAAAAATCGACAAGGCCAAAAACATGTTTAAAAACAAGGAAAATCAACGATTTTGGCTTCTGCGGCCCCTCTTGGAGGTGCACTTCGAGCGCTCTGGGGGCCTCGTGGAGGCGTCTCGGGCCGTCTTGAAGGCGTCTTGAAGCCATCTTAAGCGTCTCGGATACACTCTTGGACCGTCTTGGGCCGTCTTCGGGACCTCCTGAGGCCGTCTTGGAGCGATCTGGAAGCCTGGATCAGTCCGCGAGCGGTCTAGGGGCCTCCTGGGCCCGTCGGGCAGCGGCCTGGAGGCTCTCCGGGCAACCCGCGAGCTCTCTGGGCGGCCCGGGGCGCTGCCACTGCTTGTCCTTTTCGCGAGCGCTTCGCCCGGAATTGTGTGTTGTAGCTGGTTGGCTGCGATATGCTTGCTGGGTTGCTTGGTGATTGTTTGGTTTGAAATATATTATCTCAGGGGCTCCAGTGAGCGGGGGAAATGAATAGGAGGAGGAGGAAGAGGAGGAGGAGGAGGGGGAGGAGGAGGAAGAGAAAGAGGATGAGGCCCGTTTGGGAGCCGCGCTGGGGGCCGTCTAGGAGCCTCCCGGGGCTTCGTTGGGCCCCCTGGGGGCCTCTCGGGGCTCTGTTGGGCCGTCTCGGGTGCCGCCTTGGGCCGTATTAGGCGCCTTTTGGGCGCCTGTTTGGCAGTCTTGGAGCTGTCTTGGGCCGTCTTGGGCCGCTCTTGGGCCTGGCTCGGGTGCCTCTTGGGCTGTCTTGTGCGCCTCTTGGGCCATCCTGGGTCCGTCTTGGCGCCGTCAAGGGGCCCATTTGGGAGCTTCTTGGGGCAATCTGGGAGGCCAGCAGGGCGTCTTGGACTCCGTGGATATGAAGAAAGGCGGAATCGCAAAATTGTCCCTTTTCCTAAGGGATTGGGACGATTTTTGATCCTACGGGCCCTCTGAAGAATCCGTTTGGAGGCCTCAGTGAGCGTCTTGGAAGCCCCTGGGGACGTCTTCGGGTCACTTGGGCGCCTCTTGGGCTGCCCTGGGGCCGTCTTGGGCCGTCTTGAGCCGCCCTTGGAGCCCTCTTCGGCTCCTCTTTGGCTGTCGTGGGGCCTCTTGGGCCGTCCGAGTTCCGTCTGGGCTCGCCCAGGGGCGGTTTCGCCGCATTGGATCCCCCGCCCTTCTGGCACGCGGCTCCTCCGGCGTTAGAATATAGACTAGGCACGTTGGCTTTCTCCTTCTCGGTGGCCTCTCGAGCTCCGCGGGCAGGGCCTCAATCTCTCGGCAGTCGCCCCGCCAGCATCGATGGGCTGACCCGTGGGCCTGGAGTCGTGGGGAGCTTGAGGACATAATTTACGCCTGGGCAATGTGTGAAAACTGTCCGCGGCAGGCCGGAAGCCCCAGCGATGGACCCCAGGAGCCGCGGACAAAATTCAACACGCCACCCTCGCGTTAAATTTTGTCCTCAACCTCGGGGGGCGCGGGACCCTCACGTTAAGTCTCGTCCTCGGGCCCAGACCCCGCGTCGAATTTCGCCCTCGGGCGGTCATGCCGCGCACTGTGGCGGCCTTGGTGGGCCTCCATGGGCCTGGGTCGGAGCCGTCGCAGGCGGCGTCGGGAAGCCCCTTGGGGCGTCTTGGGGCTATCCTTGAAGGTGGCTGGGGCCGTCTGGAGGCATTCTGGGGCTCCCTGCGGGCATCGTCGGCGGCCAGAGCCTGAAAAAATCTGGGAAGGTGAAATCTTTTTTTTTTTTTATATATATATATATATATATATATATATTATATATATACATATACATACATATATACATATATACATATACATATACATGATTAAATATTACTTTATATATAAACAAAAAACTTTAAGGGAACTGCATGGTTTGGGCCTCTTCGGACCGTCGCTGGAGCCGTCGGATTCCGAGAGTCGGGCGACTCGGCGCGTCGGTTTGTGCCGGAGGGCAAGATTGAACGCCTAGGCAGCGTGTTAAATCTCGTCCGCGCCAGGGCCGGGGCCTCAGCGCGGCCTCGGCGCTCGGCCCCGTGGGGCGCGGACAAAATTTAGCACGGCACGCTCGCACGAGATCTCGGTCTCGGGCGAAGAGGGCGCGTTGAATTTCGTCCGCAGACTCGCCGGAGGCGCCCGGGGGCGTTGTCCCCGGTTTTGATCCGCAGGCCCTTTTCGCACGCACGCATGCCTGCAGTGTAAATAAGACTAGGGCTGACCCGTGGACTCCGTCCACGCCATGTGCGTGCGCAGTGTGCGTTTGGTACGATTGTTGCTGCACATAGGTGACTGATCTTTGGTGATTGCCTCCCGCGA
The DNA here is from genome assembly GCA_963575745.1 of Prorocentrum cordatum. NCBI lineage: Eukaryota > Dinophyceae > Prorocentrales > Prorocentraceae > Prorocentrum > Prorocentrum cordatum. The sequence continues at coordinate 252,164 of CAUYUJ010015800.1, read as the reverse complement.
CATTTTGGCCTGATGCGGCTGACAGTGGTGTCCTTGCTGCCTGAATGGTGATTGCACGTTGCTGGCGGGGCCTATGGTTGCCAGTTCTGCCATGTCGCGTGAAGATTCTGGTTCGGTCCGTGATTTCCCTGTGGGGCCTGTCAGCATGTTCGTGAACAGTGGGCTCCAGCAAGCTGGCCGAGCCGCGTGGGGAGCTCGCGCCGCACCCCGGCGAGCTCGTGGCCCGCTCGTGCGCGTGCCTCTCGGGGCCTCTTGCCGGCCTCCTGGAAGAGCTCTTGCAGCCCTCTGGGGCTGTCCAGGGCGGCGCGCCCCCCATTGCACGCAGCAGCGCCGGAGCCAGCTACCATGCCCGGACCCCCGCCCAGAACCTGTTGTTGTCCAAAACCCGGATAGCCAAGCAAGAGAACACACGATGGCTGTGAAATCGAAGAATGTCAGTACAACAATCCAGAAGCAATTGGAAAACGAGCACGAATATGAAATCGAAGCATGTCAGTACCATAATCCAGAAGCAATTGGAAAACGAGCACGAATAATAGCCAAGCAATAGAACACACGATCGCTGTGAAATCAAAGGATGCCATTATTAAAATGCAAAAATAACTAGGAAGCCAGCACGAGTATCAAGAAGTGGATTCCCACAAAGCGGACCCATCGGACCGCTGCGCGTTCCCGTAGCAACGCAGTGCAAAACACCGTGAAGTACAACGCAACGAAAACAGAGCCAGGGGACAAGCAGGTCAAGTCCATGGACCGCAACGCGGGCACCACGCCACAGCAAACACTGCACGGCAGCGCGCGCATCACGGAACTGCAACGCGCGCCCGAAGCGAAGCAGTGCACACCGATGCAAAGGCACTGGAACCACGCCAGGAAATTCACGGGACCTCCGCGCGATCAGCGGGTTCCCCGAGATTGCAACAAGCCACTCGGACTGCAGCGTGCCCCCGTGACAACGCAATGCAGAACGCAGCGAAGATCATTCTGCCGTACCGAACCACGCGGAATAATCCAACAAAATGTGCCTGCGCCTCCGCTGCGCCAATATGCTGCTCTCCACCGCATACAGGAACATGGACAAACCGTCAACCTTCAGCACGCAACGGCGCGGCAGCTCGGCGAGCACGCACATCGCGGCACAGCACGGCGCGGCACCATGCGTAGCACCCCGCGCTGCGGACATCGCACTGCCCATGCAAACGCCCAGCTGGGTGGGCGCCCCTCCACTCTGGAATTGAATATACAAAAGGTGGTGCAAGAATCTGTAGCACGGAAACCATAAGACTGCAGCGTGTCACTGTAACATCGCAGTGCAAATCGCCGCAACACAACGCGGGCACTGCAACGCGGCGCAAGTATTAGATTCTGGCGAAATTCCAAGGTGTCTCCGTTGAAACACCGAGCCGCTCTCCAAGACGCAAAGCAGGACAAGCCAACCACGGCAATTGACGGCCAGGCACACGCCCAACCACAGAGCAAAACTGCACGGCAGCCCAGCGAGCACACACGGCACAACACCGTGCGGCACAGCATGGCGCCGCATTGTCTGGCCCGACCAGGGCAGCACCATCCGTGCAACGAAGGAAGGCACCGCGCAACGAAGGAGGGCACCCCGCAACTCCGCGGGGGGGCCCTGGAGAGCCCACGGACGGCGGAATGGCGCGAGCCGCTCGCGAATCCAGCGCTAAATTTAGGAAAACATTCCTACGAAACCCTGTAGCGATCCCCGTAGCAACGCAATGCAAGGCACCACAGCAATTTTCCTGGAAAAGGAAAACACGCAGATGACCGCGCCGTGCGCGCGCAAGACTGCAGCGTTTCCCTGTGGCCACCTGCAACCCGTTGACACCCCACACGACCCTTGGGGGGTTTCGGATGCGATCCCGGGATGGTTCCGGACGCGCCCTGGAACCACGCAATGCAACGCAGAGCAACGCGAGCCGGCGGTGGCGGCAGAAGCCCATGGATTATTTTGGGCGGGCGAGAACTAAGACGCCCCCCATTGGACATCCATCTGACACCAGACCTCGGCACGACGAGGGCCACGCGGCCCATCCTTTCCTCCTCCCCCTCGTCGTCCTCCTCCTCCTCTTCCTCCTCCTCCTCCTCCTCCTCCTCCTCCTCCTCTCCTCCTCCTCCTCCTCCTCCTCCTCCCTCCTCCTCCTCCTCCTCCTCTCCTCCTCCTCCTCCTCCTCCCTCCTCCTCCTCCTCGCCCTCCCTCCTCCTCCTCCCTCCTCCTCCTCCTCCTCCTCCTCCTCCTCCTCCTCCTCCTCCTCCTCCTCCTCCTCCTCCTCCTCCTCCTCCCTCCTCCTCCTCCTCCTCCTCCTCCTCCTCCTCCTCCTCCTCCTCCTCCTCCTCCTCCTCCTCCTCCTCCTCCTCCTCCTCCCTCCTCCTCTCCTCCTCCTCCTCCTCCTCCTCCTCTCCTCCTCCTCCTCCTCCTCCCTCCTCCTCCTCCTCCTCCCTCCTCCTCCTCCTCCTCCTCCTCCTCCTCCCTCCCTCCCCCCCCCCCCCCGCTGAATCCCAAGACCGCGACGGGGGTTTCTCAGGACCTCCGACGCCCGAGAGAAGGCTCCAGACACGCCCCCGGAACCATGCAACGCAGCGCAGTGCAACGCAGGCCGGCGGTAGGATGGGTCGGCGAATCGACAAAAGATCTCAATCTAATCCGCCACCGATGCACAACTCATGCTGATTGAGACGACGAGAGTAAAGGAATTCATGTGAAGGGCACAGGTAGTAGGTCGCCCCGACCTGAAGAGAAGATGTATAAAGCGTAAAATGGAATCGTTTTGAGTTAAGATATCCACTCCCTGACGCAGCTCCTAACGCGCTGTTTCGTCTTAGTAGTAAGTTTCTATGTGTGAACACATCAATCATACATCTTCTGAGTTTCCACGATGATGTCTCGATGGGGCTTTCTCAATGCATTCGCAGCTCTCTGGGAGGCCCTCTCAGCAGCCTCAAGCAAAGGCCCCCCTGGAGGCCGTCAGTGGAATCCTCCAGCCGCCGCAAGACAGCCCCATGAGGCTCCCCAGAAGCCCTGAGGAAGCTCCCCAAGGGACCCCAGAACTAATCACCAGGGGTCACCCCTGAACCCCCCCAAGGAAACCCCAAGAGGCATCCACGCGGATTCCGACCCACAACCCAGGCACGGCCCCAAGACAGCCCAAGAGGCCTCAAACATGGTCCGGGGGAATGAGCGAAGCGAAGCGAAGCGGTTGTTTTACACGCGCGGGCGGGCAACCCGGAGGGGGCCGAAGACGCTCATGATGACCACCTCGTCGCCCGCTCGCCCCGCCTCGCGGCTGCGGCCCCCGGGGGCCCCGGGCGGGCGCCCGCGACTGCGGCTGCGGCCGCGGCTGCCGCCGCGCGGCAGGGGCGGCCCCAAGAGCGCCCCAAGAGCGCCCAAGAGCGCCCCAAGCGCGGCCCAAGCGGGCCCCAAGACGCCATTGTTGAACCTCCGACGGGGCGACGGGAATCAGGGGACCCCCTCTTTTTGAACAATGGGGCCCAAGACGGCCCCCGGGAAACCTCCCAGACGCGTCGGATGTCTGGTGGAGGGGGGCGAGGAGGGAAAGGAAAGGAAGCGCGAGGGCAAGATGCGAGTGAGCCGAGAAGGGAAGAGGGGAAAGGAGAGGAGGTGGGCGAGCAAGAAGGGAAGAGGGAAGAGGAAAGGAGAGGAGGTGGAAGCGAGGGGGAGGCGAGGGGAGGGCGCAGGGAGAAAAGGAAGCACGGCGCGAGCAGGGTTCCGTCTCAGCCTGGCCCGAAGACGCCGGCGACCGTCTCCTCGGCCGCCACGCTGCTGAGCAGGCGACCATCAGGCAGGACCGCGTCAATCCGCCAGACACCGGGGCCCCACCTGGCCGCGCGATGGCCGGTCGTCAACTGGCCGAAGATGTCCGCGAGGCGAACGGCGGGCCCTGCTCCAGGTATCCTGCAGCGCTCCGCCCCGCCAGCAGAGACGAAGCGCATCGACTCGCCCTGGACCGACGCCTGCAGAAGCAACGCCGGGAGCAGGTGGGCCACGTAGGTCACGCCCCCCACCGGCGCGGAGAGCTCGCACTGCGCATTATCGTTCCCGCCGCAAGCAACCGCCGCGCCGTCGCCCCGCAGCAGCACCGCGTGGACGCGTCCCGCGGCTACCTGCGAATAGGTCAAGTCCTCGTCTGGCACGGGGGGCTCGCATTGTCCATCCCCGTTCCGGCCGCAAGCCACGGCCGCGCCGTCGCTCATGAGCAGCACCGCGCGGGCGCATCCAGCGGCCACGCGCGAACAGGTCAATTCCCCGTCCAGCGCCGGCAGCTCGCACTGACCGTCGCGACTGCAGCCAAAGGCCACGGCCGCACCGTCGCTCCTCAGCAGCACCAGGTGGCCCCCTCCCGCGGCCACTTGAGTGTAGGTCGCGTTCCCGACCAGCGCGGGGATCTCGCACTGGCCATCGCCGTTCTCGCCGCAGGCCACAGCGGTGCCGTCGCTCCTCAGCAGCACCGTGAAACAATATCCCGCAGCCACCTGCGAGTAGATCAGGTCCCCGACCAGCGCGGGGATCTCGCACTGCCCCGAGCAATTCTCGCCGCAGGCCAACGCCGCACCGTCGCTCCTGAGCAGCACCGCGTGGCCGCCTCCGGCGGCCACCTGCGAGTAGCACAAGTCCCCGATTGGCGGGGGGAGCTCGCACTGACCAGAGCAATTCTCGCCGCAGGCCACGGCCGTGCCATCGCTCCTGAGCAGCGCGGTGTGCTGGACTCCGGCGGCTACCTGCGAGTAAGTCTCGTCCCCGTCCTGCGCGGGGAGCTCGCACTGACCCTCCTCATTATCACCGCAGGCAACGGCCGTGCCGTCGCTCCCGAGCAGCACCGTGCGGCCGCATCCCGCGGCGAACATCCAGCGGGAACCGCGGCCGAGGTGCGGCCGACGAGGCGCAGCTCGCAGCTCGAGCCAGGGAGACGACCGCGCGGAGAGTCGGACCCCCTCCGCGGATCACCCGGAAGGAGGCGAAAGCTAGGAGTTCGTCGTCGTCGTCGTCGTCGGCGTCGTCGTCATCGTCTTCCTCTTCCTCCTCGTCGTCGTCGTCGTCTTCTTCGTCGTCGTCGTCGTCGTCTCCGTCGTCGTCGCCGCCGTCGTCGTCATCGTCGTCGTTGTCGTCGACGTCGGGGGCGAGCGCGGCGACGACGATGGCCACAGAGGATCCCGAAGTGACTGAGGGCGGCGACCAGGAAGGTCGACGAGGAGCAGGAAGGGATGAGAACGAGGACGACGATAACGAAGTGGATGCCGACGAAGGGGAGGAGCGAGAATGAGGAAAAGGAGCAGGGATGACAAGTAGGATACATGGAAAGGAAGGAGAGGATAATGAGAAGGAGGGGAGACGGGATGATGAGGACGACGACAAGGACACAACGAGAAGTCCAATGGGACGAGAGAAAGAAAATGCCAGTGATGAGGAGGGAGGACGATGAGGGAGAGAAGGAGAGGAGGAGGAGTACGATGACGAAGAACAAGGTTGAACAGGAAAGAGAAGGAGGAGAACAAGGAGAATAAGGAAAAGTAGAAAGGCAGGGACTGACGTAATTAGTGGATGGAAAAAGGAGGAGGAGGAGGAGGAGGAGGAGGAGGCGAAGGAGGAGGAGGAGGAAGAGAGGGAGAATGAGAAAGACTAGAAGGGGAGCGACTTACGTAGTGGAGAGGAGGACGACTACGAGCAAAGAGGACGAAAAGCTGGTGCGAATTCACCCCGCCCTGGCGCCGACAACCTCGATACTCCCCAATGACGGCCCTGTCAATCCCCTCTGCCCGGCGCCAGGCGAAGCTCTCCAGCAGGGCGCAACACCAGCGTGTCAACGAGATCGCGAGGAGGGATGAAGACACGAGGATGACGGATCATCACACTACCCGCGGAACGTTTCCATGCGTCGCGGGGGCGACGTGCCTGGCGCCAGACAGCACCCGCCGGGAGTCCCGCCAACCCTTTGGGCGACAGGCGGTCCAACGAGATTCCTCTTTACTCTTCCACAACCCCTTCCTCCCCTAGGGCAAGGGGGGCAGTTTACCCCACCCCCTCCCCTGGACCTGGACGGGGAAGGGGGTCGCTGGTAGTTGGGGCGTCCAAGATGCCCAAGATGGCTCCAAGATGGCCTCCGATGCTCCAAGATGGCCTCCAAGATGGCTCCAGTGATGGCCTCCGATGCTCCAGTGAAAGATCGCTCAAGATGAGCTCCATCATGCCTCCAAGAGGCCCCAAGAGGGTCACAGGACGGATCCTAGAGCTCTCGAAGACCTCGCAGGACTCCTCCAACAGCCCAAAATCACTCAAAAACTTAAAGAAAATGCACGATTCCGGCCTTCTCGCCGTTTCTCTTCCGATGCGCTTCTGAGGCCTCAAGATGGTCCCAAGATGGCCCAAGAAGGCCCCAAGAGGGGCCCAAGAGGCTCCCAAGACGGCCCGAAGAGCGCCCAAGAGCGCCCCAAGAGGGCTCCCAGAGACCCCAATAAGCGGTTTCGAGGGCCCCAGGGGGGAAGGCATTCTAAGCTACCACCCCCCCTTTTGATCGATAATCTCCAAGAATGCCCTAAGAGGCCCCCCAGGCCTCCCAAGAGACCCACAAAAGAGCCCCAAGAGGGCCCCCCGAGGGTCCCAAGACCCCCCCCCCCCAAAGAGCCCCAACAGGACCACAAGACCCTCCAATAGAGCCCCCAGAGGACCACCCTCCTCTCTCTGCTTACTTTGGGACACTATATGTGTATATTCTTGCCATGTCCCGTCAGCTATCCTGGGCAGAGCTTCTGAATGGGCAGGCGGGGTTACGCGAAGCGTGAAGAATGCTGCCGGCAATTCTCGCGCCGCCGACC
>CAUYUJ010015800.1:162815-242815 GCA_963575745.1 Prorocentrum cordatum | reverse complement strand
TACCCCTTCGGCAGGTGCCCGTGCACCTCCACGCGCTCCTCGATGCGGTCCAGCATCGAGCGCGCACACTCCCTCGCTCGCGCCTCCGCGCCAGCATGTTGGACACCGCCCATGTCGATGCCCAGGTGCGCCGCGAGCGCAGCCCTGTACACCTCAATGTCCAATCGCTTGCGCTCCAGGCCAACCCAGCGCCGCGACGCCGGCACCCCAGTCTCGCGGCCGCTCCGCAATCGCTTGGCCAGAGCCTCCAGGGACGCGAAACTCATCCGGGCCAACGCCGCCACGTCCACTCCATCGCGAGCGCCCCCGCGCGCCCCCTGCGCCCCGGCGACAACCTGCTCCGCACGGCGCTTCGGCACCCCACCCTGCAGCGCGCCACGCCGACACGCACTCGACGCCAAACGCCTCTGCCTGCGGCGAATCGCACCCGCGACGGTTTGCTCCCACGGCGGGGAAGACGCCACACCGGCGGGAGGTGCTCCCGCATCCGCAGAGAGCAGAGCGTCCACATCGTGGAGCCTCACGACATGGCCACCCCGCAGCCACGCGAGCGCGCCAGCGCAGGGCGCCGAGACACCGCCGAGACGCCACCTGCCGGTGCACTCCCCACGCAGAAACGCGCGTGAGTTCTCACTTTCGTAAACCCAAACACTCGCATTGCGGTGGGCCAGCCACTCCAGAACGATCTGAAAGTTATGCCGCTCCAACGCCGTGCCCGTGGAGGACGCCCCAGCATTGTTTTGGCACCGCTCTGAGAAGTACTCGTTGGCGTCGGTCATGGACCACGCGTCGCCGCCTGCCGCGGCCACAGACAACAGAAGACACTCGTTGTCCCACCCCGCCAGAAGGCTGCCCTGGTCCACCGCGAACAGCCGCCCACTCATCAATGCACGAACAACCCGCGCAGACCAGCCACCAGCAGACGTGGCAACATCGACAGCAGGCCCGGATTGCGACGCCCCAGACGACCCCCCCCGCACCGTCCGTCAAAGAGACAGGCACGGACCGAGAAGAAGACCGAGGCTCCAGAAGAAACCGCACACACAACCGCTCTCGACGATACATCTGTCGCCAGTGTCTGTATGACTTGTCCACATGCAGCGACACGCCAACGAACCGTTGGGTCGGTGGCGACAGAGCGCAAACGACATGCTTCCACAGCATGCAGTTGACCACCTGCGGAACATACGCCGTGAGATGCTCGGGGTCCACGCCGCCTCCACGCTGCCACAGCCCCCTGATGGGCAGGTCGAGAGACCTCAACATATCCTTGTCAAGATCGCGCAACTTCTTGAACATTGCACACGAGGGCTCCATATCGAAAGCAACCAAAGGCAGACGACCGCCACGCCCGTTGAAGGTCACGGCCGCGAGAGCCTCAACATTCCTTTGCGGCAAATGCAGACGCCCTCCAAGTCCCTTGCGATCATGGTCAAACAGGCGCATGGACTCCTGCGCGTACAGGACCAGGTCGCTGAAAGGAAACTTCGGCCAGTGGTACTCAAACCATCGCGTGTCTCCAGCGTGAGAAAAGCCGGGAAGACAATAGTCGAGAGCGATCTCCTGTGCAGCAGAGGCCAACTCCCTCTTCTGGGCTTTGAACGCCAGCACTCTCTGCGCAATCCGCGAAGCCCCCGCATGCCAGTCGCCCAGAAAGGCCACAAAGGCCAACACGCGCGACACAGGCATGTCGGAGGGCAACGACCCAGCCCAAGTTGGCTTCCAACAAAGGTCATCGACGCGGCGACGCACGATCTGCAAGGGGAAACTCCGCCAGCCATCGTTCGTGGACCCCCAGAAATACTCGGCGCGCGGACACTCGCTGATCACAAGGCGGGCGCGTCGAACCCACTCGGGCACGTCCTTCAGTAGACCACCAGTGACCTCCAGGAGGGCCTCGAACCCATCAATGTCCGCCAGGAACCGGAAGACCAAGTCGCAGAACACCCAAGTAGCGAAAACCTCCGACGAGCAGAAGAGCTCACCGCGAAAGAGACGAAGCACTCGCGTCGCCAGAGTGCCCTTTGAAACAGCCGGAACCGGAGACACGGACCCCGCGGCGAAACGGCCACATCTCCTTCCAAACGTTCCCAAGACCGTGATGCGCCCGTTCGAAATGCCGCGCTCAGACGATGGCCGCAGGCGCGGCTGGCACAACGAGTGTAACACAAGAGCTTCATCCTCGCACGAGGCCCCCGCACGGTCGGGATCATCGAAGCCCTGCGGAGAGGACCCTGACATGACCGCAGCAACGTGCACCAACCACACGCACTTGAGATGCACGAACTCCTCTTTGAGTTTGCACTTCTTGGCGAGGGACGACAAAAACTGATACTCAGACACAGACGGGACCGCAAACCGCTGTCCGGTAGCATTCCCGAGCCCCTGCCTGAGACTTCCGTCGGGACACAAGTGCCGCAAGGCGTTCATGCGATTCCGATCGCGCTCGCGCTGGTTCGATACGGCCTTCGCGACCGCTGGGGCGTCGCGCACGCGCACCCTCGCGCTCGCTGGAAGCACCTCCCATTCGTCGGGCAAATGGTCGCCCCCGGTCTCCTCCATGTGCCCGAGCAGCTCCTCGAGAACGCTCTCGCCCTGCCGAAGCCTCTGCGGGACGTGAGCCCACGCGAAGACATCATTCCGAAGTGCCTCTCGCACAACGCCGACGTCATGCTGGAACCCCGCCCCCACAGAAGCCAGCGCAGAACCACGATGAGAGACCACTCGAATCACTACATCTCGATCTTCACGGAGAGCAAGGGGCAAGGACTCGAAAGCGTCGGTCCCTCTGAGAACGCGCTCAACAAGATCCCCGCGCACCCCAGAGGCCGCACCGAAAGCTCCCCCACGTAACCCGCCATGCCGCTTCCCGCGACACGGCCCGCAGCAGTCGCCCTTCTTGGTGACGCGATTCTGACACGGACCGATGCGCCGGCAACCGGTAGAGGACACCGAAGCATACTTACACTCGTCGGACGTCCCATCGCAGGCGCAGACCTGCCCCCAGGATGTTTGAAGCCCGCCCATGGAGTTTCGGTCGCTGCGGCGGGGCGCCGACACAAGCACGGGAGGCGCACCAGACATGCCCGCCGCTTCGAGAGCGCTCCCCGGAGAGCGCCCCCGTTGATCCCCCGCTGGGTTCTGCCCCGAAACGAGATCGAACACAGACGACGCCTGATGGCCCTCATGCACGGCCTCAACAGACCTGGAAGCGCGAGAGCGAGAGCGCGAACGACCACGCACGACAACGCGGAGCCAGGGCGCGAACTCCAGGCCGGCCCAGTGAACACACTCGGAATGACGAGCAACCGACGCCATCGCTGAAGCAGTAAGCGCACTTGCGTGGCCCGAATCGAGCCAGAGGAGCGAGCCAACGCAGAACCCTCCGGCATCGCCCAACACCCAGGACTCACGACGTCCATCGTGCGCCTCAAACGCCTCCACGGATGGCGCTGAGCACACGCGCACGCGCATGGAACCAGAGCGCAAATACGACGCGACCACCTCGAAATTCCAGCGCTCCAGCATTGTCCCAGAGCAGCCGGACCCCTCGTGATTCTGGCACGCGCGCGCGAAATGCCGCGCAGCATCACCCAGGAAATCAGCCAAGGCCCTCTGCAAGCACTTCCCACGCCAAGGGCCGAGACAGGACGCCGCAGGCGCGCGACGGCACCCCCGCCCGCGACCACCGCGCGGACGCGGGCGGGGCGCACGCACGAGAGGGAGATCACCAACAAACACTGGCCCATCGCCACAGGGCTGAGCCCCGCTCAGCCCCTCCGGACACGCGCCCAGAGCGATCATGACGCATGCAGCGCGCAAGGCCAATTCCCCGACAGAGCCCTTGGACTCCCGCACCGCACGACACTTCGCTCCGCCGATGCCAACCCCCGGCGAGAACCTGCGCGCACAGACGCGGCGGCGGCCGCACGTCCGCGACGAGAGCCCATAGAGCGCGCAGCAGAACCACCTGGCGGTTACAGCCGCAGCCGAACTATCGCCCAGATGAGGCGAATCCGAAACCTCCCGCGCGAACACATCCCGTTGCCGCCACCAGCGCGCCACCGCGACCCGCCGCGTGATCACCACTCTGCTCTCTTCCTCTGGCGGACACACGCCGAAAGCGACGAGAACGCAGGCAGCGCGCAGAGCCGCATCGCCCACGGTCCACGACGACGCGTCGGGCGCAGCCCCGGCGGCGGCGCAGAGGACGCGCGCCGGCGGCCGTTCCGAGCCGAAAGCACGGGCCGCTCGCGCGATCAAGAACTGCTGCACGCGCCCGTTCTTGAGGGCCGCCCCCCGCGCAGTGCGCCCAGCCGAAGCCCGCTCTGGCGACGCGTCGCGCAGCAGAAGGCGGGGCACGACGGAGTGCAGCACACGGTTTGCAACCTGCTCGTTCCGCTCGGCTGCCGCCTCCGTCCGTCGCGCCCACTCCGCCTCCCGCCGCGCACACCGAGACCGCCGGCACGACGCGCGGCACGCTTTCTGGAGCGATTTCTGCTCGCACTCCGCCGCCTCCAACGCGGAATTATCGACAACCTCCTCGTCGATCACGTCGTGCTCTGCGAACAAACACGCCTGCACCCGGTCGCCCCATGCCTGCAACTCCCGGGCCGGCGCCGAGCGCTCCGCGCACCACCCCAGAGACGCGAAACCACCACCCGCCCGGGTCCCGTCCCCGTCAGCGCCCGGGACCGGGTCCCGCTCGCGGTTCCGGTTCCGCCCCGGGTCTCGGTCCCGGTCCCGGTCCCGGTCCCGGTGGTCGCCTTCGTCGTCGTCCTCGTCGTCTTCGTCGTCGCTGTCCCCCCCCCTCCTCCTCCTCCTCCTCCTCCCTCCTCCTCCCTCCTCCTCCCTCCTCCTCCTCTCCTCCTCCTCCTCCTCCTCCTCCTCCTCCTCCTCCCGCCTCCTCCTCTCCATCCTCCTCCTCCTCGCCCTCTTGCTCCTGCTCCTCCCCCTCCTGCTCCTCCTCCTCCTCCTCCTCGTCCTCCTCCTCCCCCTCGCCCCCCGGATCTCTGTTTTCATCTACGCCGCCGCAGTCGCCGCCAACTCCAGCCAATTGGCCTTAAGGCCATATTTTTCTTTTCCTCCTCCTCCTGCTGCTGCTTTTTCTGCTCTTCCTTCTCCTCCTCCTCCTCCTCTTCCTCCTCTTTCTCCTGCTCTCTCCCCTTCTCCTCCTTCTCCTCCTCCTTCTTCGGCTCTTGCTCCCGGCCCGTTGTCACAATCACATTCCGATTTTCCTCTCCGTCATCTTCGAGCCGTTCGCGCACGCTCCTGGGCTGATTTTCGACGCCCGGGAGGCACTTGTCAACGCCACTGGGCGCGTTCTGAGCGCTGCCGCCACCTCCGGAGAACCCCTCGCGCGCCGGAGCGGGAAACTCGCGCAAAAAACTCTTTCTTATCCCTCTAATAACCCGGTTTTCCAGACAATGACGTGCCAATCCATAAAACACACGCCGAGCAGGAACATGCCCGCAAAAAAATTGCACGCGTATCCACCTCGAACATTTCGTTTCCAGAAAGCTCCGCAACCCTCGCCGAACAAGAAAATGCCCGCGAAAAAATTGCGAGCGCTTCCCCCTCCCAGCGCCTATTTGCACGGAGAAGTACGCCGCCTTCAGGACCGCGCGCCGGGCAGAAAAACACACGCGAAAAATTCGCGAGCGCTTTCCCCTCCCAGCACGCAGCCCTGTGCCTCGCGCACCCCGCCCCCGGCCTCGGTTCCTGGGTCCCGGGCCCCGCCCCTGGCCCCGGTCCCTGGGTCCCAGCCCCTGGCCCCCGCCCAAGCCTCACCTCAAGAACACCTTCAAAACTATTCTGATCTGCCCTGTCCAGTACGGCCCAGGGATTGCCTCTCGGCCTGGGGTGGAGGGTTCGGGCCCAGTACGGCGCCCGGGACGAGTACGTGCTGGCCCCTACAATAACACCCCGGTACGGCTGTGCTATTGGGTCCACCAGTCGCCACTCGCCCCCGCCCGAGACGACAAAGGGCCCGGCACGGCTCCCGATGTCCTCCAAGGTCTCCATAGCACCCCGGTACGGCTGCGCTATAGAGCTCCAAGGAGGCGGCGAGGCAAGGAAGAGAGAACTCCGGTCCGAGGACTGGACCGGAGTGAGGAGGTTCGCGCTCCCGGGCCTCCGGCCAGTGCCAGAAGCCCGAGAGCGCGTCCAGCGCCGCCCAGGCGCCGCGCCGGCCGTGCGCGCCCCCCCCGGCTGGCCCCGCGGGGCTGGGGGTGCGCTGGCGGCCGCGCGGCGCTGCGGCGCGGGCGTCGGGGCGCGCCGTCGCCGTCGTTTTCGTCGTCGCTGCCGCTGTGCTCCTCGCTTGCCTTTCTTCCTGCTTCTGTCTCCTCTGCCTTTTCCCTCTCCCTCTCTCGCGTTGTTTCTCTTCTTTCTCCCCTCTCTGTTTTTTCCCTTCCTGTTCTTCTCTGCTGCTCTCTTTGTCTCCGCGTTTTTTTGTTTTCCTTTCTGTCCCTCTCTGCTGCTCTCTTTCTCTCCGCTTTCTCCAGATGCAAGGGATTTCCAGCAGCGCTGGAAGTCCCTTTCCCACTGGGGCAGTTTAACGACCTGCTCAGGTCGGAGCCTTTTAACGCCCTGCTCAGAGCCACGAACGCGCGCAGGTACGATCTCGCCTGCCCGGAACGCGATCGCGCCAACCCCGGGTCCTCGCCCCAGGGCGAGGCATGCCCGAGTTTTTGCTCTCCTGCACGCCTCTCACGCTCGTAGTGTAGGTGTATGCGTGTCAGGCAGCCTCAAGCACGCTTTAAACGTGCGTGGTGGCACTGGAAAGCTTGCCTGGCGCGCTCCTGAAGGGCTGTAAACGTGCGTGGTGGCGCTGGAAAGCTTGCCTGGCGCGCTCCTGAAGGGCTGAGAGCGACGCTTCCACGCGTGCCTGCACGCGTGGGGGCTCGCTGCCCGGGAAGCTTCGCGAGGCCTCTGGAGCACGTTCTACGGGAACGTATTGGAACAGGCGCTGCGGGACACGCTGCAGAACCCGGGAACCCACAGAAGGGAACGTGGAGCGGTGGGCGGAAAGGTGTGGCGGCGCACGCGCACCCGCCGGCTTCTCTTCCGACAACCCTATCTAGCCCAAGAGGCTATCCGGGAAAAAAAACGCCCCGAGCTGGTGGCTTTTCTCCGGGCGCCTTCCCGAAGTCTTGGGACGCAAGAGAAAGCCACCCGAAAGTTCCGGTGACTTTTTCCATACTCCCCCCCTCGGGAACAGTCTGGAAGCCTCTCGGGGCTTCTTTTCGGCCTAGTGGGAGGCTCTTGCGGCCCTCGGGGGCTGTCCTGGGAGGCCCTTGGGTCGTTTTGGGGCCTTTTGGGGCTGCTGGGCCCCTCTGGGGCAGTCTTGGGAACGTTTTTGAACCGTCTTGGGCCGTCTGTGATTCTCTTGGGGCTATCTTGGGTGCCTCTTGGGCCGTCATGGGCGCCTCACGAGCCGTCCTGGGGTCGTCCTTGGTTCTTGAGGCCCTCATAGGGGGCATCCTGAGGCGTCTTGAGGCGATCTTGGGGTCCTGAATGGCCGTCTTGAACGCTTGGAAGACGAAACGCACGAAATTGCTTCGGGCTCTCTTGGGGCTCGTCTTGGAGTCCACTGGAAGCTATCTTGGGCGTCTTCGAGCGTCTTGGACCGTCTCGGAGGCTCTCTTGGACCGTCTTAGACCGTCTTTGGGGCCCTCTTGAGGGCCTCCAGGAGCTCGAAGGCTCGCTGGGGCCGCCGGGGCGTTTTCCCGGGCCCCGCCTTCTTCACACGCGCGGGGCCCTGCAATGTAGGTGAGATGACGTTGGGCTCCAGCTTCGCCCCCCACATCTCGCTCAGCAGCGCCAGCGCTGGCTGCCACTGCTCGCCCTTCTCGCACGCGCTGATCCCAGCGCTGTAGCTGACTAGGACTGACCTGTGGACTACCGTCCACGATTGCTAATGTATTGGGAGGGCGCATGCTGCTGCGTAGTGCTTCAGGGCAAGATGGGTGCTCGATGATCCTGTCAGCGCCAAGAGCATCGTTTGCAACAGCATCGGATATGGCAGCATCGGCAGTAACCCGAGAAGTGGGTGGAGAGACGTGACTGGCAAAAGACGGCAGCCACTGTGCTGAGGGAACCGTGGGCAACGAGGAGAAGGAGGTCGAGGAAGGGAGTGTCACCTGTATGGAAAAACCATACCCCGCGCCTCCTGGAGCACGCGCCGTGAGGGAGTAGTCCCAGAAAAAGCGTTGCGGGGCGTTGGCGGCTCGGTCTGAAAGGTTTTTCGGCCATCCCCTTCCAGCCCAAGATGGCCCCAAGAAAGCTCCACAGGGGCCCCAAGACTGTTCCAGAGGGCCCCAAGAGGGCCCCAAGTGAGCCCCCAAGAGCTCCAGACGCGGGGGCAAGTCGGCTAGAGCTCTCAGGGGGCCCTCAGCCCTCAGACCCCCTCAGGAGGACCCAAGACTGCCCCAAGAGGGCCCCAAGGGTTTGAAAAAGGCCCAACAACTTGTCACGAAAAGGGGCCGTCTTCGTGACAGGTTGTAGGCCCCTCTTGGGGCCCAAGATGGCCCCAAGAGGGCCCCAAGAAAGCTCCAAAGGAGCCCCAAGACGGTTCCAAGAGAGGAGGGAGTCCACCTGTGAGTAAAAAACAATACCCCGCACCTCATGGGACACCTCTTTCTCGGGAGGGCTTGCCAAAAATTCGTCAGGGCCCCCCGCGGCACCCAGGGACGCTGTTGTCTGAGGCCTCTCTCGCACGCTGCGTGTCCCAGGAGGCGTGAGGTACGATGCGAGAGGTGTCCCAAGAGGTGTGGTGTGTGTGTTTTTCCAATCCGACGGGACTTCAATGAAACAGGAAATTTCAGGGCTTCCTGGGAGTCCACCCGGGCCACGGTGGGCCGATTTCGGAAACCTTGGGTGCCGTGCTGGGCCAGATGGGGGGTTTGTTCCAGAGTTGGCCTTCTGGGGAGGTTTCTGGCGGGCTGCTCGGAGGCAGTTTCGAAGCCTTTGGGGGGCTGTTTGGGGGCATCTTGGGGCCTCTTTGGGCCTCTCGGGGGCCTCTTGGGGCCTCTTGGGGGCCTCTTGGGGGCCTCTTGGGGCGGAAGGCTGGGATCTTGGGTTCGAGGTCCCCTCTTGGGGCCGCCTTGGGGCCCTCTTGGGCCGTCTTGGGCGCGTCTTGGGCCGTCTTGGGCGCGTCTTGGGCCGTCTTGGCGCCCTCTTGGGCCATTTGGGGGGCCTCTTGGGGGCCTCTTGGGCCGTCTTGGGGCGGTCTTAGGGGCCTCTTGGACCGTCTTCAGCGCCATGAAAGTCGAGAAGTTATACATACTCAACATGTACGTTCCCTTCGGAAAATCGATGATTTTGGCCTGTTGGCGCCCTCCTGGGACGCCACTTGGGCGTCTCTTGGGCCGTCGTGGAGGCCTCTTGGGCCGTCTTGGGCTCTCTTGGGGCTCCCTGAAGCCACCGTGGGCTCTTTGGGGGCCCGCGTGGACCGTCCCCACGAGCGGAGCCGCCGAGGTGCCGCCCCCCAGGGCCCGGAGAGGGTGCCCCTAATGGCCCCTCTCGCACGCGCAATGCCCGGGATTCTAGGTTCGAAGATGACGTTGGGCTCCAGCTTCGCCTCGCACATCTCGCTCAGCAGCGCCAGCGCCCGCTGCCACTGCTCGCCCTTCCCGCACGCGCTGATCCCAGAATTGTAGCTGACTAGAGCGAACCCGTGGACTCCGTCCACGACATCTTTCTGGAATGGTTCTCGGAGGAACGGCGCAAATTGTACCGAAAATCTACAAACACGGCGGCGGCTCGGGCGGCGGCAGCGAGACCGCGCCTTCGTGTCCGAGCTCTTGCAGCGCTCCAGCAGCTTGGCCCAGCGCACTGCTCGTTCGCCCCCCTCCTATTGAGGGCAGTTTCGAAGTCTCTCGGGGATGTGCGTCGAAGTCGAAGCCCATCTGAGCGGGAAGGTGCCATTTTCCATTCTGTTCGCCCAGAGGGTCTGTGGGGGCCTTCGGGCGAACAGAACGGGACAGGGCAAGGAATGGGGAAAACTTGTCCGAATCTCCTGGGCCCCCCAGGTGCTCGTCCGAAGAATGCGGAGAAGTCCCTGGGTCATATCAATTGGCTGCTGTCCCAAGGGTCCGGTCTGGTTGGCCCGAAGAGTTTGCCAAGGCCCCTGGGGGAACAGAATGGCACAGCATATGGGGCAAAGGGGGGTGGTAGCTGGCCTGTCAGACCCGGCGTTCGTCTTCGCCCAAGCAGGGTTGGCGGCCCGCTGGGTTTCCTCTTGTTCGCCCACAGGGTTGGAGGAGGCCTCCAGGCGAACAGAATGGGGCAGGACAATGAATGTGGGAGACTTGTCGCAAGCTCCCAGCCCCCCCGAGTGTTCGCCCGAAGGATGTGGGGCCGCGTTGGCTCCCTCAAAGGGCCGTCTTGGAGCCGTCTAGGCCCGTCTTGAGGGCGCCGTTTGCCGTGATGGGGCCGTCTTGGTTCGTCGTGGGCCCCTCAGGGGCGCGTCCGTAGGCCGTCCTGGGCCCATCGGGGTCCTTCTTGGCACTATCGTGGTGCTGTCTTGGAGCCGTCTGGGACCGTGAGGGGGCCGCCTTGGAGTCTTCTTGGGCCCCTCCTGTGCGCCCCCTTGGGCCGTCCTGGGCCCAGCAGGGGCCGTGTTGGCACCCTCTTGGGGCTGTCTTGGAGCCGTCTTGAGCCGTCGCAGCGCGCCTTGGGTTGTGCTGGGTCCGTCTTGGCCCGCCTTGGGGCCTTCCTGGGCGTTTCCTCGGACCCTCCTGGGACTTTCTGGGGCCTCTTGGTGCATCGGACCGCCGAAATGGCGGGAAACGCAAAGGGTGTAACAGTGAACAATGGAAGATGAACGATTTTTGCGAGCTGGGGCTCTCTTGCCATCTTGGCCCGTCTTGAGGCCCCGACTGGGCGCGTCCTTGGGCCGTCCTGGACCCGCCCTCCTGGGACCGTCTTGGAGTCGTCTTGGGACGTCTTGAGCGCACCTTGGGCCGTCCTGGGCCCGTCTGGGGCCGTGTTGGCACCCTCGCGGCGAGGAGGCTCGGAGGCGGGCTCGAGGCCTCTTTGGGACCATTTTGGAAGCTGGTGGGGCCTCTGTTGGAGCCTCGTTTGGGCTCCTTGGGAGCCTCCTGGAGCCTCTTCGGGGGATTTTTGGCGGCCCCTTGGGCTGTTTGGGCCTTCTGGCGCCCTCTTGGGGCGGAAGGCTGGGATTTTCGGTCCGTGGTCCCCCTTTTGGTCCCCTCTTGGGCCTGTCTTCGGGCCGTCGTGGGCCGTCTTGAGCGTCTCTTGGGTCGTCTTGGGGCCCTCTTGGGCTGTCCTGGGGCGCTCCTGGAGGCCTCTTGGGCCGTTCTGGGGCGCTCTTGGAGGCCTCTTGGGCCGTCTTCGAGCGTCGGAAAGCGGAAAAGGCGAGAAGGCCAGAATGCTTCCAAAACCCGGGTCCCTCGGGGAATACGCTTGCAGGCCTCTTGTGCCGTCTGGGCGGCCTCTTGGAGCGCTCTTTGGGCGTCTCGAGGGCTCCTTGAGCTGTCTTGGGGGCCTCTTGGGGCCTCTGGAGCCTCTCCGGAGCTGCCCGGGGCGTCTTAAACCGCGCCGCCCGGGGCCTGGGCGTCGGAGGAGCCACCCGGCCCCCGCCCCTCTCAGACGCGTATGCCTGCAATGTAGTAGAGACTAGTGTGTACCCGTGCTTGCTGCCACTGGCGGCGGGGGTTGCCGAACCACGGGTGGGTCGCGCCAGCTCCCAGAGGGCCCCCAAAGGGCTCCAAGAGAGCTCCAAGAGGGCCCCGGGACGCCGCCGGGCGCGGGCCCACCATTCTGCCCCGAGAGGCCTTTCTGTAGCAGAATGCACCCGGCCCTGGGCGGCTTGCGCGCTTTCGGGGCCGGCCGAGGCGATTCTGGGCCACCAGAAGAGCGAAACACGGCATGGCCCCAAGAGGCTGCGGAGAGGGCTCCATAGCGACGAAAAGGGCGAGTGATTTTGGGCCAAGCCGGCAAGGCGCGCCAAACGAGCGTCAGAAAGGCCGAAGAGCCCCATGCGGACCCCAGACATGGAGTCAGGAACTGGGTCGAGATGGTTCATGGCAGCGTCCACTCTTGGGAGCCTTCATCATCATCATCATCATCATCATCATCATCATCATCATCATCATCATCATCATCATCATCATCATCATCATCATCATCATCATCATCATCATCATCATCATCATCATCATCATCATCATCATCATCATCATCATCATCATCATCATCATCATCATCATCATCATCATCATCATCATCATCATCATCATCATCATCATCATCATCATCATCATCATCATCATCATCATCATCATCATCATCATCATCATCATCATCATCATCATCATCATCATCATCATCATCATCATCATCATCATCATCATCATCACATCACATCACATCACCACATCATCATCATCATCATCATCATCATCATCATCATCATCATCATCACCAAAGGTAACCCGAAATGAGAGCCCATGGGAGCCGGAGATGGCCCAAAGTGAACCCAAATGGCGCGAAAACCTGCCCTATCATGCTAGGGCAGGGCCGAGACCCGCGAAGAGACCCCATGAAGCCCCAAAGGTGGCCCGAAATGAGCGCCGATGGGAGCCGGAGATGGCCCAAAGTGGGCCCAAATGGTGTCGAAACATGCCCTATCATGATAGGGCAGGGCCGAGACCCGCCAAAAGACCCCATGAAGCCCCAAAGATGGCCCGAAATGATCGCCGATTGGAGCCAGAGATGGCCCCAAGTAGACCGAAGTGGCGTCGAAAACCTGCCCTCATGATAGGGCAGGGCCGAGACCCGCCAAGAGACCTCTGGGGCCTCTTTCCAAAACTCCCCGAAGCTATCAGACCCCACGAGGCGAGACGGTTCTGGGCCACCAGGAGAGCGAAACACGGCATGGCCCCAAGAGGCCGCGGAGAAGGCTCCAGACCAACAAAAGAGGCGAAGAGTTTTGGGAGAAATCCGGCACGGAACGCCGAACAAGCATCAGAGCCCCATGGTGCGCTGGGAGCCGTTTTGGGACCGTCTTCGGCCGTCTTAGGCTGTCTTGGGCTGCTGTTGGTGGCGTCTTCGGTGCTTCTTGGGCCATGATCTTGGTGCCTCTGGGGGTCGTTTAGGAGCCTCTCAGCGCTGCATTTCGGCCTCCTGGAAGCCTGCTGGGGCCCTCTGCCCTCTGGGGCTGCTTCGGGTGCTGCCTGGGCCGTGTGGACACGGTCCTGGGCCGTCTGGGGGTTGGCTGGGGCCGTCTTGGGCGTCTCTGGAGCAGCGTGGGCACCGTCGGGGGGTCGTCTATGGCCGTCCTGGGCCGCTCTTGAGGCTGTCTTGGGTACCCCGTGGGCCGCTATGGGCGCCTCAGGAGCCGTCCTGGGGCCATCTTGGGCCCTTGTATGGCCGTCTGGGACGCTATGAAGAGGAACTGCCAAAATGCGCCACTTCCCGAGAAAATGGAACGATGTTTCAGTGTTCGGGCTCTCTTGGGGCTCGTCGTGGAGCCCACTTGGAATGTTTTGACAGCCTCTTGGGCGTCTGGAGGCCGTATGAGGCGTTGTCGGGGCCGTCTGGGGGTTGGCTGGGGCCGCCTTGGGGCTCTCCGGAGCAGTCTGGGCACCGTCTGGGGCTCGTGTTGGGCCGTCCTGGGCCGCTCTTGAGGCTGTCTTGGGCGCCCCGTGGGCCGCCATAGGCGCCTCAGGAACCGTCCTGAAGCCATCGTGAGACCTTGTATGGCCGTCTTGGACGCTATTAAGCGGGCAAGCCCATGAACTGCCAAAATGCAATATTTCCAATGGAAATGTGGCGATTTTTCGGTGCTCGGGCTCTCTGGGGGCTCGTCGTGGAGCCCACTTGGGGCGTTTCGGAAGCATCTTTGCCCGTCCTCGACAACGACGACGGCGACAAGGCGCCGACCACGATGACCCCGACCACACCGACCCCGGGCCTGCAAGAGGGGCCTGCCAGAGGGAAGAAGGCAATGTCTCCAGCCGGGAGCCGAAAATGTACATTTTCCAACAGGAATCGGACGATTTTTGCCTCGTGGGGCCTCTCTCGGGGGCCTCTTGGGGCGGCTTGCGGGGATCTTTGGCCGCCTTTGGCCACCCTGAGGCCGTCTCCAAAGCGAGCGAAGCCGATTTTCGGGAGCGTGGGACCGTCCGCTGAGCCATCGGGGCACTCCGAAGACTCCGAGGCGGCCCGGATGGTCTCGAGAGTCTCCCTGGAGGGGCCCAGAGGGGGGCCCAGAGGAGCTGGTTCGCTGCCACTCCGGGCCTCTTCCTACGCGCTGAGTCGGCCATTGTAGGAGAGACGGGTGCCTGCAATGTAATAGAGACTAGGGCTGACCCGTGGACTACGTGCACGACATCTTTCTGGAATGGTTCTCGGAGGAGCGGCGGAGATTGTGCCGAAACCCTACAATGACGGTGGCGGCTGGGGCGGCGGCAGCGAGACCGCGCCTTCGAGTCCGAGCTCTTACAGGGCTCAAGCAGCTTGGCCCTGGCACACGGCTCGTTCGCCCTCCTCCTATTTGGGCATTTTTGAAGTCTCTCAGGGATGTGCGTCAAAGTCGAAGCCCATCTGAGGCGTCTCGGGAGCACCCGGGAAAGTGCTCGGGAGGCCCTCGGAGAAAGCCACCGGGAGCGCCGAGGGCTCTCAAGGATCTCCAGGGACAGCCCAAGAGAGCTTCAAGGTGTGAAATTTTGTATGATCTTAACAGAAGCCGCTGTTGGGTCGGACGTGCTCCGCTATGTTGGGGAGGCCGTTTTGCTGGAGTTCTGTTGAAGGCGAAGCTCTCAGGAGCGCCAGACCATTCTCTTGGAGGCAATTTTGAAGACTCTTTGGGCCTCTTGGGGGTTGAGGGCCTCTCAGGTCCTGTTGTGGGCCTCTTCAGGACCATTTGGGACCCTCTTGGGCCGTCTGGGCTCCTCTTGGGCCGTCTTGGGGCCACGTTCAAAGCTCCGTACGTCATCTGGACACTCATGAGGCTCTCTTCTGGGCCTTATCGGGTTTCCTCCTCCTCCTCCTCCTCCTCCTCCTCCTCCTCCTCCTCCTCCTGCTCCTCCGCCTCCGCCTCCTCCTCCTCCTCCTCATCCTCCTCCTCCGCCTTCTTGCCTCGATCCTGCATGCCCTGGATGATGGATCGTCAATCGTAGACCCTCGGAGCATCGAAAACGGTTGTTGGGGTCTGCGTTCTGCCTCCCACCTCTCGTCCGCCCCCCCTCTGTTGGAGAGAATTCTGTAGCCACTGAGGGCCTCTTGGGGGGCCGTGGGGGGCCTCCTGGGGCCTCTTTCCGGCTTCGAAGGGGCCTCTTGGGGCCCTCGTGGGCTCTCGTCGGTGCCGTTTGGGCCGCCTCGGAACCGTCTTTGGGGCTGTCTTGGGTGACTCTTGGGCCGTCTGGGGGCCGTCTTGGACCATCTTGGGCGGCTCGTGGGGCTATCTTGGGTACCTTCTCGGCTGTCGTGCCGTCGTGGGCCGTCTTGGGCGCCTATTGGGCCGTGTCCGGGCCGTCCTGGGCTGTCTGGAGCCGTCTTTGGGGCTGTCTTGGGTGCCTCTTGGGCCGTCTTCGGCGCCTCTTGGGCCGTCCTGGGCCCGTCTTGAGGCCCTGATGGGGGGGCATCTTACGACGATCATGGGGAGCTCTGTGGCCGTCGTGGACGCGCCGGAGACGAACAGTACGAGAATGCCAAAAATGCAAATCTTCTGGAGGGGATGGGACGATTTTTGCGTCTCGGGGCTGTCCTGGGGAATCCTCGAGGGCCGT
Organism: Prorocentrum cordatum; assembly: GCA_963575745.1. Classification (NCBI taxonomy): domain Eukaryota; class Dinophyceae; order Prorocentrales; family Prorocentraceae; genus Prorocentrum; species Prorocentrum cordatum. Next base: position 227,060 of record CAUYUJ010015800.1, on the reverse strand, counting down.
CTTCGGAGGCTCCTGTCCTGCCCTGGGGGCCCTTCGGGCCGTCGGAGCGGCCTCTTGAGCGGCTCGGAGCGCCCCTTGGGCCGTCGCGGTGGCCTCCGGAGCGGCTCGGAGCCGTTTTGGGGTCGTGAGGGCGCCCTCTTGAGCGGTTCGGAGCCGTCTGTGGGCCGTCGGGGCGGCCTCTGGAGAGTCTTGGATCCGTCGTGGGGCCGTCGGAGCGCCCTCTTCGACGGCTCGGAGCCGCAGAAGCCACTCTGTCCGGAAACCCTTCTCGCACGCAGGATTCCCGGTATTGTACACCCCCGCTTAGAGGTAAGAAAATTCTAGCTGTAGAAAATGGGCCCCACCGTGGGCGTTGTCTTAAGCAGTACTCCAAGTCCAGATCTGGAAAACTTCTAGAATGCTATGAGAGGAATTACCCGAATGATTCTGAATACCCAAAATTCAACAATTGCTCAAAGTGCTCGATTACTCCAGATGCTCAAATTGCCCGAATGACTCGAATTACTCAGATCACTCGAATTGCTCGAATTGCTCAAATTACTCGGATTGCTATATTACAGACACTGCTCAAAATACGTGGATTGCTCAAACTGCTCAAAATTATTCGATTTGCTCAAACTGCTCAAATTGCTCAGAATAGCATTCTAAAATCGCTCAAACAAGATTACGTTGTTCAATGTGTTCGCAAGTTCTTGAAACATATGCAATGGAACACCCTGTCAAAAAATAAACATATAATGCTTGAAAGTTCGAAAACAATGGTGACATAAAAGACTTGACACATATGTATCAAAAACAAAAAAGTCTCACAACTGCATCCGGGAAATGATATCAGAAATTCACACAAACATGAACTCAATTCTCCAACGGGTTGATCAAATCAAGTGCCTGGCAAGTCACATTCCAAAACAACAAAACTAATATTCAAGAACGACATGTTCGAGCTATCTGTCAAAAACCGAGAGAAGCGGAAAGAGAAGAAGTCGAAGGTGAGGAGAAGCAGAAGGAGAGTCTAGCGAACCTGGAAATCGAATTATCCCAGTGCGACCCTACCTAGGAGTTGGAACCCCTAGGAAAGCAGCATTAGTAGTAACAGTAAAGCTAAGCTAAAGCTAAGCCACAGCTAAGCTAAAGCTAAGCTAACGCTAAGCTAAAGCTAAGCTAAATATAAGCTAGAGCTAAGCTAAAGCTAAGCTAAAGTTAAGCTAAAGCTGAGCAAAAGCTAAGCTAAAGCTAAGCTACAGCTAAGCTAAAGCTAAGCCACAGCTAAGCTAAAGCTAAGCTAAAGATAAGCTACAGCTAAGCTAAAGCTAAGCTAAAGCTAAGCTAAAGCTGAGCAAAAGCTAAGCTAAAGCTAAGCTACAGCTAAGCTAAATCTAAGCTAAAGCTAAGTTAAAGCTAAGCTAAAGCCAACCTAAAGCTAAGCTAAGGCTAAGCTAAAGGCTAAGCTAAAGTCTAAGCTAAAGGCTAAGCTAAAGGCTAAGCTAAAGGCTAAGCTAAACGCTAAGCTAAACACTAAGCTAAACGCTAAGCTAAACGCTAAGCTAAAGCTAAGCTAAAGCTAAAGCTAAAGCTAAGCTAAAGCTAAGCTAAAGCTAAACTAAAGCTAAAGCTAAAGCTAACGCTAAAGCTAAAGCTAAAGCTAAAGCTCCCAGGGGACTGGGGGAACCGCGGGGCGGGGACTGGGGGAACCGCCCGGGGCGCTTTCCACTGCCCGGCCCCTTTAAGCTAGAGAGTAAGAACCCTTCTAGGCAGAGCCTAGGTAGGGAAATATAAGAAAACCTCGGGGGTCCCGTCCACATGGGCGGAGTTCTTCAACCAAAAAGAAAGTCTTAAGTTCTCTGATGGGTGTAGGCGAGACTGGGGCTGACCAAAGGACCACGTCAACTTGCGGGGGGGGAAGGTGGTGCCGCCAGGCGCATTCGATGAGGTTGGGCCCCCTGTTCGCGTTCCACGTCTCGCTGCTAAGCGATGACGCCAGGTAGTCACGGGCGTCGTCAAAGAAGCTCTGGGTCGACGCTCGCCGCTGCCCGGAGGCAGCCATTGGGGCCCCGGGCCTTTCTCGCACGCAGATGCCCCTGCAGTGCAGGTAAGACTAGTGCTAAACCTCGGCCTCACGCACCAAGGGTGAACAGCTCGTCGAAGTTGCCCTCACGAGCCCATCAAGAGGGCCCACGAAGGCAACAGGCCTCGGAGAGTCTACCATATGTAGCCCTCAAGGGTCCCCCCGGAAGGAGCCCAGGAGCTGCCCAAGAGGGCCCACGCCGGGCCCCCAGGCGGCCCCCAGGCCACCGCCCTGGCCCCAAGAAAGCCCCGCACGAGGCGACAAAAAAACGGGAACCTTCCAGTGTTTTCCGCATGCGACGAGCGCGTTCCACTACTCGCAAAGTAGCAACTCGCAAACGGCCTGGATCCGCCACAGGGGATCTGCGATAAGTTACACCAAAGCAGACATGTGTTTGGGCGACGTTTGCGAGTCGGCACTTTGCGAGTAGTGGAACGCGCTCGGCGACACATTCTCTCTTATGACGGGCCCAGCACGGCCCCACACGGCTCGAGGTCCTTCGAAGATCGTCCCCAGATGGCCCGAGGAGGCCCTCGCGAGCCCACCAAGACGGCCAACGAGAGGCCCCCAAGCCGGCCCAGGCCAGGCCCTGGCGACCCCAACAGAGTTCATGTCGGCCAGGAGGTCCCAAACAAGACTCCCAGACGGCCCCAGACCCCCACCATGGCCCGCCTGAGGGCGCTCCACGCGCTCCGGGCCGCTCCAGGAAGCTTCGGGCGCAGGGGGGCAGCTTTTTCACTACAAGGCATTTTCGCACGCGCAACGCCAAGAATTGTAGTACAGATGACGTCGGACTCCAGCTTCACCTCCCACATCTCGCTCAGCAGCGCTAGGGCCAACTGCCACTGCTCGCCCTTCTCGCACGCGCTGATCCCAGCGCTGTAGGAGAGACTAGGGCTGACCCGTGGACTCCGTTCACGACATCTTTCTGGATTGGTTCTCGGTGCAGAAAACCTATGAGCACGGCGGCGGCGAGAGTGGCGGCAGCGAGATCGCGCCTTGAGCTCTTGCAGCGCTCCAGCAGCTTGGCCCCGGCGCACGGCTCGTTCGCCCCCCTCTAAATTGGGAGCACTTTTGAAGTCTCTCAAGGATGTGTGTCAAAGTCGAAGCCCTTCTGTGGCGTCTCAGGAGCGCCTGGGGAAGGGCTCGAGAGACCCTCGGGGAAAGTCAAAGGGAGCGCCGGGGAGGCTCGTAAGGATCTCCAGGGAGGGCCCAAGAGAACTTAAAGAGGGTGTGAAATCTCTTAAGATTTTAACAGATACCGCTGTTGGGTCGGACTGCTCCGCTACGTTGGGGAGGCCGTGTTGCTGGAGTCCTGTTGAAGGCGAAGCTCTCTAGGGCCTGTCAGGAGCGCTGGGCCCCCTCTCTTGGAGGCAGGTTTGAAGCCTCTTTGGGCCTCTTGGGGGGCTGAGGGCGTCTCAGGTCCTCTTGTGAGCCTCTTCGGGACCTTTGGGGGCCCTCTTGGGCCATCTGGGCTCCTCATGCGCCGTCTTGGGGCCACGTTCAAAGTCCTCACGTCATCTGGACCCTCATGAGGCTCGCTTCTGGGCCTTCTCGGGTTTCCTCCTCCTCCTCCTCCTCCTCCTCCTCCTCCTCCCCCTCCTCCTCCTACTGCTCCTCCGCCTCCTCCTCCTCTTCCTCTTCCTCCTCTTCCTCCTCCTCCTCCTCTTCCATTCCTTCTCGTTATGAATAACGTCTCATTGTCGCACCCCGAAACCAGATCTTAAGGCCAGCCGAGCGTTTCGCCAAAGACTCCCTCACAATTTATGAATCTGAAGCGTAAAAAGTGGCAACAGTTTCACAGATGGAGGGCGGGTCGTTTTCAAAATGTGGCTCTCGCCTTAGCGCCGCGCAAATTCGTCTTCAAAAGTTGCAAGAGCTTCACGGATTGAGGGCGAATGATTTTCAAAATGTAGCTCTCGCCTTAGCGCCGCGCACATTCGTCTTGAACATTTGCAACGGCTTCACGGATTGAGGGCGAGTGGTTTTCAAAATGTGGTTCTCGCCACAGCGCCGCGCACGCTCGTCTTCAACAATTTGCAAGAGCTTCACGGATTGAGAGCGGAAAATTGCAAGAGCTTCACGGATTGAAGGCGGCTCCTTTTCAAAATGTGGCTCTCGCCTTAGCGCTGCGCACACTCGTCTTTAACATTTGAAATGGTTTCACGGGTTCCCATGAACAACGTACCAGAAATGGTGTTTTGGAAGGATTCAGGCTTCTGAGGGTGCACCAGTTATGTTGACTCGCGGTGCTCAGATCCCAGGAATGGGCTCTGGCACGACTCAAGATCGTCAAGGCGAAACAGTCAGGTTGGTCCGTGGTGTTGGAATCCCGAAAAACACGTTTTAGCATTTTTCAGGGTCTTCAAAAAAATGTCTTCCAACGGGGCAGTAACATGAACCGTTGTAGGGGCCTATGAAAAGGAGTATGGAGGAAGGGTTTATTCCAACATCGTTGATGCCTGTTGGGTTTACACTCTCCTCCGCCTCCTCCTCCTCCTCCCCCTCCTCCTCCTCCTCCTCCTCCTCCTCCTCCTCCTCCTCCTCCTCCTCCATTCCTGCTCCTCGTGAATAACTTCTCCCTGTCGCACCCTGAGGCCAGTTTTTAGCGCGGACCGAGCGTTTCGCCTAAGACTCCCTCACCAGATATGACTCTGAACCTTAAGAAGTGGTAAGAACTTCCTAGATGGAGGACGGTGCAGGAGCTTCATGGGTTGAAGACGAGTGGTTTTCAAAATGTGGCTCTCGCCTTAGCGTCACGCATATTCGTCTTAAAGATTTGCAAGAGCTTCACGGATTGAGGGCGAGTGGTTTTCAAAATGTGGCCCTCGCCCTAGCGCCGCCCACATTCGACTTAACAATGGTGCAAGAGTTCCGCGGCTTGAGGGGAAGAAAAACGGAATGAGTGCGGCCTCTTTTCAAAATGTGGCTCTCGCCTTAGCGCCGCGCACACTCGTCTTTAAAATTCGGAAGGGTGTCACGGATTCCCATGTTCAACGTACCAGACATGGTGTTTTGGAGGAATTCAGGCTTATGAGGGCACAAGTTATGTTGATTCGCGGTGTTCAAATCCCAAGAATGGCGTTCTGACATGCTTCAGGATCGTCAAGACGCAACAGCCAGGTTGATCCGTGGCGTTGAAATCCCGAGAACAATGTTTTGGCATGCTTCTGGGTCTTCAAACAGTTGTCTTCCAACGAGGCAGCTCCCCCAGTAATGATGAACAGTTGTAGGGGCCTATGAAGAGGGAGCTTGGAGGGAGGGTTTATTTCAACATCGTTGATGCCTCTTGGGCTTACACTGGTCCTCCTCTTCCTCCACCACCTCCTCTTCCTCGTCCGCCTTGCCTCGATCTTGCATATCCTTGATCTTGGATCGTCAATCGTAGACCCGCAGAGCATCGAAAACCGTTGTTGGAGCCCACGTTCTGCCTCTCACCTCTCGTCTGCTCCCCCTCTATTGGGGAATTCTGTAGCCGCTTTGGGCCCTTGGGGGCCGTGTGGGGGCCTCTTGGGGCTTCTTTTCGGTTTCGAGGAGGCCTCTTGGGGCCCCCTTCGGCTCTCGTCGGTACCGTTTGGGCAGTCTCGGAACCGTTTTGGGCCGTCTTGGGCGCCTCTTGGGCCGTCTGGGAGCCGTCTGGGATCGTCGTGGGCGGCTCTTGGAACTGTCTTGTGCCTTCTGGGCCGTCTTGGGGCCGTCGTGGGCCGTCTTGGGCGCCTATTCGGCCGTCTAGGAGCCGTCTTGGACCGTTTTGGGCGGCTCTTGGAACTGTCTTGGGTGCCTCCTGGGCCGTCTTGGGGCACGTCGTGGGCCGTCTTGGGCGCCTATTGGACAGTGTTCGGGCTGTCTGGGGCCGTCTTTGGGGCTGTCTTTAGTGCCTCCTGGGCCGTCTGGGAGCCGTCTTGGGCCGTCTTGGGCGGCTCGTGGGGCTGTCTTGGGTGCCTTCTGGGCCGTCTTGAGGCCATCGTGGGTCTTCTCGGGCGCCTATTGGGCCGTGTTCGGACCGTCTTGGGCTGTCTGGGGCCGTCTTTGGGGCTGTCTTGGGTGCCTCTTGGGCCGTCTTGGGCGCCTCTTGGGTCGTACTGGGCCCTTCTTGGGGCCCCGATGGGGGCATCTGAAGATGATCGTGGGGGGCTCTGTGACCGTCGTGGGCGCGCTGGAGACGAAAAGCACGAGAATGCCAATTACGCTGCCGAGGAACCACACACATACTTATATTATGGCTGGAGTGATGATAGCTGAAGTGAAGCATGTAAGAATGACGTTGGTGGCCGTTGCCACCCCCTGCGCACCCCCTATGGTGTCGAGAAAGTGCCACGCCTGCTATGCCCTGGACGACCGTCGTGCATAGCGGCTGCGGTGAGGGACCACCCCCTGCGCACCCCTCATGGTGTCGAAAAAGTGCCACACCTGCTATGCCCTGGACGACCGTCGTGCATAGCGGCCGCGGTGAGGGACCAACCCCTGCGCAACCCCTATGGTGTCGAGAAAGTGCCACACCTGCTATGCCCTGGACGACCGTCTCGAATAGCGGCCGCGCTCGGGGACCACCCCCTGCGCATCCCGTATGGAATCGAGAAAATGCCACGCCTACTATGCCCTGGACGACCGTCTCGGATAGCGGCCGCGCTCAGGGACCACCCCCTGCGCACCCCCTATGGAATCGAGAAAGTGCCACGCCTACTATGCCCTGGACGACCGTCTCGGATAGCGGCCGCGCTCAGGGACCACCCCCTGCGCACCCCCTATGGTGTCGAGAAAGTGCCACGCCTGCTATGCCCTGGACGACCGTCTCGGATAGCGGCCGCGCTCAGGGACCACCCCCTGCGCACCCCCTAAGTGTCGAGAAAGTGCCACGCCTGCTCTGCCCTGGACGACCGGCGCGGATAGGGGGACCACCCCGTGCGCACCCCCTATGGTGTCGAGAAACTGCCACGCCTGCTACGGCCTGGACGACCGGCGCGGATAGGGGGACCACCCCGTGCGCACCCCCTATGGTGTCGAGAAACTGCCACGCCTGCTACGGCCTGGACGACCGGCGCGGATAGGGGGACCACCCCCTGCGCACCCCCTATGGTGTCGAGAAAGTGCCACGCCTGCTACGGCCTGGACGACCGGCGCGGATAGGGGGACCACCCCGTGCGCACCCACTACGGCGTCGAGAAACTGCCACGCCTGCTACGGCCTGGACGACCGGCGCGGATAGGGGGACCACCCCCGTATGGTGTCGAGAAACTGCCACGCCTGCTACGGCCTGGACGACCGGCGCGGATAGGGGGACCACCCCTGCGCACCCCCTATGGTGTCGAGAAAGTGCCACGCCCGGCCTGGACGACGGATAGGGGGACCACCCCGTGCGCACCCACTACGGCGTCGAGAAACTGCCACGCCTGCTACGGCCTGGACGACCGGCGCGGAAAGGGGGACCACCCCCTGCGCACCCCCTATGGTATCGAGAAAGTGCCACGCCTGCTACGGCCTGGACGACCGGCGCGGATAGGGGGACCACCCCGTGCGCACCCCTATGGTGTCGAGAAACTGCCACGCCTGCTACGGCCTGGACGACCGGCGCGGATAGGGGGACCACCCCCTGCGCACCCCCTATGGCGTCGAGAAACTGCCACGCCTGCTACGGCCTGGACGACCGGCGCGGATAGGGGGACCACCCCCTGCGCACCCCCTATGGTGTCGAGAAAGTGCCACGCCTGCTACGGCCTGGACGACCGGCGCGGATAGGGGGACCACCCCGTGCGCACCCACTACGGCGTCGAGAAACTGCCACGCCTGCTACGGCCTGGACGACCGGCGCGGATAGGGGGACCACCCCCTGCGCACCCCCTATGGTGTCGAGAAAGTGCCACGCCTGCTACGGCCTGGACGACCGGCGCGGATAGGGGGACCACCCCGTGCGCACCCACTATGGCGTCGAGAAACTGCCACGCCTGCTACGGCCTGGACGACCGGCGCGGATAGGGGGACCACCCCCTGCGCACCCCCTATGGTCGAGAAAGTGCCACGCCTGCTACGGCCTGGACGACCGGCGCGGATAGGGGGACCACCCCTGCGCACCCCTATGGCGTCGAGAAACTGCCACGCCTGCTACGGCCTGGACGACCGGCGCGGATAGGGGGACGGCCGACGTATGGCGCCACGGCTATAGGGGGACCACCCCCTGCGCACCCCCTATGGTGTCGAGAAAGTGCCACGCCTGCTATGCCTGGACGACTGGCACGGATAGCGGCCGCGCTCAGGGACCACCCCCTGCGCACCGCTTGCTAGGCTTTGCGCCAGTGCCACGAGCTGTGCTGTGCTGTGCTGAGCTGAGCCGTGCTGGGCTGTGCTGAGCTGTGCTGAGCTGTGCTGTGTGCTGAGCTGAGCTGAGCTGTGTGCTGTGCTGAGCTGAGCTGTGCTGTGCTGTGCTGTGCTGTGATGTGCTGTGCTGAGCTGTGCTGTACGAAGAGTGAGGTGTGTGTCGCGGGTGCGGCGCGGCAGGGAAGAAAACCAGAACCCCACGAAGCATGTGGGGAAAAATACAAAAATGTCATCTTAAGGGTTGGGGACGATTTTTGAGTCTCGGGGCTGTCCGGGAAATCCTCGAGGGCCGTCTTCGGAGGCTCCTGGCCTGCCCTGGGGGCCATGGGGGCCGTCGGAGCGGCCTCTTGAGCGGCTCGAAGCGCACCTGGGGACGTCGGGGTGGCCTCTGGAGCGGCTCGGAGCCGGCTTGGGTTCGTGGGGGCGCCCGCTTGAACGGTTCGGAGCCGTCTGTGGGCCGTCGGGGCAGCCTCTGGAGCGTCTGGGAGCCGTCGTGGGGCCGTCGGGGCGCCTCTCGCACGCACTGTTCCCGGTATTGTAAGAGAGACTAGGGCCGACTGGCCCATGGCCTCCGGCCACGACCAGCGCAAAGGCGGCTGCTCGACGGCCCTCTGGCAGACACGCGGCCACGCTTCGTTGCGACTCGTGACCTGCGAACTCCCGCCTACGCATCTCCCGTGCCCTCTCGCGCTTCGCCGCCGCATGATCGCCACAAACAGATGGCTACCGAGCTCCCGCATGTGGCTTTTCCTTCCACTCTCCCGCTTGCAGCACAAAAGTGGCCACACTTCGTTGCGACACACGTTCTGCCAGCTCTGTCGGGCCTGCGATCTGTTTCGCGATTCTCGTCTGCCCCCCTCTGTTCGAGGCACTTTTGAAGCCACTTAGGGCCTCCTGGGAGCCGTTTGGGAACCTCTTGGGGCTTCGTTTCGGCTTCCTGGGGGCCTCTTGGGGCCCTTTTGGGCCGTCTTGGGTGCCTCTGAGGTCGTCTTGGGGCCGTCCAGGGCCGTCTTGGGTGCCTCTTGGGCCGTCTCGGGGCGGTCCTGGGCCGTCTTGTGTCGCTCTTGCGACTGCCTTGGGTGCCTCTTGGGCGCCTCTTGGGCCGTCGTGGAATGTCGTGGGCCGTCTTGGGGCCCTCTTAGGCCAGTTGGGCCGTCGTGGAGCGACCTGGCAGGGTCCTGGAGCCGTCTGTGGCCGTTCTTGGCCCAACATGGCCAGAGCGTCACAATCCCTCAGAATCCATAGGACACAAATGACTTTGGCCGCCTGGTGTCGTCATCGGGGTTCTCCTGGGCCGGGCCTGCTTTCGGGCCCTCTAGGGCGGCCCTGGGGCTCGCTGGGGGTCCTCTGGGGCCGTCGGGGCGGCCTCTGGAGGAGGAGGGGGAGGACGAGGAGGAGGAACAGGAGGAAGAGGTGGAGGAGGAGGATAAGGATGAGGATGCGGATGAGGAAGAGGAGGCGGAGGAGGAGGAGGAGGAGGAGGAGGAGAGCGTCTCCGAGCCGTCGTGGGGACGGGCGCCCTCTTGAGCGTCGCGGGCCGTACTTGGGGCCGTCGGAGCGCCGTCATCAGCGGCTCAGAGCCGCCGTGGGCCACTCGGCGCACAGTCCCTTCTCGCACGCGCTCGCCCTGGTGTTGCAGTAGAGACCAGGGAGCAAATCCGCAGGTGCCCTGGCAGGGGAACGCGGCGGGGCCACCTCGGGGCCATCGTGGGTCGTCTTGGGCGCCTCCTGGGCCGTCTTGGGCCGTCTTGGGGCTACCCCTGAGCTGCCTCGCAGCTCGCTTGGGCAGTCTTGCAGCCCTGCAGGAGGCGCTGGGTGCACCTGGAGAACCTCGAAAAGTACCCCAAGAGAGACTCGAGAGGACCCGAAGACGGCCTCAAGAATGCCCCCAGAAAGCACCTGACGGATGCTACAACCGGGGGGGCCTCTTCGGGCTCTCTGGGAGCGCTCTTGGGGCCATCTTGGGATGCACCTGGAGCTCGAGTGGGCCATCGTTGGGCAATCTTGGGTCATCTTGGGCGCCTCTCGGGCCGTCTTGGGGCTCTCTTGGGCTCTCTTGGGCCGTCTTGGGGCTCTCTCGAGCCGCCGTGGGATTCTCCTGGGGGGCGTCTTGGGCTGGCTTGGGGCGATCTTGGGGGTCTGTTGGGCCGTGGTAGACGCTGCAAGAGCCCAGAGTCATGAACGCTCAAAATGTTGGGGAAAATCCAACAAACACAGAAAACCTTCGATTTGTGCATCGGGAGGCCCTGCTGGGAGTGCTCTCGGAGCGCTCTGCTGGCTGGAGGCCGTCTTGGGCTATCTTGGGGACCTCTGGGGCCGTCTGCACGCCATCTTTGGCCATCTGGAGGCCATCCTCGGTCGTGTTGGAGGCATCTTCGGGGAACTCGGAGGCCCATTAAACTCGCCTGGGCCGTGATGACGGTGGGCTCGAGCTTCGCCTCCCACATCTCACTGAGCACTGACAGCGCGTGCTGCCATTGTCCGCCTTTTCTGCATGCGCTGACAGTCGCAACGTAGTGGCCTGGGGCGAGTTGCACACCTAATCGAATTCCTTCGCGGAGCAACCGCAGTGCTGCGCTCCATTGTTTTGTCCGACCGTAGTTCTTGATCGACGCTTCGAAGGAAATAGCACCCTCTCGAGACCCTCGACCGATGCCCAGCATCCGAACAGACGAGGCATCGCAGCTTCAGCCAACAAAAAACCATGGGTCAAAATGGCTTGAGCCAAAATGGCTTGGGCCTACCATTGTGGATGCCATGGCAATGGACACTCTAACACTCCTATCATTGAATTTTAAAAATGTGTTTAGCATGTGTAAGACATGTTCTAAAAGTGTGTCAAACATGTATTGTACATGTTTACAACATGTTTGGCACATGTTTTTCGGGAGCGGCCAAGAGGGGAAATCTGGGGAGATATCATGGCCCCCGCCATGATGTCCACCCCCCCCTAGTCTTAAGTCGGGCCTGTCCCCCTACAGGGGGACTTTCGACGAAAAATAAAAAATTACCCAAAAAATAATCCAAAAATAGTCTGGGGACCATTTTTAGTGTTCGTTGACCTTTTTGGGGTATTTTTGGTGTATTTTTTTAATTTTTCGCCGAAATTCCCCCTGTAGGGGGACACGCCCGACATAACCCTAGTCATCACCCCCCTCTTTGCCGCCCCCGAATGAATCGACCTCCACAAGCCTGCCAGGATGGCACAGCGCCCTGCTCCCCGGCAGGGGCGGCGGGCCCCGCCGAGGCCCGCCGACCCGGCACGCCCCCCCCCCCTGCTGGCAGAGCGCCGAGCGCCACAATGCCGGAGGGGCTGGGCGCCGGGGCTGGGCGCCGAGGCCGCGCAAGGGGGGCGGCAAACTGCTTGAAGAACGGCACCAAGTGCGAGGCGGGGACTTCTCCACCTCCACCGCCTGGGAACCGACGTCCTGGTGCCCCCCCCCCCTGCTGGCAGAGCGCCGAGCGCCACGATGCCGGGAGGGGCTGGGCCGAGGCCGCGCCCAGGGGCAGCGGACCGCTTGAGGAACCAGCATAGGGGGAACGGACAATGACATAAACATGAAAACTCGGAGGTCCGCGCGGAGTTCTCGGATCGGCGCTGGGGCCCCCCGGCGGCGCCTCCGGCGCCGCCCCTGGCGCGCTCCGCGCGCCAGGGAGGGGGCTCCAGCGCGGATCCAAGAAATCCGCGCGGACCTCCGAGTTTTTATGTTTATGCCATTTTTCGTTAATTACCCTATGGGGGCAGCGGACTGCTTGAAGAACTAACAAGGGATATGTCGACCCCTGTCCCAGGCGTCGTTCCGCTTTCGAACGGACCAGAAAGTTCGGGCCCGGCCCTGGGATATACGAGGGGGGGGCGTCCCTCCTCCATAGGGGTGCGTCCGAATAGCTCCCTAGGAGTATATCCCAGGCTCTCCATCCTTTTCTGAGCGATGGCAATGTTCGTCGAGATGCCCTGGGTTGGGATAGAAACACCGCCTGCGAAGAACGGCACAAGCGTCGCCGACTGGGGCGCTGGCACGAGCCCCTCGGTCGCCACTCCAGACTGCCTGGCAATACGGGCGCCGGGCACGGGTGGAATCTGGGGGGGGGGTCATGACGGCAGGGCCCCAACGCCACCACATAGAGCAAGCGCAACTCAAGCCCAGCCCCTCTTCGGGCCCCTTCGGTGGGACGCACTTTTTTGGGGGGGGTCTGCGGGTCGAGAGCGAGCCTCTTCCGGTTCAGAGCTAGGCGGGCCGCGCAAAGCACTAATTGGGGAGACAGGGCGCGGGCGGGCGGGGCCGGTGGGACGCACACGGACACACGAACTCTGCGTGCCACCGCTGGGGACGCACGCCCGACTCGAACATGTGATACAAAAAAAAAACTGAACTGGACCACTTCCCCATCGGTACGGCCAGAAAGCGCACGCCACGCAGCTTATACTACAAGATGTCCAAGCGTGCGCGGCACATTTGCGTGGCCGACGCACATATCGCATAAGTATGTTTGAGCGGTACCAATTGGGCCATTGCAAGTCCCCGAGAGGCCCCGCTGCATCGGTGTGGTGGCGTCCTGCCAGCGCCTGGGGCAAAAAGGCACGAAGAGCTGTGTTGCACCGCCCGCTCAGCCAGGCAGTGCTGCTCGGCCCGCTCCCCGAGAGGGCGACGGGAGGAGGAGGAGGAGGAGGAGGAGGAGGAGGAGCAGGAGGAGGAGCAGGAGGAAGAAGAAGAAGAAGAAGGAGAGGAGGAGGAGGATGAGGAGGAGGAGGAGGAGCACCAGTGGAAACCCAAGAGTCATCAACGATGTTGGAATAAACCCTCCCTCCAAGCTCCCTCTTCATAGGCCCCTACAACGGTTCATTTCCACTGAGGGAACTGCCTCGTTGGAAGACAACCGCTTCAAGACCCTGAAGCATGCCAAAACATTGCTCGGGATTCCAACGCCACGGATCAACATGACTGTTGCATCTTGACGATCCTGAATCATGCCGGAACGCCATTCCTGGGACTTCAACACCGCGAATAAACGTAAATGTTGCCCCCTCATAATTCTGAATCCGTCCAAAACACCAGTTCTGGTACGCTGATCATGGGATTCCGTGAAACTGTCGCAAATGTCAAAAAAAACGAATGTGCGCGTCGCTAAGGCGAGGGCCACATTCTGAAAACCACCCGCTCTCAATCCGTGAAAATCGTGCACATTTTCAAAACGAATGTGCGCGGCGTTAAAGCGAGACCTACATTTTGAAAACCACCCGCCCTCAATCCGTGAAACGCTTGCAACTTGTTAAAAACGAATGCGCGCGGCGCTAAGGCGAGAGCCACATGCTTAAAACCCCCCGCCCTCAATCCGTGAAACTCTTGCAGATTTGGGAAAAAACAAGTGTGCGCGGCGCTAAGGCGAGAGCCACATTCTGAAGACCACACGACCTCAATCCGAGAAACTCTTGCAATTTCTTCAAACGAGTGTGCGCGGCGCTAAGGCGAGAGAAAACCACCCGCCCTCAATCCGCGAAACTCTTGCAATTGTTTCACAAACGAATGCACGCGGCGCAAAGGCGAGAGCCACATTTTGAAAACGGCCCGCCCTCCATCTGTGAAACGGTTGCCACTTGTTCAGCTTTAGGGGCATAAGTGGTGAGGAGGTCTCAAGCGAAACGCCCGGCCCCCCCTAAAAGCTGGCCTCGGGGTGCGACAGGGAGAAATTATGTTTAAGGATAAAGAATGGAGGAGGAGGAAGAGGAGGAGGAGGAGACCCCTGAGACTCCGCTCAGAGGTCCCTGAGACTCCCCTCGCGAGACTCCCCTCATAAGGCTCTGAGGCTACCCTCAGAGGCCCCTCAGACTCTCCTCGGAGGCCCCTCACACCCTCGTTAGAGGCCCCCCAGACCCTCCTCAGAGGTCCCTCAGCCTTTCCGCGGAGGCCCCTCAGACCTCAGACCCCACGAACCTTGATCGTACGAGCGAGCCTACCCGTATCACACGAACGACAGATCCCTACAATACAAACGACTCATCCATGTCATGCGACCGACCCACGGAATCGTGCGACCGACCCACGGCATCATAGGTCTTCGGGTGCACCGAAGAGGGGACGACGGCGCCACGCGACGGGATGCCGGATGCCCGGGCACGAGGGCCTCGGACGCTCAAGCTGGAGCCTCTTGAATCACAGTGGCCAGCAGCAGCTGCTGAGGATGGGCCGAAAAGGCGAGAAACAGAGGGTCCCCTTGGAGAGTGACCCGTGCGCATGACACTGTTTTGAAGGGGCCCCAGGACACACAAATGAATCCACACAAATAAAATGATTCCCCATAGTTTCCCATATTTTCTTGCTTTTTGTCTTCCCCCCCACTTCCCAGATTTTCCCATATTTTCATGGGAATCGACGATTAATTGTGTCTGTGTGTTTTTTCCCCTCCTGATGTTTCACAGTAGCGCACCTCGGGGCCCGAGGCAGGCGCACGGACGAGGGGGGGGGGGGGCCGGGGAGCGTGTAAAGAGGAGGAGGAGGCGGCGGGGGGAGGAGGAGGAGGAGGAAGGAGGAGGAGGAGGAGGAGGAGGGAGGAGGAGGAGGAGGAGGAGGAGGAGGAGGAGGAGGAGGTGCGAGACTTCCACGGCCCTGGCCATGATATCCACACCCGCACACACGGCCATCACCCCCATCGCCAACGCCTCTGGGCTTTCGGGTCCTGACTCGGGCCTCAGGCGGCCCTTCGGGACGATGCGAGCACCCCCGGAAAGCCCTCGACGATGCGCAGCTGCAGAGCATCCCGCGGCTGGAGAACCGCCGAGAGCCGACGAAGACTTCCGAGAACTTCGAACCTCCGGACCTTGGAGCCTTCGACACCCCAGAGGCCGGGAAACCAACCGACTGGCCGGGGCCGAGCCCGCGGCCCAGGCTGGCCGCGGCCGCCTCGCCGGCTGGCGCCCTGGCCCCTCGGCCGCGCCCGCCGCGGTGGCGCCGGCGGCCAGCTCGTCGCAGAAGTCCGCGACGAGGCCACAGAGCCCGACCCAGTCCTCGAACGACAGGCTCCTCTGCAGCATGCTCCTGCCGCTGGTGGACCAAAACCTGCACAACCGTAGACTTCGGGAGGTCTGCGCGGACTTCTTGGACTGGCGCTGGACCCCTGGCGGCGCCTCTGGCGCCGGCGCTGGCGCGCCCCGCGCGGTAGGGGCGGGGCTTGGCGTCGATCCACAAAAATGCGCGCGCGGACCTCCGAAAGGTTATGCTTACGCAGTTTTTTTGGTGCATCGATGCCGATGTTTCGGCTGTTCCCCGCCCGGTCCCGGCACGAAGGACAGAGGGGTGTCCTGAGAGGAAGCAGTCCTGCGGCATCTCGCCCTCCTGCCCCCTGGGGGTCGTTCCCAGCTTTGGACGCCCGAAACGGGTACGGAAAAGATGGGTACAATGCCCAACAACAGATGTTGTCCCAAACCAACAGCGGCCGCTGTTGGGCAGGCGGCCTTCTGCCTCGAATGGACACAGGCCGCGGCGGCGTGGACAGCGAGTCCTGTCCAAAATGAACAGGATCCGCTGTTGGGCATTGTACCCATTCTTTCCGTACCCATTTCGTTCGTGCCGACCAGGCCTCAGAGCCATCGGGAAGCAGTGCCCTGGGGTCCAGGACCCGCTTCCCCTGGGACCCGCGTCCTGCACGGCAGCGCGGCGGGAGGTGTTCGAGTTTCTCGGCCTGCGGGGGGTCCCCTGCCAGGCGGGTTCCAGGGCCGTGAAGCAGTGGACCCGGGTGGAGCGCCGGCCCCAGGGGAGCAAAGAGAAACATATATCCTGGTTAGGCGAGCCATGGCTCTGCTAATAACCTGGCAGATCTGGCACCGAATGCGAGCCAGCGTGGACCTCAAGCAGCGCGTATCTAGCAATATTCCGCCAACCGTGTTTACATTTCGTGGTTCCTACTTTTGCTCCAAGAAACTGGCCCGCGTCTTTGGCCTGGCGGCTTTGCTGTCGCCGTCGCCGCCCAACCGACGCCTAGTCGCCGCCCGTCGACTGGGCCGCGTCTTCGGTTTGGCGGCTGTGTTGTCGCCGTCGCCACCCTGTCGCCGCCACGTCGCCGCTTCGTCGCCGCCGTTGGATTGCACCACATGGATTGCACGAAGCACAAATCGCGCCTGCGACGCGCTTTAGATCGCTCAAAACAGAAATTCTCCTTTTTTCCAGACAAGCATTGGGATCCTCCCCCCCGAAATATCCTCCCCCCCGAAATTAACGAGCCACCTTTTTCGCATTACAAGTTTCATACGATTCCGCCCCATCGCCCATCCGAAATATGACGTCAGACCATCCTAGGCAGGCTGGTCTCGCCCCTCCCCATCACCTTTTGCAAGAAATTTTGTTCAAAAAACCGTTTTTGCAAAACAACAAAAATGACGAAGAAAACACGCGCGCGTCGTAGCGCGCGCATGCCGAAATCCATCACAAACCAAAGGTTTCGGAATGACTTCAAAATCGAAAGTCACGAAAGCATCTAGAAGCGAAAGGTTTCGCAACAAGGGTTTCCGATTGTTTTACATGAAATGCAAGCACCGGGGCCTCTCGCACGCGCATGTCGACATCGCTCGAACGCCCTTGCGCGCGTGTTGTCGCAAGAATCCCTTTGCACAAAATGGGACGACGTGCACACGCGCGCGTCGTCGCGCGGGCATGCCGCATTTTAAAAAAGCGCTAGGCTTCGCAAGGAATTCAAAAGCCAGCGTCCCGAAAACATATAAAACCATATGGGTTTGCTGCATCAGTTTTCAAAACAAGGTTGCGTTCGCAGGTTTGTAGATTCTCTGGAAAATCATAGGTTTGTCAACCTGCTCATGAAACTTCGCCAAGCGGGCTTCTCGCGCCGCATGTCCGAATCATTCGAACGCCCTTGCGCGCGTGCTGGGGGAGGGCACCCGTGCCAAATAACACAACGCGGGCCACTCACGCGCATCGGCCGCGCGCGCAAGTCGAATCCCGTCAAAAACCTCCACCGCCGACGCGAAGACATCGTCATCGCTACCAGCGGGCGTGATCAACATCGGCGCCATCAATGGCCTTGCCGTCGTCATCGCCACTATCGTCACCATCATCGCCACTCTCATAATCGTGTATACCGTTGCCGGCGTTGCCATGATACCGCGCCCGCCCAATTCACCGACTCGCACTGAAGTGCCCGCTGGGAAGTGCGCAGCGGAAAGCGACACCGCGGCCTCGTCGGCCGCGCCAAACTAGCTGGCCGCTGTGCGCGCGAGCATGCGCGGGCGAGCGCGGCCGCAGAGATGCACCAGCCAACGCCAAGCACTCATCGCAATCGCCACCGCATGGGTTTTGCAAACCGAATTGCGGACGGGTTGGCGCGGTGTCTGCAGCATAGAATTACAAGTACTACTACAACTAGCACTACTACTACTACTACTACTACTACTACTACTACTACTACTACTACTACTGCTACTGCTACTGCTACTGCTACTGCTACTGCTACTGCTACTGCTACTGCTACTGCTACTGCTACTGCTACTGCTACTACTACTACTACTACTACTACTACTACTACTACTACTACTACCACTCCGGCTACTACTCCTACTCCTACTCCTACTCCTACCCCTACCACTATCCCTACTACTACTACTACTACTAATAATAATAATAATACCACTACTACTACTACTACTACTACTACTACTACTACTACTACTGCTACTACTACTCCTACTACTAATACTACTACTACTACTACTACTACTACTACAACTACTACTACTACTACTACTACTACTACTACTACTACTACTACTACTACTACTACTACTACTACTACTACTACTACTACTACTACTACTACTACTACTACTACTACTACTACTACTACTACTACTACTACTACTACTACTACTACTACTACGACTACTACTACTACTACTACTACTACTACTACTACTACTACTACTACTACTACGACTACTACTACTACTACTACTACTACTACTACTACTAAACTACTAACTACTACAACTACTACTACTACTACTACTACTACTACTACTACACTACTACTACTCGACTACTACTACTACTACTACTACTACTACTACTACTACTACTACTACTACTACTACTAACTACTACTAACTACTACTAACTACTACTGCTCGACTACTACTGCTACTACTACCACTACAACTACTACTACTACTAACTACTACACTCGACTTTCTACTACTACACTAACAACTACTACTACTACACTACTATTTACTACGACTACTACATATTACGACGAATACTACTACGCTAACTACCTAACTTAAACTAAACTACTACTACTACTACTACTACTACTACTACTACTACTACTACTACTACTACTACTACTACTACTACTACTACTACTACTACTACTACTACTACTACTACTACTACTACTACTACTACTACTACTACTACTACTACTACTACTCTACTACTACTACTATACTACTACTACTACTACTACTACTACTACTACTACTACTACTACTACTACTACTACTACTACTACTACTACTACTACCACTACCACTACTACTACTACTAATCATAAAAAAATTACCCTGGCGAAGAACCCAACCATATGCAGTTGTCAGTACCGCAGCTGCGGGTTTCATATTCAATGGAACTCCCGATAGGACTACGGAACGTGTGAGGGGTGTGCCGAGATGGGTGCCACTGGGGCATTCGGCGAAGCTCCCTATGGGGACATGAAACACGCGCGGGGCGTGCCGACATGGGTGGCGGAAACGCAT
This sequence comes from Prorocentrum cordatum, assembly GCA_963575745.1. Classification (NCBI taxonomy): domain Eukaryota; class Dinophyceae; order Prorocentrales; family Prorocentraceae; genus Prorocentrum; species Prorocentrum cordatum. The sequence goes on along the minus strand of CAUYUJ010015800.1, from coordinate 207,921 downwards.
GTGCGGGCCGCCACTGGGGCCTCCAGTGGAGCTCCCTATGGGTCCCCGAAACATGATGCTGCTGCGGGGGGGGGGGGCGGGATGGGTGGCGGAGACGCATGTAAGCGCCGCTACTGGGGCCTTCGGTGGAGCTCCCTATGGGGCCACGAAGCGCGTGAGGGGTGTACTGGGATGTGTGGCGGGGACGCATGTGAGCGCCGCCACTGGGGCCTTCGGTGCAGCTCTCTATGGGGCCACGAAACGTGTGAGGGGTGTGCCGAATTGGGTGCGGGTGGTGACGCATGCGGGCGGTGCCACTGGGGCCTTCGGTGGAGCTCCCTATGGGGCCACGAAACCTGTTGTTGTGAGGGGCGTGCCGGGATGGGTGGCGGGGACGCATGTGAGCGCGGCCGCTGGGGCCTTCGGTGGAGCTCCCTATGGGGCCACGAAACGTGTGAGGGGTGTGCCGAATTGGGTGGGTGTGGGTGACGCATGTGAGCGCCGCCACTGGGGCCTCCGGTGGATGATGGGGCTACGAAACCTGTCAGGGATGTGCCGAAATGGGTGTGCGGGACGCATGCGCATGTGAGCGCCGCCACTGGGGCCTTCGGTGGAGCTCCCTATGGGGCCACGAAACGTGTGAGGGGTGTGCCGAATTGGGTGTGCGTGACGCATGCGGGCGGCAGCACTGGGGCCTTCGGTGGAGCTTCCTATGGGGCCACTAAACGCGTGAGGGGTGTGCCGAATTGGGCGTGCGGGACGCATGCGGGCGGCAGCACTGGGGCCTTCTGTGGGGCTCCCTATGGGGCCACGAAACGTGTGAGGGGTGTGCCGAATTGGGTGTGCGGGACGCATGTGGGCGGCAGCACTGGAACCTTCGGTGGGGCTCCCTATGGGGCCACGAAACGTGGGAGGGGTGTGCCGACTTGGGTGCGCGGGACGCATGCAGGCGGCAGCACTGGGGCCTTCGGCGGGGCTCCCTATGGGGCCACGAAGCGTGTGAAGATGTGCCGAATTGGGCGCGCGGGGCGCATGCAGGCGGGGCTCCCTCCCTATGGGGCCACGAAACGTGTGAGGGGTGTGCCGAATTGGGTGTGCGGGACGCATGTGGGCGGCAGCACTGGGGCCTTCGGTGGGGTCCCCTATGGAGCCACGAAACGTGTGAGGGGTGTGCCGAATTGGGTGTGCGGGACGCATGCGGGCGCGGGCACTGGGGCCTTCGGTGGAGCTCCCTATGGGGCCACGAAACGTGTGAGGGGTGTGCCGAATTGTGTGTGTGTGCGTGACGCATGCGGGCGGCAGCACTGGGGCCTTCGGTGGAGCTTCCTATGGGGCCACGAAATGCGTGAGGGGTGTGCCGAATTGGGTGTGGGTGACGCATGCGGGCGGCAGCACTGGGGCCTTCGGTGGAGTTCCCTATGGAGCCACGAAACGTGTGAGGGGTGTGCCGAAATGGGTGTGGGTGACGCATGCGGGCGCGGGCACTGGGGCCTTCGGTGGAGCTCCCTATGGAGCCACGAAACGTGTGAGGGGTGTGCCGAAATGGGTGTGGGTGACGCATGCGGGCGCGGGCACTGGGGCCTTCGGTGGAGCTCCCTATGGAGCCACGAAACGTGTGAGGGGTGTGCCGAAATGGGTGTGGGTGACGCATGCGGGCGCGGGCACTGGGGCCTTCGGTGGAGCTCCCTATGGAGCCACGAAACGTGTGAGGGGTGTGCCGAAATGGGTGTGGGTGACGCATGCGGGCGCGGGCACTGGGGCCTTCGGTGGAGCTCCCTATGGAGCCACGAAACGTGTGAGGGGTGTGCCGAAATGGGTGTGGGTGACGCATGCGGGCGCGGGCACTGGGGCCTTCGGTGGAGCTCCCTATGGAGCCACGAAACGTGTGAGGGGTGTGCCGAAATGGGTGTGGGTGACGCATGCGGGCGCGGGCACTGGGGCCTTCGGTGGAGCTCCCTATGGAGCCACGAAACGTGTGAGGGGTGTGCCGAAATGGGTGTGGGTGACGCATGCGGGCGCGGGCACTGGGGCCTTCGGTGGAGCTCCCTATGGAGCCACGAAACGTGTGAGGGGTGTGCCGAAATGGGTGTGGGTGACGCATGCGGGCGCGGGCACTGGGGCCTTCGGTGGAGCTCCCTATGGAGCCACGAAACGTGTGAGGGGTGTGCCGAAATGGGTGTGGGTGACGCATGCGGGCGCGGGCACTGGGGCCTTCGGTGGAGCTCCCTATGGAGCCACGAAACGTGTGAGGGGTGTGCCGAAATGTGTGTGGGTGACGCATGCGGGCGCGGGCACTGGGGCCTTCGGGCGCCACGAAACGTGTGAGCGGTGTGCCGAAATGGGTGTGGGTGGCGCATGCGGGCGCGGGCACTGGGGCCTTCGGTGGAGCTCCCTATGGAGCCACGAAACGGTGTATTGGGTGGGTGGGGAGGAGAGGAGGAGAGGATGATAGGAGGGGGGAGGAGGCGGAGGAGGAGAGGAGGAGAGGAGACGCGGGGCACCGTCTCTTCAAAACGAGGACCCAACAACACAGGTTGGTTGGGAATAATATTAAAATTAATATGACTACGATTACGTCTACGACTACGACTACTACTGGTACCGTTATTACTATACTACTACTGCTGCGACTACTACTACTACTACTACTACTACTACTACTACTACTACTACTACTACTACTACTACCACTACTACTACTACTACTACTACGACTACTACTACTACTACTACTACTACTACTACTACTACTACTACTACTACTACTACTACTACTACTACTACTACTAATACTCCTACTACTACTACTACTACTACTACTACTACTACTACCACTACTACTACTACTACTACTACTACTACTACTACTACTACTACTACTACTACTACTACTACTACTGGCGGCTGGCGGTCTCGTGCACCACATCACCACGGTTCAACCACCTAGGGAAGAGCGTCCTTGAGGCCGCCTCATTGCCAGTATGTAGCGCGCACCTCTTCTGGGTGAAAGGGCGGGTCTGACATGCTTGCAGCGTCAGGCGCTTGCACTGTGGGCAGTTGGACCAACGGCCCAAAGTGAAGCGCCAGCAACGGCACAGCAGCACACGGGGCGACCCCAGCACCGCCACCCAGGCCAACTAGCGCGAGAAGACGCGAGGCAAGGCCTGGATGGCAAGCCAAGAGCGGGTCTGACGTGCACGCAGCAGCAGGCGCCTGGCCGAGGGCAGCTGGTCCCTACAGCAAAAAGTAAGGCGCTGGCAGCGGCATAGCAGCACACGGGGCGACCCCAGCACCGCCATCCTGGCCTACAAGCGCAAGAAGGCGCGAGAGGAGGCCAAGATGGCAGGCCAAAATGGCCAGGCGCCCGACGGCGACGCTGCAGTACACGGGGCTGCCCCAGCACCGCCAGCGGGGCCAATGAGCGCAAGTGAACGTGAGGAGGCCGAGATGGCAAGCCAGCTGGCGAGCCAAGGTGGCTGGGCGCACAGGTAGTCATGCGCCAAGCCGAAGCAAAAGCCACAGGTGCAGCCACGCGAGGGGGGTGCCACTGTGGGCACACCGCACTACAGAACGCGGCAAGTTAGACAACTTGGCATGGACTCACGTGGCCTGCCGAGGCCCTGGAACCTGCCGGGCATTATCATTCAGGCCTGCTGGCCTGCTCCCTGCGCAATGACAGCAAAGACCTGCGACGGCAGCGCCCGCACCTCCCCGCCGAGGTCGCCACTGCCCACCGCCTGCCCTGAGGGCCCAAAGATCTGGCGCTCAAGGTCTTCACCAAGGGCAACGTTCAGGGCTGCCGCGCTGGGGATCTGCTGCGGGAGCGGGTCCGTCTGCGGTAGCGGGTGCGTCGGCGGCGGCGGCGCATCAGGGGGCGCCGTCGGCGGCGGCGGCGGGGGGCCCATGATGGCCGCGGCCTCTGGCGGGACTCCAGCTGGCGGTGGTGGCGGGTCCTGGCCGCCGCGGGCCCCGCTCGCCGGCGGGGCGCCGGCGTTGCGCACGGGGGTGGCACGCGGGGCGACCCCTGTACCACCCCCGCCGCCCGAGAGGCTGCCCGCCTTCAGGTTGTGGCGGCGCTCGTAGAGCGCCAACTCCCTGCGCGCCATCTCCAGGCGCTCCCTCTTGGCTTTGTGCCGCGCCTTCTTGCTGTAGCCCTCCCATTCTGGGTCGTTCAGTCCCCAGGCGACCTGCGCGTAGAGGTCGGCCCACTCGAACTTGGTCAAGCTCTCCCAAGTGAGCCCCTCCATCAGCACATAGTGGCCCTCCCACTGCGCCTGGTGTGGAGCGTAGCGCTTGAAGACGGTGCCAACCGCCAGCGGCTCAACCTTGGGCAGGTACCTCAGGAGGTCCACCGCGTTGACCACTGAGACCCCCTCCTTCTTGAGCTTGTCGTAGCGCAGCAGGGCCTTCAAGTCGCGGATGTCCTCCTCGGGATGCTCCGCGTGCATGTAGTACGCGTGTGGCGGGTCCGCCTCTTCCTCTATGAACTCGATGCAGACTCCGTAGGAGGTCGAGTAGCGCGCACCGCAGTGGCAGTACCAGCGCTGGCCCGTCTCTCCCGCTGCCCCCTGTGCGCATGAGAGCAGCTGTGACCAGCGATCCGAGCGGACCAACGAGCAGCACTCCCTGGGATTATCCCAGGTCTTGTTGGCCGCGCACTTGTAGTACATGTTGAACGTGAAGCCCTTGCCACGGTAGAACTGGTCCGTGTAGTCGCCCATGCGGCGGTAGGCCTCCTGCGCCGCGGTGTTGCCCTGGCACCCCTCCTTCCAGGCACGTTTGTGTCCCAGGTGGGCATCTGCGATCCCCGAGGCTTCCAGGACACCCCTCTTCAGCCTTCCCACATCCACCTCCGCCTCCTCGTTCAGCGCGTCGAGCCACTTCTGGACTCCGCCCTGCGCCTCGGTGCCCCTCACCATGTCCCCCTTCTTTTCCAGGATGGGCCCCAGGTCGCCCAGCATGCGGGCGCGCATGGTCTCGAATTTGAGGACGCCATAGGCCCGCGCCATGCGCTTCAGCGACTTCTTGGATAGGCCGAGCCGCAGCAGGGGCTCGACGTCCGTGACCTCCTTCACGGTCTTGACCTCGGTCAGCTGGAGCCCCTGGTCCTCCGCGCCCATGTCGGGCTGAGGGTCGTTCCCCTCATCACTGGGAGGTTATTCCTCGAGAGGCGGGGGTGGCGCACGGGGCGGCCCTGGCACCACCCCCACCTCCCTCGCCATCGGGCGGCCCACCTCCCTCGCCACTTCTGCCGCGGCTGGGGGGGCGCCCGTGCTCTCGGAGTCGATGCCCACCCCCACGCCCTCCGTTGACCTCCGCAGGGCAAGCAAGCCTTCCTCTGAGAGCGCAAACCCCACCAGGACGTCCATGCCCTCCTTGATGTAGTCGAAGCTCGGACGGAACTTCGCCACCCGCTTGGCGGCGTGGTCAATGGAGCCTGGGCCCTTGTTCGCGCGCGCAGCGCGCGTCACGGCCTCGCGCTCGGAGATGTCCTGCGTCGTCGCCACGCAGTTCGAGCACATGTAGAGTTTGTACTGCCCCTCTTTGCCCCTCCTCAGCTCGGGGCATTCCTCGTTGTGCTCTTTGGCCTCCGCATGGCGGCGCATCTCCGCACAGCTGAGCTCGTCCACGTACTCCACCGCCGTGATCTTCCAGTCGTCCAGCGCCGTGCACCTCCGACACCAGCCCAGGCGGTGCGGCGGGACCCAGTATGCGCCCATGCAGTGGACGTAGCCCGCCTCAGCGTAGCCCTCCTCCGTCATCATCTCTGCGTCTTCGAGCGCGGCTGGCGCGCCGTCGCTCGACTGAGGGGCCTGGCCGTAGACGGCTTTGTTGCTGCGTCGGCGGTGGCGTTTGCCCCCATGGCCGCTGAGGGCACCCGTGGTCGCAGCACTCGGAGCTTCGCTGGCGGCCCCGTCGCCCACGGCGCGCTCGCCGTCAGTAGTGCTGCGCGCCCCACGGCCGCCACGGCCACCCACAGCATGCTCCCTCAGCTGAAGGTTGTGGAGCGCGAGGGTGAGCGCGTCCAGCCCACGGCGCTGCTCCGTGGCGAAGTCGGCATACGTGGCTGCCGCTGCCAGGGCGGCCGACGTCACTGGCACCACCGCCGATGCAGGCATCGCCGAGGCGCCATCGGAGGCGGCGGCACTGGGGGCGGCCCCCGCACCGCCGCCTCCATCGGCGTCCTCAGCGGGGGTCGCTGATTCCGCGTGCACTGTCGGTGCCGTCCGAAAGGTCGCCGCCTCGGACATCATGTCGAACTCCTCGTCTTCGCTCTCCGACAAGCTTACCTGCTGAACAGGGCGCTGCGTCGGCCTTGCTTTGGAGGTTGGTGCCTCCCCCGCGGCGTGCGTCTTGGCGGGCCAAGGCACCAGCGCAGGCTTCGACAACTTGGGCGCCATCACTTGGTCGGGTGGATGGCACGGGAGGTGCAGCTCGAGAGAATGTGCGAGACAGGTACTCACGAGCCAAACAGCTGACGGGGAAGAGAGGGGAGGGGGAGAGGCTGTACACCGAACCAAAATTGGGCGGCCAACTGCCAAGGCGGGACAAATGTAGCACAGGAAGACTAAGGGCTGAAACAAACGGCTCCAGGTGCGTGGGACCCGTTCATTGTGCTGGTGGAAAACGGCCTGACCCCCGTTCGGGACCCTGGACGGGCAGGAGAGGGGGGAGGGGGGCGAGGAAACCACATCGCGGGCGGGCGACAAAGCGGACGGCGGGCCGCCGACGGCCCCAGGACCCGCGGGGCGGCCCCGATCTTCAACGCCTCGTGACGCCTCTTTAGCCAGCTGCCTCGAACAGGTGCTACTGGTTGCATGAAGGCTCAGCCCAAATGGGTTGCGGGAGCATCGCAAGCCAGAGATTAAGAGCATCAAAAGTGCGACATGCCGAGACCACAACATGCACCAAGCGGGGAGGCTACACAACGTGGCCTGCAGAACAAACATGACAATGCAAGAGCGCACTGTGCGCGCGACAAGGGAACTGAACAATACCGTGCACACTGCAGATGTGACTAATTCTTTAACGACTGATCAGGGCAGCAGGAAAGGGAGCGGGGAGAGGAGGGTCAGTGAGCACACGCAAATGGGGTGGAGCCACAGCTAGTCAAGACTGAACGCCCGGGGCGGCCCCTGCATCCAGCCCCGCTGCGCCCTTCGTCGCCAGGGCGACCAGCTCCGCAATTTGGCCCTGCAGGGCGTTGGCCACTGCCGAGCGCAGGGATGCACGTGCCGCGGGCCGTTCGGCCTCAGGCAATTCTCCTACGGCACGGCGCAGCCACGTCTCAGCCTCTGCGCCCCAGCGGCCGTTGACATCTAGAACAAAGGGCACCAGGCCCGAAAATGGGTACCTACGGTGCTTCACTTTCTCTCTGCGCTGCAGGGCTGCCTGGCGCGGCCGCCCCGCCTGGGCCACAGCCACCGTCCACCAAGCTGATGTCGAGGCAAACTCGACCATGGATGCCTCGATGGTAGACCACGTCCAGCGTGGCCGCGCCTTGTTCCTCCGTGTACCACTCTGGGATGACCTGCTCCAGCAGGGCACGGTGGCCCACCCCGCGCAGCCAGAGCGCCACGGCGTCTCGGATGGCATTGTGGCGGCGCGTCGGGCCGCCTCCCATGGGACAGTTGAGCGCATGAACGCCACGAACGTCCACCGTGCGGCCGCGCGTTGGGCCGTGCTGCGCCATCGCGCGGGCGGGCGCTGCTGGTCGCTTCAGGCACGTGCACTCGGACTGCAGCAGCGGCAGATGCATGCGCCTCTTGGCTGCGATGCAGAACGCGCGGTCGGCGAGGGGCGAGACCCCCTCGAAGTTATCCAACCAGGCGCCCGCTGAGCTGCCCGAGGCACTGTGCACCGCCGCCGCTGCCGTCACTGGCAGCGCGGCCATGAACGTCTTGGTGACGTGATCCCGCACGTGCTGGGTGTACGTCTTCTGGCCCTTGCCCTTCCGCCCCTCCAGAAGGCCCTGCCAGCGGTCGCTCTGAGGGCGACGGCCGCCAGCCAGCCGCCCCTGCTCCTCGTCTGCTGCTGAGAGGGCACGGCCAAGGCCTGGCCATCTCCGAAAGAGGCCGATCGTTGTCGACTCTCGGAGCTCCTGGGCTGCCGCGTGAATCCCAGCTTCCCAGGATGCCAGGAGGGCGGCGGGGCCGCGCTGCTCAGCGCTGCCACAGCCCAGACCTCCGTCGCTGACCTTCATGAAGATCTGCTCTCGGGGGGCAGCCGTGACCCCAAGTAGGGCGTTGACGAAGGCGACCACTCCGTCATCCACCCTGCGGCTCCACGCCGCCGCGAGCGGGAGCGCCCGCCGGATGTGGACGCAGGCGCCCCTCGACCAGATCCGCATCAACTGGAATGCGTCAAAGGCAGAAAGCCCATGCCTGCGTAGCGTCAGAAGCTCCTTGAAGTAGCGGTCCTGCTTCTGAAGGAAGGCTTCGCCGCAGGGGGGTGGCGCGGCGGCGCTCGGGGCGGCCCCGGCGCCGCCAGCCTGCCCGCGGCCCCCCTCGTCGAGGTCCTCTGGACGGCGAAGTCCGTGAGCGGGACGCCCCTCCAGTCGGTGTCCACGCCGTGGTTCGTGTAGGCCAGGGTGGACCCCACCGCCTTGAGCTTCTGGACGCGGTACTGGGCGTGCTCTGCAAACTCGGGCGGCAAGACAGCTTGGGGATCAGGGGACCATATCTGGGTCTTGGACATCTTGAGCTTCATCCCGCGGGCCTCGATGCGGGCTCGCCAAGCATCCAAACCGCGGAACACAGCGGCCGCGGTGCCCACGAAATACGCGTCGTCCAAGAAGGCCAAGCAGTCCCCTTCCGCGTCCACCGCGCGCACGGCCATGCGGCCGATGCTGAGAACATCCGCAGTGCCGACCGCGTAAAAGCCTGGGCTCATCGGGCAACCCTGGTCGAGGCCACGGATCTGGTCGACCAGCTGGGCGGGTTGCGACCCGCCCCCCGCCACGCGGCGTGTTCGAGCGGGGAGCCAGGCTTCCGCCAACGGGGCCAGCGCAGGCACTTTGGCGCGCACGGCCTCCTTCACCAGGTCGCGGGGGATGTTGCTGAACGCATCCCCGAGGTCCACCGCCACCACCCACTTGCCTGGGCTCGAGTTGGCCATCGTGCATAGGCGCCGATGGAGGGCACCACATCCGTCCTTGGCGAGGCAGAACTGCTGGTCCCCCACCACCGTCCGCATGTCCTGGTGGTGGACCTTGGCAGCGCTGCGGCCCACCATGCGGCGGGTGACGTTTCCACAGCCCAGGACTCGCACATCCCCAGGGGTTGCTTTGGGGATGCATGTGAGGCGCGCCGCCGTCAGGGCGGCTAGCGCCTCGGGAGGGAGGTCCCCGATGGCCAGTCGCGCCAGCGTGTTGGCCACCGCCTCTGCCCCATCCTCGTCGTACTTGAGCAGGGCCCAGTGCTCGCAGCGTCCTCCCCCAGGCCCCGCCCCTCCACGGCGGGGGAAACGGCCGAACTGACGTTTGAGGTGGTTGGCCACACGGCGATGGAGTTCTGCTGCGCCGTCGAGCTCGCGGGGGGCCGCGGCCGGCGGCATCGCCACGTCGGCTCCCGCCCCTGCAGACCCTCTCCCTGGCCCATGCGGGGCGGCCCCAGTGCCAGGGAGAGGGCCTCACTCGCCTGGGCGAGGCGCCTCAGGCTGCTGGGTGGTGCTGAACTTCCTCACCACCGCCGCTGCGTCCGCCATGTCCCCCTGGGGACACACTGCCGCTGCCGCCCGAGACATCTCTCCAGCTCGTGCGAGCTCGGCGACACGGCGTACACGGGCTGCGACGTGATCCTCGCGGCCCTTCGCGGTGACCGCGGTGCGCGTCTGGCCCCCCATGGAAAGCCAGGCGACGTCCCACTGGCCGCCCTGGATCCACCGCAGGCGCTCCTGGAGGCGCTCACGCCGCGTCGTCGGGGTCGGGGTCGCATTTTCGCTGAACAGCAGCCCGTCCAACGAAAGGAACACCTTCCACAGCCTCGTCAACGTACTCGACGTCTGAGCATCGTTACCCTGGCGGGCCTGCTCGATTGCCAAACACAGCCGCACCTTCACGTGGCTGACGGCTGCCGCCATGCTGTCGGGAATCATGGCGGTGGCGGGCGCCCCTTGGAGCAGGATGCGGCCCCACCCGATGGCGTCCCACCAGTCCAGGTTGACGAAACCAACCTCGTGGTACGCGTCCTCGTTCGTCACCTGGTCGTCCAGGTAGTCGTCGTAGACGCCTGTCTCGAGTCCGCCATCATCGCCCGCTTCCGCAGGAGCGTCGAGTGGCGGTTGTAGGGTGTCCGCCGTGGTAGGCACCGCTGCTTCGGCCGCCCCCAGGGGAATCCACCGTGCGCCTGGGCCGTACGCCCCTGGCGCAGCGGCGGCAGGGAGCCTCGGGGCTGCCCCAGTGCCCCCTGCCGCGCCATCTCCCTGGGTGGGAGGGGTGGGGGCCTGGCATTCGAGTGTTTCCAGCAGGGGCAAGATGGGACCCCCCCGGGCCTCCAGGGCTGCCGTGACGCGCTCCCTGTCGCCCTCAGGAAGCTGAATGAAGCCCACCATCGCCGTAGCTGGTGGTAGGGGGCCATCGACGCAGGCCATGTGGAACCACTTCCTGCCCGCGTGCGCCTGGGACCCCGCGGGTGGTGTCACGACGCCTGCCACGCGCCATTCACCCGCCTCAAAACCTCCCATGCAGCGGGTGCAGTGAGCCTTCTTGCCGCGAGCCGCCTGGGCGCTGACACACCAACGGGTGATTCGCCCGCCCGTCATGCGGAGCCGCCGCTGTGCTGGCTGGCCCTCGCTGTCACGCATGTGGACGTCGGTGTTGCCATCCGCGGGGATGTCGGCTGCGTTCACGCCAGCCGACGCGGGAGCGGCAGCGGAGGCGCACGGGGCGGCCCCAGCACCTCCGCTGCCTCCCGCAGCTGCCAGCACTCCGCCTTCGCCTCGAGCCGCAGCGGCGTTACTCCCAGCCACTCGAGCCCCTGCACCTGCGTCCGCAGCGCCGCCAACGGCCGCCGCCATCCCAGGACGTCCCTTCAGGGCAAGGAAGAGTGTTCGTAACTACTACTACTACTACTACTACTACTACTACTACTACTACTACTACTACTACTACTACTACTACTACTACTACTACTACTACTACTACTACTACTACTACTACTACTACTACTACTACTACTACTACTACTACTACTACTACTACTACTACTACTACTACTACTACTACTACTACTACTACTACTACTACTACTACTACTACTACTACTACTACTACTACTACTACTACTACTACTACTACTACTACTACTACTACTACTACTACTACTACTACTACGACTACTACTACTACTACTACTACTACTACTAACTACTACTACTACTACTACTACTACTACTACTACTACGACTACGACTACTACTACTACTACTACTACTACGACTACTACTACTACTACTACTACTACTACTACTACTACTACTACTACTTCTTCTTCTTATTCTTCGTCTTATTCTTCTTATTATTCTTCTTCTTCTTCTACTACTACTACTACTACTACTACTACTACTACGACTACTATCACTACTACTACTACTACTACTACTACTACTACTACTACTACTACTACTACTACTACTACTACTACTACTACTACTACGACTACGCTACCACTACTACCCTGCCTCCTTCGCATCCTGGCGCGCCCCGAAGGCTCCTGCGCGCGGTGTCTGAACGCAGGCCTCTGCTCATCTTCACGAGGGCCCGCCTCGGGAGGCACCCCTGGCGGAGACCGACCGCCGACTCTGACCGAACCCACGATCCCAAGCCTGCAGACGGACGCCGCCTAAGAAAGATGCTCCAACGGTAGGAGCCCACATGGAGACCTCCCTGGCTCGCATCAAACTGATATCGGCGACATCGGACCGACGGCAGCGCAAGTCAGCCACCAGTGCCGATCCACTCAACAGCCGTCAGAGGGCTGCACGAGGAGGCCTGGAGCACAGAGCGGGGCGATACGAATCAACCCCAAAAGCTTGTCAAATCAACTGGGGAACGAAGGAAGAGAGGATAGAGGGCGCAGGAGGAGAGGGGGAGAGGCGGAGGAGCAATTCTAAACGCCTGGAGCAGCGCTCTGGCAAACCTGCCATGGGCGAGCCGTTGCGCGCAACTGGGGAATGGGGACAATGGCAAAACTGCACAGTTGCACAGCTATCTGAAACAAAGCCTGAGGAGGAAGCAGGAGGAGGCCAAGAGGGAGAGGGGAGAGAGCTGTCATTCCAAAGCACCGATCGGGCTCGGCCCTTGCAGGCTGGACAGGGGACCGGCTCGTGTCGGATCGGATCGGATCGAGATCGGAATCGAAGCTTACGGACCGGATCGGATCGCACCGGACCGCCAGCCAGCTGCCCTGCCAGGCCAGCCTGCTGAGCACGGGCCCCGTGCGCAACTGGAGCGAGGGGGAACAGAATCAGCGAGCGAAGAACGGTATAAAATAAACTTTTTCGCTGTCGGGGGCGCCTGTCCCTGGGCGGCTGGAAAGTTTATTCCCCTACGGTGCCACCGTAAGGGTATAAACTCTCCAGCCGCGCTGGGACAGGCGCCCCCGACAGCGAAAAAGTTTATTTGATACCGTTCTTCGCCCGTTAACAGAAGGGGGGACCAGCTCAGGAGAGGAACATCGATCTGGAATCGGCGATACACTGCCGATACAGTCGGGGCGTTGACCTGAGGAACCCTAAATGAGGAACGAGGCCCCTTTTTCCCCATAAGTGAAACTTCGATGTCCCATCGAAATCCTGAGGAAAACCAAAGGCGAACTACAAAACAACTAAGGAACACCGAGCCCCTCCCCAACGAAAAGGGCTCCTTCCTCAGCGCCCCGGCTGCAGATCGGCGACGGGCCTCTGGTGGCGGAACCGCGCGCTCGTGGGAGGGGGTCGGGCCCCTGTCGGCGATCGATCACTGGGCGCTGTGGGGTCGACGCGTTCCCCCGCTGGGCCTGCTGTCAGGAGCTTTCGCTCAGCGTGCGCAACTGGAGCGAGGGGGAACAGAAGGGGGGACCAGCTCAGGAGAGGAGCATCGATCTGGAATCGGCGACACACTGCCAATGGATCTCGGCGACGGGCCTCCGGTGGCGGCACCGCACGCTCGTGGGAGGGGGTCGGGCCCCTGTCGGCGACCACTGGGCGCTGTGGGGCCGATGCGTTCCCCTCTGGGCCTACTCAGGGGGCAAACGAGCCTACCTCGCTTTTGACCGCCCTCGCTTCCAAGAGCTACCCCAGGCCAGACTACGGCCGCACTGGTCAGGCCGCTCGACGGGGAGGCGCGTGGTATGACTTGGTTTTGCCTGGAAGCGAAGGCGGGGCGATGTGGGGCCGATGCGTTCCCCCTGGGCCTACTGTCTACCTACCAGACCACCCCAACCCAACCCGAAGACCCGAATTTCGGGTTGGGGGGGTAAGGGTTCCACATGTGTTTTGTCGATGTTTCCCGACCCCTCCCCCCACTGGAAATGGAGGGCAAATTGAGGCCTTCGGGTTGGGTTGGGGGTGGTTTGGTGGGTGGTGGCCTACTGTCAGGAGCTTTTGCTCAGCGCGTCGCGGCGGCAGCCCCTGCGACACGCTGGGCCGTGCAAGCTGACGGCGCGTCGCTGCGCGTCGCGGGACGGGGGGCCGGAAAAGCACGGAACGTTTGATGCAGGGAGACCAAGATCGGGCGGAGAGAACTATGCACATGCACCGTTCCTGACAACGCCCATCCTTGACCCAGGATCGGTGCATATACCTTCCTGGCCAAGGTAAGAGGGCGTATGCACCGATTCTGGGCTCAGGGTTGGGCCTGGCCAGAATCGGTTGTGTGCATAGTTCTCTTTCCTTTACAGGACGCGGTCAGCGTGCCACGCCGAAGCGTGGTGGGCCAGAACAGGTGGCGCGGCACGCTCGGTGAGGCATCCCAAGTGGAGTCCGAGCGAATGGGGTCGGGAGATCGCGCCGCATCGCGGGTGCGTCGGCAGCGCCGGCGTGAAGAAATCCGGGCTCCGCATCGAGATGTGGCGCGATCCCCCGACCCCATCTTCTACTCGGACCCCATCCGGGAGTCCTGGAGCTGAGCGAACGTTCTTGACTGCGTCCCCTCCCCTATCGCTGCCCCTTGAATTTTCGGATTCTAATTGCTAACTCGGCTCTCTGGCGACAGTTCGGAACAATCTGGGCACCCCCAGAACGCCCTCGGCGAGGAGCAGCTGCAAGAACGCATCCCGAAACAGGAAAACCGATGCAGCTGAAGCAAAAAAAAAATGATTTTACTAAGTTTCCTGGGTTTCCTGGGTTTTACTGGTTTCCCCAATTTTCCCGGTTTTCCTGGTTCTCCCAATTTTCCCGGTTTTTCCCGTTTTCCCAGTGTCCCGGTTTTCCGATTTTTTTTGTTTTCCCAGTTTTCTCGGTTTCCCCGGTCTACCTGGTCGTCTCCGTTGTGATAGTTTTCTTGTTTGTGCGTTTTTCCAAATTTTCTCGGTTTTCCATGTTTTTGTCGGTTGTTTTCCTCGTTGTTCTGGTTTTCTATGTTTTCTGTGTTTTCAGAATGTTGTTCTCGAATTCCCCGGTTTTCCCGGTTCTTTCGGTTTTTCCAAATTCCTCGGTCGTTCCAATTTACCCGGTTTTCCAAGTTGTCCCGGTTGTCCCCGTGTTCCAGGTTTACTGGTTTGCCGACACAACACCCAATATTCAACAGCATCCCGCTGTAAAAGAGAATCATCCAGAATTCTGGTAAAATTCCGATCCGCCCCGCCCACCCGACGCCCTAATCCCGCCGCCCAGTCGCCGTGCTTCCGCGTCCATCACAACACCCAGTACTCAACAGCATCCGTCCCCAACATAGCACCCAGTACACAACAGCCCTCGCCTCCAACACAACACCCAATATTCAACAGCATCCCGCTGCAAGAAAGAGCCCTTCGGAGTTTCATTCAAATTCCGATTCGCCCGCCCGCCGCCCGCCCCCCGCCGCCCGCCCGCCGCGCTTCCACGTTCAACACAACCCCCAATATTCAAGAGCATCCTTTCCCCAGCACAAAGCCCAATACTCAACAACCTCTTTCTCGAACGCAACATTTTCTGGGTTCCCCGGTTTTCTGAAATTTCTGGGTTGATTGTTTTTCCCATTATTCCGGGTTTCTCGACCGCTCTGGTTTCCCCGGTTCTTCCCATTTCCCCAGTTTCCTTTGTTTCCCCAGTTTCCCCGGTGTACTCGGTTTCCCTGGTTTTCCAAGTTTTCCATGTTTTCTTGGTTGTCTCTGTTTTGTTCGGTTCTCCCAATCTTTCTCGTCTTCCTTGGTTTGCCTTACTGTTTCCGTTGTCATGGTTTTCTTGATTGTTAGTTTTTCCTGGTTTTCCCAGTTTACCAAATTCTTTGTTGTCCACGTTTTGGGGTTTTCTCGATTTTCCTGGTTTTGTCTATTTTCCCGGTTTTCTTCTCAGCTTCTTTGCACTGTCATTTGTATTGCATTTGACTTTGATATTTTCTGTGTTCTGGGTGCTCCTGGGTTGGTTTCCCCCATCTTTAGTTCAAAACTGCGTTTGTTTTTGCAATTTTCTAGTTTTCCCCGTCTTCTTGGTTCTATAGGTTCCCTTGGGTTTCAAGGTTTTCTCGGTTTTCTCGGTTTGCCACACTTTCTCGGTTTTCCACGTGTTGCCACGCGCTTTTCCCAATTACCTGGATTTGCTCGGTGTTCTTGGTTTTCTGAATAACTGTGGTGTTTCAAATTTTCGCGTTTCTTTTGGTTTTTTCTAACGTTTACGGTTTTTTCCGTTTTCTAAATCTGTTTGGTTTTCCGGGTTACCTTGATGTCTCCGTTTTTGGGGTTTCGTTGGTTTTCTTGGTTTCTTGGCGGTTTCCTCTGTTTCCTTGGTTGTTCCGGGTTTTGTCGAGTCTTCTTTCTTATATTATATTGGTTTTCAATGTTTTTGTTGTTGCTCTCTTGGTTTGCCCTTGTTTTCGCAGCTGTTGATTTGGATTTTCTCGGGCTTCTTGGTTTTCCCGGTTTCCCGGTTTTCATGATTTGTCCAGATTTTCACCATGTTCTTGGTTTTCTCGCTTTGCTTGGTGTTCTCGGTCTTCTAAGTTTTGCTGTTGTTTCGCTCGGTTTTCAATGCTTGTTCTTGATTTATTGGTTTTCCCTGGTTTCTCGGTTTTCCCAATTGCTCAGGATTTCCCGGTTCTTCCCCAATTTGCCTGGTTGTCTCCGTTGTCCTGCTGTTCTTCATTGCGTGTTTCCTGGTTTTCTCGGTTTCCCTGGCTTTTTCGGTTTTCCATTTGTTTGTTCAATTTTCCTGTTTTTGATAATTTGGTTTTCCTGGTTTTATGAAATATTAGGTTTTTTCTGTTGCCCGGGGTTTTGGACGGTTCTGGCGTTGTCGCGACTCCCGTTTTCTCAAATTTGCATGTTTTCTCGGTTTTACATGTTTTCCTGGTTTTCTTTGTTTTCCCCATTATTCCCGCTCTCCCAGTTCATCCAAATTTTCCCGATTCTTCCAAATTTTGTCCGTTTCCACGGTTTGCTTGGTTGTCGCGCCTGTCATGTGTTTCCCAATGTGTTCGGTTGTTTTGGTTTTCTCGATTGTTTCGATTTTCCCGATGTTCTCGGTTTTCCCGGTTTTCTCGGCGTTTTCGGTTTTCCCAGTTTTCCCGGTTTTCCCGGTTCTCCGAATTTTCCGGTTTGCTCGGTTTTTTTTTTCTGGTAGGTTGCATAGGCGTTCAAGATTCCTGCTTTTTGTCAGGCTTTCCCCTTTCCCCGGCTTCCTGTTCCGTCCGAACTCGAGCATAGTAGACCAGCTGAGATAGGACGAGCTCGAACAAAATGGACTTACGCTACGTCGAAGTAACCTCTTTGTTCAGCATCTGACGGAAAACCTCAAACCGCCGAGAACCTCAAACCTCGAGAACCTCAAACCTCGAGAACCTCAAGCCTCAGACCCGAGAACCTCAGATCTCAACGAACCTCAAACCGCCGAAAATTTCAAACCGCAGAGAACCTTAAACCTCGAGAACCTCAAACCTCTTTGTTCAGCATCTGACGGAAAACCTCCAGGAACGGACGAAAACGCCGAGAACCTCAGACCTCGAGAACCTCGAGCCCCGTCGCCCCTGGCCCGAGCCGGCCGCGCTGCCCGGGGCCCCGCGGCGGGCGCGGCCGGAGAGGAGGAGGGGGGAGGAGGAGGAGGAGGAGGAGGAGGAGGAGAGGAGGAGGAGGAGGAGGAGGAGGAGAGGAGGAGGAGGAGGAGGAGGAGGAGGAGGAGAGGAGGAGGAGGAGGAGGAGGAGGAGGAGGAGGAGGAGGAGGAGAGGGAGGAGGGAGGGGAGGAGGAGGAGGAGGAGGAGGAGGAGGAGGAGGAGGAGGAGGAGGAGAGGAGGAGGAGGAGGAGGAGAGGAGGAGGAGGGAGGAGGAGGAGGAGGAGGAGGAGGGAGGAGGAGAGGAGAGGAGGAGGAGGAGGAAGGAGGAGGAGGAGGAGGAGGAGGAGGAGGAGGAGGAGGAGGAGGGGGAGGAGGAGGAGGAGGAGGAGGAGGAGGAGGAGGAGGAGGAGGAGGAGGGGGAGGAGGAGGATCCGCGAGCTACAGAGGAAGCGGCGCCGCCTCCCCCGCACGCCCGAGAGCCCGCGCGCACGCGCACGCGACGCGCGCGGTCGGGCGCCGCGGGGGCCCGCCCGATGGGCAAGGCCCCCCACCATACGGGGGCCTCGAGGGGGCAGGACCCCCGACCACGGGGGCCCTGAGAGGACAGGGCCCCCGACCGCGAGGCCGAACACGACGACCTTCACCACGCCGACCTTCAGCCAGAGCCGTCGCTGTCGGACCCGAGGGCGTCCTCAGTGTCCGCGACGACCTGCGCCCGGACGGCCTTGTCCTTGTCCTCGGCGAACTCGCCGTCCAGGAAATTCGCGCCCCACTCCTGCTCGCCCAGGGTCGCGGAGCTGCCTTGGCCGAGCGCCTGCTGGGCACCGTCGCGGAGCCTGCCGAGAGCGGCGAACACCGCGCGACTCCCGAACTTCGCCACGATCGCGTCCAAGACGGGCACGAGCTCTGCCTCCAAGGACTCCACCGGGGCCGCGCTGGCCAGCTCGGCGGCCTCACGCTTAGCGACGCAAATCGCCTCGGTGAGGATCGCGTCGCCCGACTCCGCGCCTTGCTTAGCCTTCTTGCCCTTCTTCGTTTTGACGGCAAGGGCTGCCGCCAGCGGCGGCGAGGGCGCTGCCGCCGAACTCGCTGCACGGGCACCGCGCGCCGCAGCAACCGCCTTCCGCCCCAGCCAGCCGCGCCAGCGCCGCTGCACCACTCCAGCGGCAGCGGCACGCGCGGCGTCCGCCTTGCGCACGGCCTCGGCCGAAGCCCACGCCTCTGCCGTGCGATCCGCGAGCACCTGCGCCGCCTCCCAGCGGCCCGCCCGCTTGCCCTTGCCCTGCATCAGCCGCCAGTCGTCGTCGACCTCGCCGCATATGCGTTCCATGTCGATGGGACGCGCGGCCTCCACCAGCTGCACCTGCATCTGGCTCTGGGCCGCCGCGTTGCCCTTCGTCTTCAGCACGTCCTTGCCCCGAGGACGAGGGGGGGCGGCGGTGTGGGGTGGGACGAACCCGCGCCCACACAGCAGGGGGACGAACCCACGCCCGCTGCCGCCCCCTGGCGCCTCGCGCCACCAGTGTTGCTCACGTGCGACTCCTGCGCGTGCACCGCGCTGCAGTCCACGGGCGCCACCGACTGCTCGGCTTCTCTGCCGTCCACGTCGTGCGCGATGTCCTGGCACGGCTGCCCTTCGCCCCGTAGCAGCCGGAGCAGCTCCTGGCCCTTCTGGGCCCCCATCGCGCCGCCCAGGCTCCCCGAGGTGGCGCCCTCGGAAACCGTAGCAGCACCAGTCACCTATTGGTGCAACACCACGCCGAATACGCACATCTGTTGCTGCTGCTGCTGCCCGCGCCACGGGCTCCACGTCGCACATCCACATGTCGCGCACCAGCAGCCTCCATCGGGCAGCAAGTTCTTGCCGCTGACGTCGAACGCCTCCTTGATCACTGGTTCCACCAGCCGGCGGTCCCCGCCGGGCAGCAGCGCCGCGCCGCCTCCACCAGGGAGGCTCATGGAGGCGAGGGGGGGAGAGGACGGCCCCCCTGGGCACCGACAAACTGCTGGATTTTGCGTCGCGCGCCACCGCTAACGACGTGCCCCACCCAACCGCCCGCCGCGCGCCCAGAAGGAGACCCACGCGCGGGGCGGCGCCACTGAGCCAGACAGGCTACGGGGCTCAACCCCCGTTTGGGCCCCGAAGGGCCCAAGCGGGGCTTGAGCCAAAATGGCTTGAGCAAAAATGGCTACGGACGGAGGAGGAACAGGAGGAGGAGGAGGAGGTGGAGGATGAGCAGGAGGAGGAGGAGGAGGAGGAGGAGGAGGAGAGGAGGGGAGAAGGGGAGGAGGAGGAGGACGACGACGACGACGAGGAGGAGGAGGAGGAGGAGAGGAGGAGGAGAGAGGAGGAGGAGGAGGAGGAGGAGGAGAAGGAGGAGGAGGAGGAGGAGGAGGGGGAGGGGAGGAGGAGGGAGGAGGAGGAGGAGGAGGAGGAGGAGGAGGAGGAGGAGGAGGAGGAGGAGGAGGAGGAGGAGGAGGAGGAGGAGGAGGAGGAGGAGGAGGAGGAGAGGAGGAGGAGGAGGAGGAGGGGAGGAGGGGGAGGAGGAGGAGGAGGGGAGGGGGAGGGGGAGGGGGAGGGGGAGGAGGAGGAGGGAGGAGGAGGGAGGAGGAGGAGGAGGAGGAGGAGGAGGAGGAGGCCGGGCCGGGCCGGGTCGGGCCGGGCCGGGCCGGGCCGGGCCGGGCCGGGCCGAGGCGCGCGCATGAGGCCGCGGAGCTGGACGGCCGTGAGCGCGGCAGGGCGCCGCCCGTCCTGCCGCGGCAAGGCCCAGGAGGTCGACAGAGGGTGCACAGCGCAGGCACGCGCCGACGTCGGCAGCAGGACATGCCAGTGCGATGCGCTCCCCCCCCCTTGGAGGCGCACGTCCGAACCGAGCATGCAGCAGAGCACGCACGGCATGGCCAGAACCATGCTCGAGCTTCGCGTGCGCTTTGGGAGTCTGGCGTGGCCCAAGCCGAGGTCGCGCCGCAGCGACAGCACGTGGCCACGTCTGGCTTGCGCGTGTCATGACTTCTTTTCGTGAGTCCGCGCGTTCGTCTTGCCTTTCGCCCTTATCGGGCTTCCCCATCCCCACTTCAACCTCCTCGCCCTCTTCTTCCTCCTTTCTATGGCTCCTTCCCTCACCAACATGTACGCGTCGCTCGTCTATGATGTCCCCCTGGCTCATCGTCCTTACCTCCTGCTTCGTCCGTCCTTCTTGCTCCCTCCTCCACCTTTGAGGAGGTAGGATGGAGTGAATAGTAAGGAAAGAAGCACAGTAGCGCCCAACGCCGAATCGCTATGCCGCACATCCTCCCCCTCCTCCTCCTCCTCCTTCTTACCATTAATGCTGTCATTACCAACACAACCACCATCATCACCTTTCCGTGCACATTCTGCTCCGACGCCTTTTGTAGGCGTTTCGGTGCGCTGCCGAGACGAATAGCAGAACGACTCCAAGATGCGACTCCATCCATTCCATCCACGACCATATGATCACCAAAAAGCAAGTCGCCTCCACCGCACCCTTAACCATCCCGTCTCTCCTGTCTCATCCATCATACCTTTTCCTCCCTCCTCGCCCCGCCGCCTCCTGCTCCGCCTGCTGCTGCTCGTGCTCCTGCTGCTGCTACGCCTCCTCATCCTCGTCCGGCTCCTCACCTCTTTCCCATTCCTGCTGCGGGCAATGACTGGCGTGGAAGATGAGGCTGCTGATTTTGCTGGATAATAAAAGAACAAGTGTGCCATGCTCGGGATGGCGACCCACCCCATGAGCACCAGCACGCACAGTGGCCATGTCCTGCTACAGGCTACGGGACAGGGAAAAATACGGAAGACAACTCGCAAGAGAGCAGCAGTACCAAGCAATCAGTCCTTCGACCAAGCCTGGAAAGAGTCAGTCGTGTTGCCGCTCAAACAGGTGAGTGAGCTAACTTGTTCTCGTCTTGCGGTCCAGGTGGAGGGAGAATACGGAGCGGGCGTGAG
Organism: Prorocentrum cordatum; assembly: GCA_963575745.1. Taxonomy (NCBI): domain Eukaryota; class Dinophyceae; order Prorocentrales; family Prorocentraceae; genus Prorocentrum; species Prorocentrum cordatum. The sequence goes on along the minus strand of CAUYUJ010015800.1, from coordinate 186,816 downwards.
CTGCACAAGATAATTGTGGAGCTAGGGAAATGGCAAGCATGACAAGGGAAACGGAATTCAAAAAACATGGGCCATGTCGGGACACTTTCGGAGAAGATAGGGGCGGCCAGGGATGGGCGGAAGGGAATTCACGGCCCATCTTGGGACACGGTTCGGAACATCTTCGGGATATGCTTGGTCTCTCAATCTCTCTCAGCGTCACATCGGCGACTACAATGTGGAATCACAAAAGTAACGAATGCCTCAGGAAATCATTTGGCTTCCTGTCGGCGGTTCTGCTGAGGCCATCCTGTGGCTCTTTTCGGGAAGTCTTGGGATCATCGTCGAGCACCCTGGGCCCTCGATGTCTCCTCTCGTTCTCGGGGGCCGGATGGGGCCCCTCTTGTGACATGGAGGGGTGGTGAGCGGGTCGTCTCGGTGCCTCCCGAAGGAGCCCAGAGGAGGCGTTGGGGAGGCGCCGGGCGGGGAGGGCACCCTGGATGTGCTCCATGGAGCCTGCAGAAGGGGAGGGGGTGCCAGGCCCCCAGGCCCGTGCTCGCGCGCAGCGTCTCGCGCAGAGGGCGGACCGGGCTCTGGCTCGGGCTCGGGTTGGGGCCAGGGCTCTGGCTCGGGCTCGGGCTCGGGCTGGGGCTCGTGCTGCGGCTCGGGCGCGGGAGCGGGCGCCGGCTCGCCCCGGGCCCTCTTGGGCCGTCGGATGCTGGAGAAGGGGGACCGCTAGAAGCAGTGAAGAGCCAGCGTAAAATCTATGACTTGTGCCTCGTCAAGGCCCCTTTGGAGTGCTCGCAGGGCTCGCTTAGGGTGTCTTGGGGACCCCTTGGGACGTCTGGAGGCCATCGAGGGCAACCTTAGAGCGCTGGAAAGCCGTCTTTGGCAAATCTTGGCGATCTTGGGGGACTCTTGGCGCCAGCTTGGGGCAACCGTCTTCACCCATCTCGGGTGTGAGAGAGCCCCCTGGGGTCGTGAATAGGGACCTCTGGCCCCTGAGGCAAAAAGTGGGCAATGGGGGGGCGACAGGGGAAGTGTGCTGCACTTCCGCGCCGTCTTGAGTGGAAATGTCTAAGAGCTGTGGTGTTGCTGCAAAAGCCCAGCCGCCGTTCCCAATCTGACCATCTTCCCTGCTGAGGAGCGAATCCTGCATGCTCGACGATGCCAGGCTGGCTTGGGAAAACGAGTCTGAGAGGGAAGCGTGTTGGCCAGACTGGCCCCACGCAAAGAGAACGTAGATCATGAGAAGTTCGACAAACGATTGTGGGCTCGCGCACGGAACCAGCCACACGAGAGGCTCGGACTCCTGCGGGCTCGGGAGAGCCCGTTCCGAGCCCAAACCTTCACCGCCTCCTGGTCTTCTTATGCCTCATCCTGCCATTCCTCCTCCTCCTCCTCCCCCCTCCTCCCAAGATGTTACTACAACTCCCACGTCAAAACAGGTCCCTGAGAATCGTTGCTGGATGGGGTGGTGGGGATACTTTTTTTGTTTTTACGGCCGCAGGCGGAAGCGCCAGCGGCAGGCGGTCAAGCTTAATTGTCCTTTTACTTATCATGCTTAGCAACTCATAGCTTGCAACCAAATAGCTTGCACAACAGCTATGCACTCCGTAGGTTGCACCGAATAGGTTGCACCCCACAGCTTGCACCACATAGTTTGCACCAAATAGGTTGCTCCACATGGGTTACGCCACATTGATTGCATCCCATAGACTGAACTTACATAGAGTGCCAATCGAGAGTGGAAAGACCCACTGACTCAGATCCGCGCTGGCAAGCATCGCTGTATAGGGAGCGCATCATGCGAGCATTAGCAACTGAATCAGGGTGCTCATATGTAGACTCTGCCGCATACGCGTACAACGTAAGTGTGCGTACTATCTAGCCGCGTAAAAGCGTGAGACTGCGCGATCCGAAACGACAGGGAGAAGAGGAAGAGGAAGAGGAGAAGGAGGAAAAAAGGGGCAAGAGAAATACAGCTACATGCCAGAACGCCCGGTAGACGCGAAGCGAGCTGCATAATCCAAGTGGTGGGTCGCATGGAGCCTGCCACCACACGTGGGGGGGTCTGTTGATACCCTGCCTCGTGCTTCAAAAGACGCTCCAGATCTTCTGAGCATCATGTCGCAACACTATAAAGACGACGTCCAGTGCACAAGGCGATCCAAGCACTTCAGTGGACACCTACATTCTCCACGCCTATCTCACTACGCTCAGAATTAAAAGGGATGACCACAACGAGCCAAACGGCGGTATGGCCTCAACGACCTCCTCCCGCCCTCCTCCTCCTCCTCCTCCTCCTCCTCCTCCTCCTCCTCCTCCTCCTCCTCCTCCTCCTCCTCCTCCGCATCATCATCATCATCATCATCATCATCATCATCATCATCATCATCATCATCATCATCATCATCATCATCATCATCATCATCATCATCATCATCATCATCATCATCATCCTCATCCTCATCCTCATCCTCATCCTCATCCTCATCCTTCTCCTCTTCCTCTCCCTCCCCACGCTTCCTTTCCCGAGAATTGTTGGTAAGCCCCCGAAGGCCGACGAAAGCCTCATAGAGCCTCCGGAAAACTCCCAAAAATATCGTGCGCATCCACCTCTTCCTCCTCCCCCCTCCTCCCCTCCTCTCTCCTCCCTCCTCCTCCTCCTCCTCCTCCCCCTCCTCCTCCTCCTGCCCTCACATTCTTCTCCCCCCCTTCCTCCTCGGAACCGAGCGGGGCGCATCCCGCCCCCCTGCGCAGCTGCAAGGACCATCTGCTATCCCCAGTGGGATCCTCTGCTCTCGCGAGGTGGGCACGGTGCTCGACCGCAGGAACCAAGATTCCAAGTCCGGGCTAACGGCGATGTTGCTTAACGGTGATGTTGGGAACCAAATTGTAGGAAATCGCGAACCACACTTTCCTACATGTCCAATCTGCGAATGGATCGAGCGAACACGACACAGCGAATTGTAGGAAAGCGCGAGCCACGCGTTCCCACAATACCGAAACCTGCATCGCCGTTACCTGTATCGGCGTTAGCCTGTCTACAGAGATTGGAAAGGCCAGGGAAGACACAACTGCAGCAAGGTTCAGCGCTGGAGAGCGAGCCACGCGCGTCGGGAAGCGCGTGATGCTCGGGCTCATGCCGTGGCAACTCGGGCTCGTGCCGCTGCTGGCGAGTACGACTCTCTTCTCGTGGCGCTCACTCGGCCAAAGAAACGCCAAAGCCCACCAGTCTCGGTCTGACGCCAGGCCTCTGGAGAGGAGAGGCCGGGATGCTCGCAAGCAAGCAGACAAGAAGTGATGGGCCGGGCGGTGCGCAGGACACTGGATTGAATCAAACTGGGGATGAAGGAGCTTCCCAGGAATGGAAGGGATTGGATTGGACGTTGGACGCTGGATGCCTCGCGAGATGTCAAATTAATATCTCGGAGTCATGAGCATGCAAACATGTGGGGAACCTGTGCCACGTCCTGGGGAAAAGTCATACGCCCCTCTGCAACAATATAAGGACCAGCATACCTACACAAACCTGCTCTGCAAGCTTCACGTTGTCTCTGCACTGGCCTGCGAATCCAAATCTACTTCGTCGACAAACTCCGCCTCTGGAATACTTGACAGAGAACCGCTTCCAGGCAAATATGTCTCCCAAACATCGGATAAAACATGGTCACAGAAATGGCAAGAAACGCCATGAAGAGAATCCCCACAAAGCAGCACCCCGCACCCAGCACACTGTCTGCTAGTGATGTCCCTCGGGTTCCACTCCTTGCAGGGGCCGTCGATGCCCCTGGTGATCGTGCGCGAGAGGGCGTGCAACGCCGCGTGGAAAGCACAGCATGCCTGGACAGGAACCTCGACGTTGCAGGACATCAGGAGGTCACATACCAAGCCGTCCACCGTTGCCGTGGGCGTGCGGCGGTGCTGTGTGAAGAGCAGGCTCCGATCATGAGCTGCCTTCCTCCTGGCGAAGCCACCAGCAGGACTAATCACGGGGGCTGCCGCGTTCGCTGGTGTAGAAGAGGAAAAGTTGCATAAAGATAAACTTTCGGAGCCCCACACGGATGTCTTGGATCGGCCCTGGACCCCCCTTCCCAGCGCGAGGAGCGCGACAAGGGCGACGCTGGAGTCTCCACCATGGGGATCCAGCGCCGATCCGAGAAATCCGCGCGGAGCTCTGAAAGTTTATGTTCGCTCCGCTTTTTCCTCGTCGATGGTGACCCAGAGACGAGCTTATCGCTGGTGCCGGCGAGGGGGCCCACTGGCTGCTCCTGACGCAGCAGCATCTCCTCCAGCCAACGCTGGGCCGCCTGGTGCACCCGCTGCATGTCCGGCCTGCTGGAGGCGTCGGCGCTGCAGCACTCGGCCATGGTCTGCTCGCAGGCTCGGGCGAGCCAGGAGCCCACCAGCAAGCTGGTCCGATGCGGAGGGCGAGTGGCGTTGGCGCTGCCCGGCTGCTTGCCCGTAGTGACGAAGAGCGTCAAGCATCCAAAGGAGAACACGTCGGCCGCCGTGTCCGGGCTGCTCCCGCTGAGGACCTCCGGAGCCACCCAGCGCAGGGTGCCCCCCAGCGGCTTTGCGCTCCTCGTCAGCGCCCTGGAGAGCCCGAAGTCGAGAAGCTTCGCCGCGGGCGACCTGCGCGGGCAGCAGGCGCGCTCCACGAAGACGTTCGAGGACTTCAGGTCCCCGTGTACCACGCGAGGGCTTCGCGTGTGCAGGTATCGCACAGCCGACGATATGCCAACGAGTACGTGCGCGCGCTCCACGTCTGTCGGCGGCTCAGGAACAACACACGTGGTGGTCTGCTGCTCCGCGGGGTGCTCGCAGAGTATGAACTGTCTGAGGGAGCAGCCTGTCACAAACTCCAGGATTAGTGCAAGCTGCGACTGCTGCTCACCGATGCAAGCCCCGTAGAAGAACACAATGTTCGGATGCCTCAGCTTTCGCAATATTTGCAGCTCGTTGCAAAACTGCATGGCCTGGCCTTCGGTCATTCTCTCATAGGGGCGCATCTTAGGCACCTTGATAGCAACGGGGTGCCCCCTGCAGAGACCAGAGTAGACCCTTCCATACATGCCCTCACCAATGGAAGGCCTATGAAACGACAACTCGTCCAACGGGATGAGCCAACCCTCCTTCTCGCCAATTGGTATGAGCTGCTGGACGCTGCAGCTAGCCAGCATGAAGGCGCGCGCAGTCTCTGTCGATGACGGCCGCGACTCATGCTCAGACGAGGCTTTCCAACTGCTGGGCTGCCAAACATGCTGGGAAAGCTCAAACTCAGACTGGAACCGGAGGCTCTTCTCCCTGATCAGTCTCACGAACTGGGTGCGTTCCTGGTATTCTTGGCTGCGCTTTCCGAAAGCGGCCATGACGACAAGAGACATCAAAAACATCAGAGTGAGCGGCGCATACTCCATCTCCGGCCCCCCCAGGGCCAAGGTGGGGACCGTGTAGCACAGCACACTGGCAACCTCCACACTTATGAGAACGTAGAATCGGACCGGCAGCACAAAATGGGTGCCGGTCACAAACAAATTTATGGCGAGCACCATCCTGGTCTCTGTCATCGGTCCGAAAGATGTGCCGAGTGCTGACGGGTCAAAGCCCAACACGCGAGCCGCGTACCACGGCATTGCAAACGTGTGTGCCATCACTACAATCACAGCGGACACGACTACAATGACCTCCAGAGCCAGGTAGTTTGATCCCAAGGCCCAGCCCAGGATGAAAGTAACGGCGAACATGGCAGTGGCCGTGACCAATATGCAAGAAACAGCTGTGGTAATGAACAATTGCGTCCGATTCTCTTCAGCAGTGGGGAACTGGCCTTGCTCCCAACACGCGCCAAGTACCAGGCTCCCGCAAGCCATAAAGCCCACCAGAGCGGAGAGGACGCGGAACTTGAAGACCAAGCTTGGCATGCGGTCCCTCACGAATCCCCGCTCGATGCCTCCATGACAAAATCTCAGGGTGGCGGTGTCGATAGACGTGTCGATAGGGACGAGCTGGCCATGACCGCCATGAAGAGGGGGGAGCTCTATCTCCGCTGTCCTGAAAAGCCACATCTGCTAAACGGGTGGACCCCCTCGTAGACACGCAGGCCACGTGGAGCCTGGCCCGCTCATGCCAAGATGCCTCTGCTCCAGACGGCTGCGGGTGGGGGGCCGCCACAGGATTTCTGGACCGAGCTGACGATGTGCGGGAGCCAGCTCGGCAATCGGCCACTCTGGACAGCCAGACTGAAGGGAAGCACACGATTATCCGCCACCGCGCTTGCACCGCGCTTGCACCAGCAGTCCCCCGAGCCCGCTGAGGGGCCCAGAAAGGCCCCCGGGGGCGCCCAGGAGGCCCCAAGACGCCCCCGCGAGGTCCCGAAGAGGGCCTAAGAGGTCCCGAGAGGCCCGATAGGCCCCCAAGAGGCACCCGAAGAGGGTTTCAAAAGACATTGCGAGGGGTCGAAGAACGATGGGATCGATATGACACAGGTGGTACCTTTGGTGTACCACTTGAGTCATGCAGTTCGCATCCAAGAGGGAAGCATACCAAGAGGCCCCCAAGAGGAATATCAAAAGACCCCGACAGGCATTCATCGATATGGCCCAAGTGGCACCTACCAAAAAAAACCTCTGCCCTACACGGATGAAGGCGGCTCCGCTTCACAGTGGTGTTCTCGCCTGAGATGCCGCGATGAAGCGGGGCTGTCGCTGAGCATTTTCCTGAGCGCACTGCTTGGAGCTCGCCGGATGGAAGGCGGTGTTGATGGGCATGTTTTCCACCACCACCACCACCACCACCAGAAGCTGGAGGGGGGAAGGAGGTGGCGGACGAGGAGGAGGAGGAGGAAGGAAAGGACGAGGAGGAGGAGGAGGTGGTGGTGGAGGAGGAGGAGAAGGAGGAGGAGGAGGAGGAGGAGAAGGAGGAGGACCGAGGAACCCCTCCCCCTCCAACTTCTGGTGGCGGTGGAGGTGGAAAACAAACCCAAAGTGTAGGTCCGTGGGGCGCTCGTCTCTCGAGGGCGGCGCTGCCCGCAGCGACGAGAGTGCTGGTGCGGGACCCCGTGGCGGGGAGGCGCAGTCCAGCGTCGTGGACACGCCTCTGGCTTGCTCCAGTCTCCCTCCTCTTTAGAGGGCAAAAAACCACCCCCATAATAAACACCCCGACAAGCGAGGCCATTTCGTAAACGCACCCAAAGAAGGAATCGAACGGGGCAAGGCTTTTAGTAAACGCCCAGGGCCGTTTAGTAAACGCCAATTGTCCGGTCCGGGTGTTTTTTCCTCCCTTGACTCTTCCGCCTCCACCTCCCATACACATCTGTCCATCCCTGGCTCCCTCCTCCCTACTCCCCCTGTGGCCCATCCTCCCCCTCCCTCCCCCCCATCCCTCCCCTCCCCATCGCCCTCCCTCCCTCCCTCCCGCCGCCCCCTCCTCCCTTCTCCCCGCTCCCAAAAATCCGATACGGGGCCCCGGAAATCCCGACCCTTTCCCCATGGCCTGCTTTTCATCCTGGGGCCTGGCGAGGGCCCCCAGAAGCCGAAAACAGCGAAAACAACATCCCACCTGGGCTTTCTCAAAGTCAAGGACGTTGGATCCATCAGATCATAGCTCGGGCCTGCGGCGGCCGTTCTGGACGCTTCGGGCACCCCTGGGACGCTCTCGGCGAGGCGCAGCTGCAGGAGAGCACCCCGAGGCTGGACGACCTCCAGGGACCTGCGAAGATGTCCGAAAACGAACGGGAGGAGGCCCCCTCCGCAAAAACTGTTTGGTCTGCGGGGCGAGAGCGAACCTCTTCCGGTAAAAGCTAGGCGGGCTACGCACAACTCTAATTGGAGAGACAGGGCACAGGCGGGCGAGGCCTCAGGCGGCCGGAGGGGGGCCGGGGTGCAGGCGGTGCCGAGGAGCTTGCACAGGAAAAGGAACGCCTTGGAGGCCCCCTCCGCAAAAACAGACGACATCATGTTGGCCAGAACCCACTATATCCCCAAACGGCGTCTTTGCAGCCAGAGTGGCTCCCAAATGCTGCTCGCACGTCCTCCGAATCGTTGTCCTCGTCGTCAAAAGTTGCCGTCGTCGTCGTCGCGTGCGTCGCCGTGGCATTAAGTCGGGCGTGTCCCCTTACAGGGGGATTCTCGACGAAAAAAAAAAATACTCAAGAAACACTCCAACATAATCCAAAAATCATCAAAAAATAGTCTGGGGACTATTTGTTAAAGCATTTGTTGACCATTTTGGAGTTGTTCTTGTATGTTTACTTTCTCGTCGGAAATCCCCCTGTAGGGGGACACGCCCGACTTAATCGTGGCACCAAAAACTGCTGGGCCTCCTCCCCTCGGAGCCGCAGGCGGGGGTGGTCCTCCTCGCCGCCTCGGCCCAGCAGGCGGGCCACGGCGGGGGTCAGCCTGCAGGGGGCCAAGGCCGTCAAGGGCCTCGCAGCTTCTGCGGCCCCTCGACTCGCGCTGGAGCGTCCACGACTTGCTTTAAGTCAGGCCTGTCCCCATACAGGGGGATTTTCGACGAAAAATAAAAAATACCCCAGAAATACACCAAAAATAATCCAAAAATAGTCAGGGGACTATTTTCTGAGCATTTTTTGACCTTTTGGGGGCATTCTTGGTGTATTTTGAATTTGTCGTCGGAAATCCCCCTGTAGGGGGGACACGCCCGACAGAAGACTCGCTGCGGCTTTTCCTGCAGATCCCTGGACTTACTCAGGCTTCCCTGGCTTCACCTCGGCCCATCCCCGCAAGTCGACCGGAGAGAAACATCGCAAGGCGAGCCCCACCGCCCTGGGCGGCAAGCCGTGCCGCTCCTCGTGCGCGGGGCGCGCGTCCACCCGGGCCCGAGCGCCACACCCGCCAGGGGGGCCGTGGGCGGGCCGCGCCGCGCGCACCCGGCGGCGCTTCCGCGGCGCCCTCGTGCAGGGGGGGCGTGCCTTCGGGCCCCCCTCAGTGGGTTGGCCACCGCATCGGATGCCTGCTCCTGGCGAGTAGCGTTGAGTCGGGCGTGTCCCCCTATAGGAGGATTGTGGGCGAAAAATCAAAAACACTCAAAAAAAGCCCAAAAGATGCCCACAAATGCTCAAAAAATAGTCCCCAGACTATTTTTTTACAAATTTTGAATATTCCCCCTGTAGAGGGACAGGCCCCGACTTCAGAGTAGCGGTCTGCCGATCCGCGCGCTTGCCGCCTCGCGGCGTGGCGGCGGCGGGGAGGGCCTCGCAGCTGCAGCGCGCAAGCCCGCTCAAGGGCGAGGGGGTCTTTGTGTCGCTGTTCGGTGGCACTGGCGGGAGTCGAGGAGCGCGGGGCCGTGCTCCGCCGGCCGCAGGCCCCGGACGGGGCGCCCGCGGCCCGGCTCGCCGCAGCGACGGCGGCGAGCGTGGCACACGCCACGTGAGCGGCCGCCCTGCTGCCCCCGACGTCCCCCGCCCCCCCCGACGTCCCCCGCCCCCCCACCCCCCCAGCATAATAGAACGCAATGACATGGACTGAAACTATATATCAAGTCATAAAATATGTTAGACTGATGTTATACGACATCATCTGATAGTGTGTGAAACAATACGGATGGTAAGTTAAACCGTACTGCTGCAAGGTATCACATTGCATGATCGAATGTGTTACGATGTATGATGATATACTACAATACCTCACACGGTCTAATGTGGTATGCATTCTGCTGATATAATACAATACATCGCAAAATAATGTACAATAATATGGAAATTATGCACTGGCAAAATAAAATATGATATAAAACCAAAGCTATGAAGTACCATATGGGATACGATAACCGAATGAAGTAAATATTCACTTGCATAGCAAAGTACGGTCGACTGTACTATAATAGAAAATAAGCGACAATTCGAATTGATATACTATGATATACAAAACCTAACAAACAATCTAATACTCTATAACAACATATTTGTATATAGACATAGAACAGACGCATGCAAATGTCATAAAAAAACATGTGACAAATAGCATCGACGATCATGTAATTTAATATAATATGACAGACTAAACTGTAGTGGAATGATACTGTATTACAGTGTGATACACTAAAATGAGGTAAATATGATATGATGTTTAAAATATGTTATGATATGAATGTGTACCATGTAATATGATTTGAATTGGTATAATATGTATGATGCACTGAAACATAGAATTGAACATATACATACATATGTTCTGAGAGAAGGGGGGAAGGGGAAGGACAGGGAGAGGGGGGAAGGGGAAGGACAGGAAGCGGGAGAGGGTAGGGGGAGAGGGTGAGGACGTATCTATATATATATATATATATACATAGATATATATATATATATATGAATATATATATATATATATATATATATATATATATATATATATATATATAGCACAGTGTTCTGGGAGAGGGGGGAAGGGGAAGGACAGGAAACTCGCGAAGCACCAACCAATCGATGTCTCGCGCGTCAGCCTGATGGCAGCCGATCGCATGCAAGCTCACACCAAGGCGCCAGGCCCGGAATAAAAAACCTGAGCTGCGGAGGCGACGCAGATGCGTGTGGTACAGAATCTGTTCAAAAGAGTGCCGATATTCGGGGATGGACAGACCACCCTTTAGTAAAACGTGGTTTAGTGAAAACGACCTCGGGCCCAAACCTGGCGGGCGCAAGCCTGGAAAATGACGGCCGCGGCGCCCTCTCGAGACCCGAAAACGGACAACTCACTAATCGACTTGTCAGGGTTGGGTTTCTGTCCACCCCCGAGATATACAGGAACAGGCACAAGAAGAGGGAAGGCAGGGGGTGGAGGAGGAGGAGGAACAGGAAGAGGGAGAGGAACACACAGGCTGACAGGTTTTAGACTGCGTAACCGACTCACCCCGGCCTGGCACAAAAGAAGCAGCCGCCCAGAGGGGGAGGAGGAGAAGGAGGAGGAGGAGGGGAGGAAGAGAGGGAGCAGAGAAACAAAGCGCGCTGAAGCTGCAATGCGTCTGCCCTCAGCCGAAAACGACGCAGAATAGGATGTAAAGACGGCCACGCTGTGACCGCAGGCGGCCGGAATAAGAAGCGGCCCGCATGAGGAACCTCAGAGGATAAGCATGGATCACCTCCACCGAGAACACATCGTGGGGGAGGGGGGCAACCTCTTCACGGTGGCACGCCAGAGCGTCACCGTGGACCCAGGTACCATGTTTCTCCTCTGACGACCGGGGCCCTCGACCTCATCCTCATGCGGAACTTCTCGAGCTGGATCGATCCATAGAGGCCCCGGATTTCCCAAGCCAGGCTGAGGGTAAACGTTCGGGGGGGGACCATCTCAGGGGGACACGTCGACCTGGAATCGGCGATACATCGCCGATAGTTCGGTGATAGGCCCCCGATAGCGAATCTGCACGCTCTTGGGCGGGCGAACTATCGGGCTCCTATCGTCGATGAATGGACGATTGGGACTCGATGCGTTCCCCCCTAAGCCTACGGTCAGATACAGCTGGGTAGCGTGTCGCGGCGGCGGCCCCGGCGACACGCTATGCCATGCGAGCGGATAGCGTGTCGCTCCGCTCCGCAGAGCGGGGTGCTGGGAAATACTCGGGACGTGGACGCTGGACGCTGAGGGACCAGGAAGTGGATAGAGTGTCGCGCCTAAGCGTGGTGGGCCAGGACTGGCGGCGCGACACGCTAAGCCAGAGTTCCTGACCGTATCTGGAGGCCTCCGCGATGGGGTCCGAGTAGATGGGGTCAGAGGATGGCGCAGCATCGGCGAAGCATCGGCGACGTCGGCGATGCATCGGCGCCATCGGCGTGGAGAAACTCTGGCTCCACATCGCGCCGCATCACGATGCGGAGCGATCCTCCGACACCATGTACTCGGGCCCCACCTGGAAGGCCCAGACCGTTGTCCCAGAGGATGCCCCGAAGCCAGGCGAGAGTTCCCGGTGCGAAGCAGTTGCGGCACTTGGCGGCGCGCACAAGGGGGTAGGGGGAGGGGGGAAGGCTTCTTAGAAGGAGGCTGCTTCTTAGAAGGCGGCGGCCTTACATCTACAACGAAGGCCCGCACTTCTAAGAAGCAGGGGTGCTTCTAAGAAGCCTTCCCCCCTCCCCTTACCCCCCTCTGCGCGTGGCCAGGGCACCTGGACGGCGAGGGCGGCGGCGGCGGCGAGGGCAGCGGCGGCGGGCGCGGTGCCCCTCGCGCGGCAGCGGGTGCGCCGGGTTGCGCGGCGGCTGGGCCTCGAGCCTGGGAGCGCGCGGGGAAGGGCAGGAGCAGGCAGCACCGACCGGTGGCTCCGAGTGGCGGGGTTTGCAAAAAAGTGTGGTCTGCAGCCCGCGCCCTGGAGGGCGGGCGAGGACCTCGACGGAGTTCTCCGCCGCGCCCCAAAGCGGCCCGACGAGGGCAACGTGGTGCCCCCAAAGCTCCACTCGACGCAGATCGCAAACCATACCCGGCGTAATCATAGCCTATGTAGCCGCCGAACCGAATGGGGAAATCGGATCGGATCGGAATGCGCAGTCGACACATGGCCACAAAAGCGTGGGTCAAGAGCACGAGCCCCTGTCGCGGAAGACCCACGGCACCATGGACATGACCGACATGGAGAATACTCCAGGGTGGACAACCCAAAAACGAGGAGCAGAAGGGTACCACTGCAAAGGTAGGGTTGTCCTTGACCACAATGCCAGCTGTACATCGATACGGGCGGCACCAGCGCGGAGTCCAAGTCGAATGCCGAATCGACTGCGCCGGGATGCAAAACACTGCGCCACGCGAGCATCGGGCCGCATCGGATCGCCAGGGCCGGAACATCGGACTCGAACAGGATCGTACCGGCCGAGATCAAGATCGAACCACATCGACATGAACCCTGCATTACGGCGATGAGGCGGGAGCGGCAGGGGCAGCTTGGCGGCAGGCAAAAAGGGGGGCCGGAGGAGGAGGACGAAGAGGAAGACGAGGAGGAAGAGGAGACCGAGGACCGAGGAGGAAGGGGAAGCGCAGGAGAAGGAGGAAGAGGAGGAGGAGGAGGAAGAGGAGGAGGAGGAGGAGGAGGAGGAGAAGGGCCAGTCCGTCCGAACGAAGTTTGGCTGGGAGCCGGTGCAACCCCCTCCCAACAGAGGGAGGGGTTGCGCCAGCCAGGGCTTCAGTAGCGCCACCCGGGAGCGCCAGGGCGACGACGAGGAAGAGGTAGTAGCCGTCCGCGAGCCCGGCGCCAGCGCCCGCCGCCTGCCGCCGCCCAGCCCCGCCAACAGCTCCTCCGCCGAGCGCAGACGCCCTGCTCGGCTGGCAACGACCCAAGCCTAACCAACGGCGTCCCCCGGGCGGCGCCCTGCGCCCGCCGTCGTCCAGGGCGTCCGGCAACTGGCGCGCTGCCAGCGTCGCTCAGGCCCGCCGCGGCAGCCGCGGGCCGCCAGCCACCCGGCTCTGCCCAGCGCAGGCCCGCCGCCTTGCGGGGCTGGCGCGCTGCGGCGGTCTGCAAACCGCCGCTCGAGACGTTGTTGGCCCGCGCCCGCTCTCGTGGATGCTGGTCCACGGGCAGCAGGCGAACCTGCCCGAGCAACCAGAGGTGGGCCTCGGTGCCGAGCCGCCCTCCCGCCTCCGGGACGAGGACGTCAGCCTGGCGCTGGGGCAGAGGGCTGCGTTTGCCTCGCTCCCCGCAGCTCAACTTGGGCTCCTGTTGCGGGGTGGCGCACGAAGACATCGGCCCAGCGCCGGCCCCATCGTCGCCCTGGCACTCCGAGCCCAAGATTGCGCGTTCGCGGCGGCCGTCCGGGTGGCGGCGGTCCCGGGTCGGCGCCCTCTGCTCGAAGAGGGGCCTCTCGCCGCGCCAGCGCAGGACGAGCCCGCCGACTCTCCGGTCGATCTCCGACCGAGTCCCCCGCGGCGCGCCACCCCGCCCCCGCCGAGCTGGCAGGCGAGGGCATGGCAGCCCTGCTCGTCCAGCGCCCCATCGCAACCAGCTCCGCCGGCTTCGCGCAAGCAGCAGGCGGCCCCCGCCATCGCCAGCTCCTGCTGACAGAGCTCCGCGCGCGGGAGCTGCAGCCGTGGCCGCGCGCCAGTCTGCCAGAGGGCGTCTTCCAGCGTGCAGAAAGCATCCTCTGAGTAAGCGAGGGAAGCCCCGCTGCCGCCCCCTGCTGCGCCACTCAGCACGGCCTGTCGGGGAGGGCGCGCTGAGTGGCGCAACAAAACTGCGCGCTGTCTCCTTTGCACCGTCTCCGTGGCCAGGCCTTGCTTCAGGGGCGTCTGCAGCGCGGTCGCCAGGCCCCCGCCCGCGGCGAGCTCCACCCCTTGGGCTTGCAGTCCGCGCCACGCCGTCACCAGCTACTGCGACGCCCGCGGTAAACGTTCAAAGCAGTCAAAAAGCACCCCGCAGCCTCGATCCTCCATGACCTTCAGCGCCTCCGCCCAGGCGGCCAGGAAGGCCGCGCGGCGGCGCGCGCCGGCCAGCCGCGCGCCCAAGCTTCCAAACCTGACTGGGGGGCTGAGGAGCTCCTCGGCTGCGTCGCCAAGGTCCTGCTCTAGGGGATCCCGCCAGCAGCCCGCGAGCAGGTCGTCGCACTGCTGCGTCGCGGTGTCCGTGCCGAGCTCCATCCACAAGGGACATCGGCTTGCTGGGCAGCGCAGGTGCAGAGGAGGGCTGACGCCGCCTGCTTTTTCGAGCCCAGCATTCTGCAGCTTCTTCAGCTCCCCCAGAGTGCCGGCAGCTTCCCCCCTGCGCTTCGGTGAAGCTGCTCGCCAGCTCCCCTAGGGCAGCGGGCGGGCAGCCGCAGATGCTTGTCGAGGACAGGCCAGCTGGGCACCCAGCACACTCCCAGACATGCGACGTCCTGGCTGGAAAATACGGCGCCTCTGGAAGTCCAGACCCTTTCCCCAGGGCCAGCTTTTCATCGTGAGTCGTTGTTCGACTGTCCCAGGGCCCGGGAAGGGCCCCCGGAGGCCGAAAATTGCGAAAAACCTCCCGTCGTGATTGCTTCACAACGCGAGGGGGTCTGGGAGCTCGGCACCCAGCACACTTGCAGGTCCGCCGTGAGCACGGCGCGCCCCGCCGGGGACCCGGCGGCCGCCTTCGCCGCTGCAAAATTAAGCCGCATTCCCCGCCTGAGCCGCGGCGGCCGCCTTCGCCGGGGCCACAGGGCGTCTGTTTGCAAGGCTAGCGCGGCCAGCGCGGCCGTCCACCACCAGACAGGAGTCGCCCGAGTCCCTGCAGAATTTCGCAGGGGGGTCCAAGAGGAGGAGGAGGAGGAGGAGGAGGAGGAGGAGGAGGAGGAGGAGGGGGGGAGGAGGAGGAGGAGAGGAGGAGGGAGGAGGGAGGAGGGAGGAGGAGAGAGAGAGGAAGGAGGAAGGAGCGAGGAGGGAGGAGGGAGGACGGAGGAGGAGGGAGGAGGGGAGGAGGAGGAGGAGGAGGAGGAGGAGGAGAGGAGGAGAGGAGGACGAGGAAGAGGAGGAGGGGAGGAGGAGGAGGGACGAGGGACGCGGGAGGAGGGAGGAGGGAGGAGGAGGAGGAGGAGGGAGGAGGAGGGAGAGGAGGGGGAGGAGGAGGAGGAGGAGGAGGAGGAGGGAGGAGGAGGAGGAGGAGGAGGAGGAGGAGGAGGAGGAGGGAGGGAGGGAGGAGGAGGAGGAGAATGAGGAGGAGCAGGAGGAGGAGGAGGAGGAGGAGGAGGAGGGAGGAGGAGGAGGAGGAGGAGGAGGAGGAGGAGGAGGAGGAGGAGGAGGAGGAGGAGGAGGAGGAGGAGGAGGAGGAAGGCTTTCCTCTGCGCCGCGGGAAAGGCAGCGGGCGACGAGGGGCCCCCCTGGTCTAACTC
Source organism: Prorocentrum cordatum (assembly GCA_963575745.1). NCBI lineage: Eukaryota > Dinophyceae > Prorocentrales > Prorocentraceae > Prorocentrum > Prorocentrum cordatum. Next base: position 171,053 of record CAUYUJ010015800.1, on the reverse strand, counting down.
TCCGCCGCCGCTTTCGAGCGAGCGGAATCTCCCCCCCGCCAGCAGCAGCAGCAGCAGCAGCAGCAGCAGCAGCAGCAGCAGGGCGGCGAGGTGCGAGCAGGCGCAGCAACAGGAGTATCGGTAGGAAGTCCCAGGGACGCATCTGGGCCTTACTGGGCCCCCGCAAATCGATGCATCCATCCATCCCTAACTCCCTAAACCATCATCCCTCGTCCCCCCGCCACCCCCTCTTCTCTCTCCCTCCCTCCCTCCCTCCCTCCCGCCTCCCCCTGCTCCCTCCTCCTCGCTTCAAGAGAGATGCGACTTCTTACTTGTTTGGATACGGGGCCCCACGAAGTACCAACCATTTCCCTTGGGCCGCCTTCTCTTCCCGAGCAGTTTGTTTCCTGGTCCTGGGTCCCAGCGAGGGCCCCCAGAGGCCGAAAACTAAAAATAAGAACCTGACGAAAAACCTTCGCCTTGATATTTTCGAGGCGTTGGATGTATGGCTTTCGTGTCATCACTCATCACCAGGGTCTCTTGCAGCCGACCAGGCACCCCCAGAACGCCCTCGGCGAGACGCAGCTACAGGAGAGCTCCCCGAGGCTCGAGAACCTCCAGGGGCCAACGAAAACGTCGGAAAACGATCGTCTGGGACCGTGGAAGCCTCGCATCTCGGGGCGGCGGCAGCGGCGACGGCGATGCCGACGAGAGTCGGCTCGGACGAAAGGCGGGGGAGTGTGGGTAAGGGGCGGAATAGCGAGTCAGCTCACGCAGCTGGCTTACCCGGCGCCTCCCGGCGCCAGAGGCCCCAGTGCATCGAGGACGTGCCGCGGGCGGCGGGGCCAAACACCAGCCGCGTGCAACAGATCTCGCGCCACCCCCTTTCCCAATCTCCCCCGCTCGTCCGAGCCGGCTTTGGGGGCAGCGTCAGGCGGGGCCCGGCTCAGGGGGGGGGGAGAACCGACCAGCCATAACTGGGGGAGCTGTGGTCCTTACCCCCCTGGGGGAACCCATCGCATCGACGATCTTTCGAGAGGGGTGTCAAAATCGATGGGCCCCCCAGGGGTGAAGGACCACAGCTCCCCCAGTTGTGGCTGGCCTGAAGAAGCACCCCGAGTCGGCGAGGCAGCGCCCCCGAGGGCGAAGCCGCACGCTTCCCTGATGAAATGGGCCCTCGGGCCCTCCTCCCCCCCCCTGGCCCTGTTGCCCCCCCCGCGTGACTGCGTGACTGCGGCCACGAACCCTCTGGCTCGGCGTGCCGCGGCAGCGGCCCCCGCGACGCGACGTGGCCCTGCGGGCGTGTCGCTCCGCTCTGCGGGGGCGAGGGAGGGAGGGAGGGAGGAGGGAGGAGGGGGAGGGGGAGGAGGAGGAGGAGGAGGAGGAGGAGGAGGAGGAGGAGGAGGAGGAGGAGGAGGGAGGAGGAGGAGGAGGAGGAGGAGGAGGGGAGGAGGGAGGAGGGAGGAGGGAGGAGGAGGAGGAGGAGGAGGGGCGGCGCGGAGAGGCTCGGCTCTTGGGGCGGCGGCGCCGCCGCCGCCGAGGGGCGGGGCCTGTCGCACGCGGCGCGCACCGCCTCGAGCAGCGCGGCACGGGGCCCCGCGCCCGGCGGGCGCAGGCACAGCAGCGCGGCGAGGAGGTGGGCGGCCTCCGCGGGCGTGCTTCCCTTCCCTCCCTCGCGTCGACTGTGAATCTGCCCCGTGGCCCGATGGAGCCCCTGTCCTCTGTCACTGTCCCTACTCCCTCCTCCCTCCTTCCCTTCCTCCTCCCTGATCCATCCTCTCGCATGCCTCACCCCTGATCCCTCCTCCCTCCTCCCGGTTCCCTCCTCCCCCCTCCCTCCTCCCCCCTCACTCCCCCCTCTTCGAGCTTCAAAGTGCTCCTTCTTTGTTAGATCAAAGCGCTTTTGATCTTTCTAGGCCCCAGGGGCCAATCATCGGGGCCCTGGGGCCACCAAACAAAGATGGAACGGAAAACTGTCCCTGGAAAAGAAAAGGGAAAGACCTCCAGGGCTCCTCGTAATCGGACGGGTGAAAAATAATTCTAAGCAGCGGCAGCGCTGGGAACGTTGCCGGGACTGCCTCTTGGGCTGTGCGGGGTTGAACGAGGTGAGTACTTCGCAATGCGCACCGCCCCCATGCGGAGAACACCTCTCCCCCCTCCTCCGTCCGGCTTCCATTGAAGCCCCTCCCTCCTAAAGGAAAGCAGGGCCGCCAATATGTTTGGAATCGTCGGGCTCACTTACCACCCACAAAAGAAAAGCGTCTCACGGGCGCTCGCCTTGGGAACATTCGGCGGCGCGTTTGAACCGGGAGGGGGGCCCCCCCCCCGAACATTCGGCGTCGTCGAACAGAACCAAAGGGACTCCCCTCCCCCCTCCCCTCCCCGCCCCGAGCCCCCCCCCACCCCCGGCCGGCGCCGGCGCGTTGGCGCCGGCGCTGGCGGCGGCAGCGGCAGCCGACGGCGGCGACGCGGCGACGATGACCAGGATGACGAGATCCCTTGTAACCCTCTGTCCTTGGCCCTGAGTGTTGGAATACTGACGGGCCCGGACCTCAAATATGAAAAAAAATTGCGTGGCGTCGCGTGCCCTCCGCGCTTTCCGTCGTCGTCATCGTCGTTGCCATCGCCGTCGCCGTCGGCCTGGTGGTCACCGTAGTCGTCAACGTCGTCGTCGTCGCCGCCGTCGTCGTCGTCGCCGTCGCCGTCGCCGTCGCCGTCGCCGTCGTCGCCGTCGTCGCCCGTCGTCGTCGTCGTCGTCGTCGTCGCCGCCGCCGCCGCCGCCGCCGCCGTCGTCGTCGTCGTCGTAGTCGTCGTCGTCGTCGTCGTCGTCGTCGTCGTCGTCGTCGTCGTCGTCGTCGTCGTCGTCGTCGTCGTCGTCGTCGTCGTCGTGGACGCCGCCGCCGTTATGCCCGAAATCGTCGTGGCCGCCGTCGCCGTCGTCGTCGCCGTCGTCAACTTCGTCGTGGACATCGTCGTCGTCGTCGTCGGCGGCGTCGTCGTCGTCACCATCGCCGTCACCGTCGCTGTCGTCGTGCTCTTCGTCGTCGTTGTCGTCGTCATCGTCATCGTCGTCGTCGTCGTTGTCGTCGTGCTCATCGTCGTCGTCGTCGCCGTCGTCGTCGCTGTGGACGTCGTCGTCGTCGCCGCCGTCACCGTCGTCGTCGTCGTCGTCTTCGCCGTCGTCGTCGTCGCCGTCGTCGTCGTCGTCGTCGTGCACGTAGTCGTCGTCGTTGTCGTCGCTGCCGTAGACGTCGTCGTCGTCGTCGCCGTCGTCGTCGTCGTCGCCATGGTCGCCGTCGTTGTCGTCGTCGACGTCGTCGCCGGCGCTGCCGCCGTCGCCGCCAGCCGCCGCCGCCGCCAGCCTCGGAAGGGGAGGAAGGGGGTGGGGGTTCGAACCGCCCCCACACTTGAATCGTCGTCCTCGTCGACTCTCCCCGCCGCCGCCGACAGCCGCCGCCGGCGCCGGCGCCGGCCCGGCAAGGGGAGGGGGGCCGCCGCCAGCGCCAGCGCAGGCCCGGGAGGGGGGGGGTCTCGAAACCCCCCCACCCCTTGAACCAGGGGGGGGGGTCCGGTTCCGGACACCCCCATCATCCAAGCGCCCACAGAACGCGTTCTTTCCAACCACCTCACCAGATAATTAAAAATTGTTCCTGGAAAAATATGCAACGGTTTGGTGATACATTCGGGGGAAAATATGTAAGTGGTTCGGTGATACACTCGAGGGGAACGATGACATACCGCACTGCGATGACCCTTTGAAGAGGAGGTCGGCGCCAGATTCTACGCGGCCGGCGCGCGGCCAGAATGTGCGCGCAGCGCTATCCTGCACGCTGGACGCACATTGGCGGGATGAGCATGTCTGTCCCGTCCACCCGACAAGCTCGGTCACAATCCGTGGCAATGTCCTCCAGAGCAACAAGACGTGTTCCTACGAAACCCGCGGGACATGTCAAGAAGCAAAAACATTCGCGCAAATGTCGGCAAACATCGCCGGGAATATATCCGGGGAAACATCTGGGAAAGATACCAGAAACATGAATGCAAAAACAGCTGCCGGCATCTGAAAAATAACAAAGGTATGCTTCCCCCACGTAAGACACAATATGAATTATGTTTTTTACCCACTTCCAATAGGATACCCCAATATCCGTTCCGACATGCCTACTAGAGGCCTCAGATCCGCTCCAAGGCGGCTTCAAGTGTCCACGGAGCTTCTCAAGGAGTCCTCCAGGAGGCGAAGACCGTTCAAAACCATTGTGTGTGTGTGTTTCCAATGTTTGTCGATTTCTCACCATGTTGGCTTTCGATCGGCTACTCAGGCTTCAAGATGGCTCCAAGATGACCCGGGAGGGTCACCCGAGGCGCCCCGGCCCCAAGACGGCCCCAAGACAGCCCCGAGAGCGCCTCAAGAGCGCGCCAAGAAGGCCCACAGAGACTCATTTTCGCGCCCTGGCGGGGCGACGCATGCAAAGAAACCTCTTTCTGTGATCGATGGCCTCCACGATGGCCCCGACAGGCCTCCCAAGGCCTTCAAGATTGTTCCAAGAGAGCCCCAGGAGGGCCCCAAAAGACCCGTGGGGCACAGGGTTGGCGGCAGTGGCCGTAAGGCCTTCATAATGACAGTAGAAGTCAAATGTGTCGATCGGGTCGAACTGCAAATCGCGGGCTGCCCGTGGCAAGAACGGATCCGTCTAGGGCAGGTTCGCGTCGTGACAAGCTTCGCGCTGGCTTCTGACACCGCGTGGACCGTTCAACCTTGAGCCATCGCGGCTCCGCGGTAGCGCCGCTCATTCGATATCGACCGATTATCAGAAACACTGGCGGCGCTCAACCTTGAACGCCCGCGCAAGGGTGGGAAGAGGGGACACGACGCGAACCAATCGCAAGACGGAGCAAAAAGGAGCCGGGCTCTGGCCGAGCCGCCTGCGCGAAGTTGGCTGCCGGCGCAAGGCTCACTGTGCACAGCGAGAGGATGTCCACCTGCGGGTCGGGGGGCGCGGGAAGGTGTACGAGGGAGCCAGAATCACACGTACGTAGCTGGATTCCCATGTGGAGCATCCCGAAGCCACGCGCGGGATACACAGGCGGAAGCCCGGCCTGCACGGCCACAGGAGGGCCGTGCGCTGGGAAGACTTCTGGCCGCACGTGTGTCTGGCTCTCGCCCAGGCTGGGCGCGTCATGTGTATCCGGGCGCCTGGCACGATGATGAGGACATGCGGCAAGAGTGCACACTGCCATCGACGTGGCCTGGTCCCCGCGCTCAGCGAGTTACACCGTGCAAGTGGATTGTGCGATCCAGCAGGGCAACAGTCATAGATGCAGAGTCACAGGATTACCGTGGCGTCACCACCCTCTGCACAGAGGCGATACAGAAGCCGCCTGCCGTCGCAGAAGGCCGCACCCCTCGTCCTGGGCCCGTCATGGTCGCCGCCGAACTCAGTAGCAGGAGGAGGGATGGGGGAAAGAGGTGGAGGCGATGGAGGAGGTGGGAAGAGGAGACGGCGGAGGAGGACCAGTGTAAACCCAAGAACCATCAACGGTATTGCAACAGACCCTGCCTCCAAGTCCCTTTTTTCCTAGGCCCCTAGAAGGATTGATCTGCACTAAGGGAAGCACCCCGTTGGAAGATAACAGTTTGAAAATCCTGAACTGTACCAAAAAAAAACGTTCCTGGGGCTTCAGCGCTGCGAATCGCCGTTCCCGTTGCGTCTTGACGATCCTAAACCGTACCAGAACACCATTTCTGGGACTTCAACACTACGAATCAAAAAATAGCTGTTGCGCCCTGAGTGTCCGACATCGTGCCAAAACACCATTGCGATGTGAAAGCTGCTGTAAACTCTTAAGAAGGATTGCGCGCGGCGCCAAGGCGTGAGCCGCATGTTGAAAAGGAGCCGCCCTCCATCCGTGAAACCCCCATCAACCCGTGCATCATCGTCGTGCGCATACGACGCAAGAATCGAACCATCCCCGCCCACCACTTGAGGACAATCCAGATGTTGTTCAACTTGTAGAGGTGCTGGCAGCTCTGGGCGCCACTCGGATTGAGCCACACGCTGCATTGCGAGAAGAATGGTATGGAATTTCGCAGCACCGCGTGCCTGCCAGAGCGTCGAAAACATAGGCGGAGCTTCCGCATAGGCAGGATACACTTGGCAAAAGCGAGACGTCTATCAGCAACCGCTTGGTCAGACACCTTCGTCAAATTGGGCGGCACGTTGTAGGGCTGCGTGGGTTCGATGTCGAGGAGTTCTTTAAGATTCATAGGCTGGGCGTTGCAGCAGACGGCCGCGTTATTACCAGGGTGGGCACCCATCGGAATGCGATGTCCGGCACGACCCTAACGAGAATTAATAGCCAAGAGCCGCGCAAGTGATTCGAGCTGAAGAAAGGCAGCATGTTGAATGGCGTGCCCAAGACTATGCGATGTAAAGCAGCTGCTGGATTGCAGAGAGGCGTGCAGGGACATGCCCGCGATCACCTCCTTCAGGCTCACGTTCAGGCCGCCCGGGACCATGAGCAGGCGGTACCTGTCGGGGACATGCCTTCTTGAGGCCGAACTCTAATGCCCGACAACGCCTGGCAGGTGCTGCCGACGCAGAACGTGCGTACACCATGCAAAGCGACTCACCACTGAGCCATTGCCAGAGAAGCAACGAGGGCAGCAGCACGCGCCACCATTACCAGGCAAGGGATGCGGAATGTGCGGTCCGCGGGCCTAGCATGAGACTTGAGCCAAGATGGCTACGGGAGGGGGAGGAGGAGAAGGAGGAGGAGAAGGAGGAGTCGAGGCTCGATGATGGAGGGTATTGGACGGCCTCAGCATTTTTCATCTGCCCCTGGAGGCCGCTGGAGTCTTCCGGTGACCTCTGGAGACTTCCAAAACTTCGGGGGGCAGCAGGTCGCCGCCGCAACCGTCATCAGCGCTGTCGTCGATCGTGGAAATGAGCGAGGGAGGATGAGGGAAACCCTGACCAGACCAGGGAGGAGAGAGGGGGCTGTCTAGGCGTGGTTAGGGTTTTCCTCGAAATGGAGATCCCTGAGCAGGCGGGGAAACTCCGTCATCTTGGGTCTAGTTTGGGCTCCTTGTCCCCCAAGACGAGTGGGGCAACTTTGGGTTGCAGGATTCCGCAGCGGTGCGCTGCCCAGTGCTGCAAGCACTTGTTCGCGCCCGGTCCACGGGAGCCTCTGGGAAACGACTCTGGAAACCTACACCACGCAACATCGTTCAACGTCGCTCAGTAGAAGACTGCACGGTATTGAGCGGTGTTGCGAGGTGTTGTGCGGTGTCGCGCGGTGCTGCGAATTGTTGCGCGACTGTGCTGCGCTGGCAAACTTTGAATTATGACTCCCAAGAAGCCCCTACGAATCGGAAATTTAAGCAGGTTACCCATCAAAGGTCAGAGCTGATAGCTAAAGAGAACGCCCTCTCCTACTTTGCGGGCCCTGTCTCCCGTGGGTGTCCTTGCCGCACTGAATGCTGATCACACCTCCAGCCGCTATCGATATTGAAAATGAAATGCATCAGCTAAGATAGGCGACCAATTGTCTTTTTCGAGCCCCTCCTCCACGGAGGGGATCATCGCGCAGACCCCCCCCTTCGAGGCTCGGGGCTGGCTCAGGGGGGGCGGGGGAAGCAGGAGGAAGGAGAGAGAAGGCAGGAGGGAGAAGCGAGGAGCTTGGGAGTGGCCTGGGGGGGGCCTCCTCGGTGCTCTCGGTGGGCTCGTGGGGCCCTCCAGGGCGTTCTCGGAGCCAGCTTGGGCACACCGGGCTGTCCCGAGCCCGTTGGGCCCTCCTGGGGGCCCATCGGGAGCGTCTTGGGGCGCTGCTGGGGGCATCGTGAGGCCTCCGCCTGAGCTCCCTCGGCCGGGGTCGGACTGGGCAAGACCGGCGATGGCGACGACGGCGACGACGACCACCACCACCACAATGATATGACGGGGCGCTGCACTTTTCAAAGACCACGACCGCGAAGATGATGCCGACCCAGGCAACGACGCAATCGACGACAACGAAGACGACGACGACGACGACGACGACGACGACGACGACGACGAAGACAACGGCGGCTACGACGGTGGCGACGACGGTGGCGGCGACGACGGTGGCGACGACGACGGGTGGGCGGCGCCTCAGCGGCGGTGGGCCCATCCGCCGCGGGCAGCGCGGCGCAGGCGTGCAGGAGGTACCTCGCGAGGAGGAGGGGAGGAGGAGGGGGAGAAGGAGGAGGAGGAGGAAGAGGAGGAGGAGGAGGAGGAG
>CAUYUJ010015800.1:54014-162715 GCA_963575745.1 Prorocentrum cordatum | reverse complement strand
GCGTCATATCTGACATCCTACCCCTCCCTCCCATCCCTTACCATGGCGTAGATCCCCTCTCTACTCGCACAGTCGGATGTCGAGCAGGGCAATGATCCCGAAAGGGTACGCGATGCATTGTAGAGCACGGCATGGCATGGCGTAGACGAGCACCGCGAAGCGTAGTATCAACCTAGCATTGCATTGCATGCCGTGGCATGGCACGGGAAATGACGCCAGCGCTGCAGCGGGAGCACGAGTCGAAACGAGCGGAAGCGCGGAAATGAAGCCAACGCTGCAGCGGGAGCACGATTCGGAACGAGCGGAAGCACGCCAGAATCGGCCCGGGAGGCTTCCCGGGCGCCAGAAGCAGAAATTCCATTTTCCGGGGGCGGCCGGAACCGGCTCCGGACCCGGCGGCCCGAGCGCCGGCCCAGGCGCTGGCTCGGGCGTGCAGCCCAGGCGCCGGCGGAAATGAGGCCAGCGCTGCAGCGGGAGCACGTTTCGGAACGAGCGGGGCCCGAAAATGAGGCCGGCGCCTCAGCGGGAGCAGCATTGTGGAAAAATTATCCCGGCAAAGCAACCTAACAGCGATGTGTAGGAGCATATCTGGAAGCATTCCCCTTAAGATTCACATGAGAATCCAGTTGTAGAATTCTGCTGTTCTCGCAGTCGCAGTCGCATTCGCGATGAAAGTCGCAGTGGCAACGGCAGTCGCAGTCACAGCCTCAGCCTCAGCCTGCCTCAGCCTCAGCCTCAGCCTCAGCCTGCCTCAGCCTCAGCCTCAGCCTGCTTCAGCCTCAGCCTCAGTCTGCCTTCAGCCTCGGCCTCAGCCTCAGCCTGCCTCAGCCTCAGCCTGCATCAGCCTCAGCCTCAGCCTCAGCCTGCCTCAGCCTCAGCCTGCCTCAGCCTCAGCCTCAGCCTGCCTCAGCCTCAGCCTCAGCCTGCTTCAGCCTCGGCCTCAGTCTGCCTTCAGCCTCGGCCTCAGCCTCAGCCTGCCTCAGCCTCAGCCTGCATCAGCCTCAGCCTCAGCCTCAGCCTGCCTCAGCATCAGCCTGCCTCAGCCTCAGCCTCAGCCTGCCTCAGCCTCAGCCTCAGCCTGCTTCAGCCTCAGCCTCAGTCTGCCTTCAGCCTCGGCCTCAGCCTCAGCCTGCCTCAGCCTCAGCCTGCATCAGCCTCAGCCTCAGCCTCAGCCTGCCTCAGCATCAGCCTGCCTCAGCCTCAGCCTCAGCCTGCCTCAGCCTCAGCCTCAGCCTGCTTCAGCCTCAGCCTCAGTCTGCCTTCAGCCTCGGCCTCAGCCTCAGCCTGCCTCAGCCTCAGCCTGCATCAGCCTCAGCCTCAGCCTCAGCCTCAGCATCAGCCTGCCTCAGCCTCAGCCTCAGCCTGCCTCAGCCTCAGCCTCAGCCTGCTTCAGCCTCAGGCCTCAGTCTGCCTTCAGCCTCGGCCTCAGCCTCAGCCTGCCTCAGCCTCAGCCTGCATCAGCCTCAGCCTCAGCCTCCTCAGCATCAGCCTGCCTCAGCCTCAGCCTCAGCCTGCCTCAGCCTCAGTCTGCTCAGCCTCGGCCTCAGCCTCAGCCTGCCTCAGCCTCAGCCTCAGCCTGCTTCAGCCTGCCTCAGCATCAGCCTGCAGCCTCAGCCTCAGCCTCAGCCTGCAGCCTCCTCAGCCTCAGCCTCGGCCTCAGCCTCAGCCTCAGCCTCAGCCTGCCTCAGCCTCAGCCTCAGCCTCCTCAGCATTCAATGTGGCCCGGGAATGGAGTTCTGGGAACTCGAAGAGCACGAAGTGGCGTACAGTTGGCTCCGGGCACCCAAAATGTTGCCCGGGAATGGAGTTCTGGGAAGTCGAAGAGCACGAAGTGGCCTACAGTTGGCTCCGGGCATTCAAAATGTGGCCCGGGAATGGAGTTCTGGGAACTCGAAGACCACGAAGTGGCCTACAGTTGGCTCCGGGCATCAAAATGTGGCCCGGGAATGGAGTTCTGGGAACTCGAAGACACGAAGTGGCCTACAGTTGGCTCCGGGCATCCAAAATGTACGCCGGGGATGGAGTTCTAGCAGCGCCAAGAGCGATTTTGCGAGGATGTCCCAAGCGATTTGGGCTTCGGCGGCACCGCCCCGGGTCCCGCCCCGACCCCCCTGTGGAGTCATCTGCTGCTCTCTTTTGAGACCACTAGAAACCTATCAGCAAAAGCTGTTAGGTAAAATACCAGCGAAAACCCAACTCCGGGGAAACCTGTGCGTAAAAAACAATACGCGGGGGGGGCGGCTACTCCATTCCGTCATCAGGGGAAGATGGAGAGCAGTATTCTTATTGAATAATTGTGGAGGAGGAGGAGGAGCAGCAGCAGCAGCAGGAGGAGGAGGAGGAGCAGCAGCAGGAGGAGGAGGAGGAGGGGGACAAGGAGGAGGAGGAGGAGGAGGAAGAGAAGGAGGAGGAGGAGGAAGAGGAGGAGGGGGAGGAGGAGGAGGAGGAGGAGGAGGAGGAGGAGGAGGAGGAGGCGCTTCCGGGTAAGCTCGGACTAGAAGCCCCGGCCAGCGCACGGCCTCGCCCTGGGAATGGCCGCCTTCTGCGCGGCTGGGGAAACCGCCCCGCTTGAGGGGCGGCGAGGGAGTACGCCGGCCCCCGACAACAGGGCACCCGCGGCCAAGGGACCCGCGGCGCTCGGAGGGTCGAGTCGAAGAAGACCTGGCATCTTCTCGTGCAGCCTTTCCGTATTGCTGGCATCATCCGTGCAGGAGGGGCGTCCTCGGTCATGGGGGGGCTTAACTCGTTTGAGATTTCTCTGGTTTCGGCTCATACTGTGGCGGAAGTTGCGATACGATACGACCACCGCTGCGGACATCGTCCAGGCCTACGTAAGACCAGGTGGGCAAGGCCTTGGCCTCAGAAATCTGGCGTGTCTAAACAACATGCAGTGCAAGACACATGTATACAAAGTTATGATTGGGAAGGAGAAGGGAGGAAGGTCCTGGAGGTCGATGCCGGCGTGCTGCACGATATGCTCGTGCGTGTCGGTGTGGGAGAGGACGGAGGGAGGGAGGGAGAAGAAGTCCTTGGTCTCGGTGTCGGCTCTGGTAGTGGGAGCTCGTGTTATTGGGACCCCCGATCAAAGGGGAATGCGCTGCCTACCTCTGAGCAGGCTCGTCGGCCGACCCGTGCTGGCATCAGGTCTTGCCGCAAGAGGGCGAGGATCGGGATCCGGATCGGGATCCGGATCGGGCTCGTGGAGTTCGGGCGTCGGCTCTAAGCCATCGCGAGTGGCTTGACACCGCGCCGTGCGCGAGCTCTGAGCGGCGGCGGAGCTCGGTTGGCTGCCAACCTGGCAGGCGACCCCCCGCTCTCGGACTCGGCGCTGCGCTGCGCGAAAGTCAGACGCCGAGGCGCGTGGACACAGCACTGCATGCAGCGGCGGGCAAGGGGGGAGCGCGGCAGAGGACCAGGGAGCATGCCCTCGGGGTGCCGTCGATCAGCGGGACCGACTCGAGGGACAGCGTGGTGGGAGATGCTCGCGTGCCTGCGTCGGGGAGCACTTCGGGGGAGCCTTCCGTTCGAGCCCGTCACGCGACTCTGCATGCCATCCAGCCTGGAAGAGACAGCTAGAATCTGTCCAGCGAGGCCACCGTGCAGGCGTCTCTGCTGTGGTGGGTGGGGTCGACGCTGGAGATCCCGAGCATGCGATCAAAGATGGTCGTCCAGACTTACGACAACTCGATCTGATCCAGACGACGCCCCCTGGAACTCTGCAGAAGTCAGCGATCGTCGATCTCTTCGATCGTCATGCTGCTCGCCCCGACGACGACGACAACGATCGACAAACGTAGACGTCGACGTCGACGTCGACGACGATCGACGACGATCGACGACGACGACGACGACGACGACGACGACGACGACGACGACGGCGGCGACGACAACGACGACGACGACGACGACGTCGGCGACGACGACGACGACGACACTAATTGTGCTGAGGACTTGGCTCGAGCCGACGCCGATCCTATCGAGCCGACGCCCCCGGAGCAGGAGGAGGAGCACCCCTCCCTGGGGCCGGTGTCTCATCCTTGGCCAGTTTGTTCGACCCTCCCAGGGCGCGGAAGCGGCCCTGGCGAGCAGGGGGCGAGGGCTGCGGTCTGCGAGAGACCTCTGGGCGCGATTGTTTGTCGAACTGCCAGGGGGATGGCCCTCAGAGGTCGGTCCGGGGAAACCAAAAGGTACCGATGCCGCTGCTCCCCGGACCTCTCCCGGGGTACGTTCTGGCCAGGATTTCGAGGCGAATCCAGCGGTGGCGACGAGGGCCTCCCAGGAGGCCCAAAAAGGGAAAAACGAGGGAGGGTAGAGGTATGAGTACCTTTTCCTCCTCTGCCGGTCCACACACCCTTCTGAAGGGACCCTGGGACACGCAAATCAATAGACACACATATTTCGAGTCCCCAGATATGTTCCCCTAGTTTCTGGGTTTGCGTCTTCCCCCCCACTCCCCATGTTTTCCCAGATTTTCTCGGGAATCGACGATTACTTGTGTCTGTGTGTGTGTGTTTCTTTCCCTCCTGGCTCTCCCAGGGTCCATCCCGGCCAGGTGGTCGACCGGCGTGTCCGGAGCCCTTTGGCCACGAGAGGCCTGCCGGAGAGAGAGGCCGCCCCGAGGGGCCCGGAGCCCTCGAGCCGCGCTCCAGCGGCCCTCCAAGGGGAAATGTTAGGCTGGCCCTCGCTCGGACGTCCACTCCCTGTGTTTTTTTTTCGGTCTCCTGCGTGGCTTCTTCGCGGGATGCTCCAGGATGCTCCTTCATAGTCCCCGCCGAGATGAAGGGGCCCTGGGACACACAAATAAATGCACACAAAGAAGAAGATTCCCCATGCTTTCCCATATTTTCTGCGCTTTTGTCTTCCCGCCCGATTTCCATATTTTCCCATATTTTCCTGGGAATCGACGATTAATTGTGTCGATGTGTTTTTTCCCCTCCTGAGAGAAAAAGTGCACACGTCCGAGCGATACCAAGTAGGGGGGCACAAGGGGGGAGGGGGGGGGGAACGCCGAGCTGAAACCTGCGATACATCGCCGCGTTTCTGGGCGGGGTGCTATCGGGCCCCAATCGGCGAGGCATGGGCGACGGGGGGTCTATGCACCCCCCCCCATGAGCATATCCCCCCAGAAAGCTGCCCCCGGATCCTCCACCTCCTCCCCCGGCACCTCAGCTCGTCCACGGTCAGGTCGGGCGGGCAGCGGCCGGCGCCCTTCGGCACACGAGGGGGATCGACGTCGTCGTCGTCGTCGTCGTCGTCGTGGACGACGGGGGAAGGGTGTGAGATAGGAGCAAGGAAAGCCGACACCACCACCGTAAGCGCGAGGCGCCAGGGGTCCTCATGGTGGTGTGATCCCCCACTCTCGCCCGAGGCGAGACATCCCTCATCCCCAGCTCGAGGAGGCATCGTGGACCCCCTCGCTGGAGGTGCCACCCTGGAGGTGGAGGTGGTGGTGTCGCCTCTCCTTCCTTCGAGGAGGGAGAGGGGAGGAGGAGCAGGAGGAGGAGGACTCGGGTAAATCCAAGGCGGATCAACGATGCTGCAATATGCCCCCCCGTCCAAGACTCCGCCCGCAGTAGCCCGTACAATCATTCCGCTTCGCTGTTGGACGTGTCACTTGAAAGACAAGCGCCACATGGCCCTGCAAGTCAGGCGAGAGCCCCGTTTTAGAGCGAAAATAAACGCATCCATGTTTATAGGTATCAGGACGACGACGAGGTTGGATCATAAAATCAGAGAACAATACCCAGCAAGAGCTCCACTTTGAAAAGAGCCGCCCACAATCCGTGCAAAGCTTCTCAAGCGAGAAACCCGAAGTGAAAGGAGCCGCAATCCATCCGCACTGCTGTTGCACACATATTTCTACCCGAAGGGTTGAGGAAGCCTCGAACGGGAATACCCATGTTGAAAGGAACCGACCATTCATCCGCTTAACTGTTGGAACAATTTGAGTCGCATGTGCACGTCACGAAGGCGAGAACCATATCCTGAAAACGGCCCCTCCATCCGTGTAGCTGTTCGGAAAGGTTGAGACAAGCGTGCGTATCGCTAGGGCGACCAATACATGTTGGAAAGACACGGACTTCCATCCACGTAACTGCTTGGTAGTTTTAAGACGACTGCGCGCAACGCTAAGGCGATAGCCACATCTTGAAAACGACTCCCCTTCAGCCCTACAGCCGTCGGAAACTATCAGGAGCGCGGTTGGAGTTACAGTCATCGTGCTAGCATGGAGCACGCTGAATCAGGAACGAAGGGGGGCTCTTTTCTGGCCGTGGCGAGCCTTCGGCTTCGAGTTAGCTCCCCCCGCCTGATCTGAAGAACGGCCAGACAACCAGAGCCCCTCCCGAACCCGAGTTCGTCCTTACTTCAGCGCCGTGACCGTGGTGCTCGGGGGTAGGGCGGCAAGTGAAAAACTGATTGCTAACAGCACACGGCTCCCCCCTGCCGATTCCCCCATCCCCGCCTCCACCCTGTCCCCCGCGCAGCAGGCACATACGACAGGAAGGATTGCTATAAGATGTCTAGGGGCACGTTCTTCGTTGACCACTGGACTTCCGAAGGTGTTCCAGGGGGGTTTGTGGTTCCCCAAAGCCATCGTGGGACAAGAAAGCTCCCTGGGGCACATGCTGGCAAGCTGGTTTCTTATTTGGTCCACCTCTTCCTCTTGCTCTTCCACTTCTCCACCGCCTCCTCCTCACCATAATAATAATAATAATAATCCGCATTGGGACTCGAACCGATCTCCGCACGTATGGGCAATCGACCGTGTTGCACGCTTCGGTTACTGAAGCAGAAAACGTGCGTCGCTGGACTTGCTTCACATGTGTTTCACATGAACCATTGCCCTGGCCCACCAACAAGGGAGGAAGGAAGAGGCACGAACGCTGGAGAGAAAGGGGTGGAGAGCGGGGGGGGGAAGGGAAGGAACGAAAGGAATAAAAAAGAAGGAAGGGAGCGAAAGAGACGGAGAGGGAGTGGAAGAGGGAGAGAGAGAGAGAGAGAGAGAAGATGGAGAGGGAGAAACAGTGAGAGAGAGAGAGAAGGAGAGAAAGAAGGCAGCAGTTCGGGCGGGATGCCCGTCCGGGCGCGAGGGCTGCTAGCGCCCGCCACGCCCACCTCTTGTGGCGCGAGGCGCCGCTTGAGAAGCAGGGGCTGGGAGACCACCTTCCCCCCTGGCGCGGCCCGGGAGGACCCTGGCTGGAAGCAAGAGCAGCAAGCTGTGATCAGGGGCGAGGTCCGCCCCTTTTGCACGCCCGCGGACAGAGACGAGCTGTCTGCGCACGCACTCTGGCATGCGTGATACGGCGGCTGGTCTGGCATCCTGGGTCCCATTTGACGTGCAAGCGTCCCAGCCGTATCCTCGCAGACCTCCTGGCACTGCTCGAGGGCACCTGGCACGTCGGCGGCCGCCGCCCGTGCCCCGTCTGCCCGAGCCTGCGCGTGAGCTGCACGCTGGACTGCCTCTTCCGTCCGCTGCTGAGCCTGATCCCAAGCGCGCTGCGCTGTCCCAACCGATGGGGTCTTGGGCGCGGCCCGTTCCTCGAGCATCGAACTAGTGCTATGGGTACTTATGTGAGGCCTCACGTTCTCCGATGGCTGCCATGGCTTCCTGAGCCTCGCGCAAGCTCGGGAGCTGTTCAAGTGTGTAAGTTGGCTTGAGTTTGCCATCTGCCCCTGGCCAACCTCCTGACGCTCCCCCAAACCAACCTGAGGTGCCGAGCTGGAGTCCCACTGCAAGGGGTTGGCCACCCCGACTCTGGACAGCATCGCGAGACAGAAGCCGAAGAGCATGATGATTCTCCCAAACCCCCGACGGAGGGGTTGACCAGCGTGCCTCGACCTCGACCGTCTTGCTGCCACAGCGCTTGCACCAGCTCCACCATCCCTCATGTTTGCTACCTCTGGTCGTCTCCTCCTCCTCCTCCTCCTCCTCCTCCTCCTCCTCGTCCTCGTCCTCGTCCTCGTCCTCCTCCTCGTCCTCGTCCTCGTCCTCGTCCTCCTTCTCGTTCTCCTCCTCCCCCTCCTCGTCCTCATCATCATCATCATCATCATCATCATCATCATCATCATCATCATCATCATCATCATCATCATCATCATCATCATCATCCCCCTCCTCCTCCTCCTGTTAGAAGTTAGAACATGGCCATGCGACTGGGTGAACAACGCGGTTTAGGAATTCCAGTGGTGCATGTTGTGGGTCACAACTGTCTGGCTCAAGTGAGATTTGCCTTCCCAGCAAAAGGTTCCTGCCGAATTTCCATGGTAGCGGCGCCCGCGGTTCGCCCCGCGGGTTCCAAAGCAGAGCTGGCAGCGGCGGCCACCGCAGCGACCCCAAGGGACCCTGGCAACCACGACCCAGGTTACAGCGAAACGTTACCTGATGTCCGAGAGGCCTGGTGCAACCTGAGCACGAACAGGTTTGCGGAACTGTGAAACACCGGTTATGAGAACGGAGATTTCAGGTACGTCACCACCGCCCTCGAGGCCCATCACGAAGGGATGCGACGGCCCAAGAGGCCTCCCAGAGGGCCTCCAGGAAGGCCCGAAGAGGCTAAAATCCATGATTTCCCGCAGGTGTCTGAAGGATTGTGGCATTTGCTTCTTTTCGGCCTTACGACGGCCCGAGACGGCCCCAGAGCCTCCCAAAGATCGCCCCAAGATCAGATATCGAGATATCAAGTTCCCAGCCCCGATATCACGATATGGAGATATCGAGTCGCCGCCCACCCAACCCCCGCACCCGACGTATCGAGACATCGAAATACCGAAATATCCACTTATCGACACCCCCATACTGAGATATCGAGATATCGAGCGATGTATCACATTTTTCGGACCCCGACGGTCCGCTTTCCCCCACAGCGATTATAAGAAAAATCCTGATTTTGCCGCTTGGGGCCCTCTCTGGGCCCATTTTATTCCATCTTGAGGCCATCTTGGGTCTCTTGGGGCGTTTTTGGGCCGTCTCGGAGCCTTTTTTTCACTTGATTGTTGTATTGTTCCCCATAAACATCCGGATGGTCACCGAACGGATCCAACGCTTACCAGCGCACAGCGTTACCTGTGCATCGACCGAGTCCGCACGGAATGCAAGATTCACCGAGCGGGAGACGAAGCAACGTCTTGGGGGGCCCCTCTCGGGCTCGTCTTGGGGCCCTCCTCCTGGGATCCTCCTGGAACTCCCTGGGAGCTCCCGTGGAGCTCCGCGCCTCCTGGGACACCCCGCCGAGGCGCCCTGGGCAGGCCCTGGGGCCGGGAGGCCCCGTTGGATGCCTCCCACATGGAGGAGAAGGGGGAGGAGGAGGAGAAGGAGGAGGGGGAGGGGGAGGGGGAGGGGGAGGAAGAGGAGGAGGAGGAGGAGGAGGAGGAGGAGGAGGAGGAAGAGGAGGAGGAGAGGAGGAGGAGGAGGGGAGGGGAGGGGGAGGGGAGGAGGAGGCCCAGGTCCGTGGGGTCGGAGGACCGCGCCGCGTCGACGAGGCATCGCCGATGCGTCGACGATGCGGCGCGATCCTCCGACCGCACGAACTCGGACCCCGCTTGGGAGGCACGGGACAGCTCGCCGAACTCCGGGCGCCGAGGGGGCGGGTCTCTCCTGGAGTCCCGAAAGGGTGCGGGAACAGAGCGTGCGGTGCCCTCGGAATCCCAAGAGACCTCACCGCACGGTCCGTCACCGCACGGTCTTGGGACCCCGGAGGCCCCTGTCGCCCGAGACGTCCTCGGAGAGGGACTCGAGTCCCAAAACCGTGCGGTGACCCCGAATCCCCACCGACTCACCGCGCGGTGTGCTCACCGCCCCGTTTGGGGCCCCCGATTCTGGCACACGAGCGATGATGCGGCCCGGATGCTTGGCTTGGCATGTCGCCGCGGCGGCCCCCGGCGACACGCTATGCCCAGGAGGCGGGCAGCGCGTGGCTCCCCCTCCGCGGGGCGGGAGGCGGGGAGAGGCCCGGAGCGCGGACGCCCGGGAGCAGGGAGGCGCTCGGCGGGTCGCGCCGAAGCGTGGCGGGCCAGGGTCGGCGGACTCCTGGTCGTTCCGTGAAGATCTTTCTCAGCTCAGTCGCTGGCAAGATACTCCAGATTTCGCAAGAAAGGGAGGGGGGTCTCATTTCGGGGGGGGGGTCTCTTCCAGGCTATCTTGGAGGGCCTGGGGGGGTCTGGGGACGACGTTTTGGAGGGTTCTCCCACGGGGGAGGTCCGAAATGGCTTGTCTTGGAGGGTCCAGACCCCCTCCCATTTACTGCGAAATCTGGAATACTTTTTTGGTCGGCGGGTCGGGAGCGGGCCCCTGCCGGTTGAGAGCTAAGCGGGGCGCGCGAAGCACTAATTGGGGAGACGGGGCGCGGGCGGGCGGGGCCTCAGGCGGCCGGAGGGTGCGGAGTACAGGCGGTGCCGACTCTGGCAAGATACTTGCGCACGCAGCTTAGCGCAGGCGGGCCGGGCGGGATTGCAGCAGCGCCTCCCCACCTCCGCGGCCAACTTGCCCCAAAGAGGCCCATCAGAGAGGGCCGCGCGAGCAGCACGCCGCGCACTGCACACCAGCGCCGAGCCTGAAAAGACGCCACTTTTAAAGGGGCCCCAGGACAAACAAATAAATACACACGGATAAAAAGATTCCCATATTTTCCTATATTTTCTGGGTTTCTGTCTTCCCCCCCACTTCCCATAGTTTCCCATATTTTCCGGGGAGTCGACGATTAATTGTGTCTGTGTTTTTTCCCCTCCTGACTCTGGCAAGATACTTTGGTCGGCGGGTCGGGAGCGGGCCCCTTCCGGTTGAGAGCTAAGCGGGGCGCGCGAAGCACTAATTGGGGAGACGGGGCGCGGGCGGGCGGGGCCTCAGGCGGCCGGAGGGTGCGGAGTACACGCGGTGCCGACTCTGGCAAGATACTTGCGCACACAGCTTAGCGCAGGCGGGCCGGGCGGGATTGCAGCAGCGCCTCCCCACCTCCGCGGCCAACTTGCCCCAAAGAGGCCCATCAGAGAGGGCCGCGCGAGCAGCACGCCGCGCACTGCACACCAGCGCCGAGCCTGAAAAAACGCCACTTTTAAAGGGGCCCCAGGACAAACAAATAAATACATACAGATAAAAAGATTCCCATATTTTCCTATATTTTCTGGGTTTCTGTCTTCCCCCCCACTTCCCATAGTTTCCCATATTTTCCGGGGAGTCGACGATTAATTGTGTCTGTGTGTTTTTTCCCCTCCTGACTCTGGCAAGATACTTTTTTGGTCGGCGGGTCGGGAGCGGGCCCCTTCCGGTTGAGAGCTAAGCGGGGCGCGCGAAGCACTAATTGGGGAGACGGGGCGCGGGCGGGCGGGGCCTCAGGCGGCCGGAGGGTGCGGAGTGCAGGCGGTGCCGACTCTGGCAAGATACTTGCGCACACAGCTTAGCGCAGGCGGGCCGGGCGGGATTGCAGCAGCGCCTCCCCACCTCCGCGGCCACTTGCCCCAAAGAGGCCCATCAGAGAGGGCCGCGCGAGCAGCACGCCGCGCACTGCACACCAGCGCCGAGCCTGAAAAGACGCCACTTTTGCGGGACGCCCCCCCCCCCCGCCCGCCCGACCTCGCAGCCCGCGCCGTCGGCCGCGAGCCGCGCGAGCACCGGCCGCAGCAGCGCCGGCAGCCCTGCCGCGGCCGCCGGGCGCCCCGCGTCCGCGAGCGCCGTGGCGACGAGGGCGGCCTGCGGCCGCCGCCGCCGCAGGCGGCCGGCGCAGCGGCCGCCGTTGCTGCCGCAGCCGTCGCCTGCGCCGCCGTGGCCGCCGACGCCAGCGCTTCTGCTGCCCGCGGCGGCCACGGGGGAGAGTCCTCCAGATCCTCCGTCATGCATCTCCCGCGTATCATCTCTAAGCCTCTTACTCCCTTTCCTCCTCCTCCTCCTCCTCCTCATCTCCTCCTCCTCCTCCTCCTCCTCCTCCTCCTCCTCTTCCTCCTCCTCCTCCTCCTCCTCCTCCACGCAATTTGAGGAGGAAGACTTTCCCTGGTAAAAAGCAGGGTGCGAGCCCCGGGAAGGGCACTCCAATTGAAAAAAACATGTGTTACCGGAGGGGGGGTCAACAGTAGTCATTGTTCAGTGATGAGAGCTCAACAATAACGACAACAACAACAACAACAACAACAACAACAACAACAACAACAACAACAACAACAACAACAACAACAGCAATCATTTTCAGACAAGACTGCTCGCTCTTACTGGCACGCGTGTTTTGCTTTCTGTTTACCCCAACCCTCGATACGTGCCCGTTTCGTCTTCGATCGCACCCCCTTTCGGGGTGAATATCTTCCTTGTCGGCCACTGACTGAAACGCGAGGAACTCTCGAGAGCGCCGTTCCTGAGTTCGGGCGCCTCTCTGGCCAGGCCCGGGGCTCTCGGAGTACATATCGAGAAATATCGAACGGGAACCCTTGTCGCCGTGTCTGGGCCTACACCAACTTGCCTGAATTACGAAACAATCTCGAGCGAGAGCGCCACTCTTGAGTCCGGGCGCCCCTTCGGCAAGGGTCTCTGCGAATACATCTTGAGGAAACATCGAACGACAGCCCTTGTCGTCGTAGTTGGGCCTCCACCAAGTTGACTGAATCACGAGACAATTTCGAGCGAGAGCGCCGTTCCTGAGTTCGGGGGCCTTCCTGGCCAGGGGCTCACGGAGTAAACCGTGAGGAAGTAGCGAGCAGGAGCCCTTGTCGCGGCGGCTTCCGCCAACTTGACTGACTTGCGAGGAAGTGTCGAGCGAGAGCGCCGTTCCTGAGTTCGGGGGCATCTCTGGCCACGGTGTCTCGGTGTAAATTGTGAGGAAAAGTCGAGCGGGAGCCGTTGTCGTTGTAGCCGGGCCTCAAGGGCACGCTTTTACACTCAAGCCAACGCTCGCGCGTGAGCCTCGTTTTCAAAGAAAATGTAGCTGGCGTTGAGGCGAAAGCGCGCGGAACCGCTTCTGGAGATCAACAATAATTACTCTCTACAAATGTTTTCAAGGACGACACTGCACCTGCGAGCCTCGCTGCACGGGGACTGAGGTCAATGGTCGTCCCTGAGGGACGACCAACGACCTAGAGCCCTGGGGGTCGGCACCCCCGGAAACAAAAAAAAATAAAGTCCTTCTCTGGCCGACACTTTAAAAACCGGGGCACGAACTCGTCATTTTAAAAGAATGTTTTTTGTTAACTATCTTTTTCTAACAATGGTGAGTTCGTGCCCCGGTTTTTGCGATCGCTAGAGTTATAAAGCTTGTCCAGAAAAAAATCTGGAATTTCGTTTTGGTTTTTCGACGATAGAAATTGAAATACCCCCCCCCCCAGCAACCAGCAACCAGCAACCCAACTGGCCCCTCAAGTTCAGCTTGAAACCTACAAATCCAATGGAGCTTGCTTGCACGACCATGTGGACGTGCGCTCTCGATGAAGCATGTGCGCGCCGGCCAGGCGCGCAACCTGCTCGGGCCCCTACGAGATCCCTGCAGACCTGAATGCAGCTCTGTGGGGGTCCCTGCAGCCATACTCAGGATTCCGTACTTAGGATTCCCGACTTAGGGTTCCCTACCACGAATTCCCTGCTAACGACTCCCCACTGAGGATGCCCTACTGAGAACTCCCTGAGTCCCACCAAGGATTCCCGACGACGGATTCCCTACTACGACTTCCCTACTAAGAACTCCCCGCTAAGGATGCCCTACGAAGAACTCCCTAGTAAGGATGGCGTGGTGGGAGGGGCGCAAGGGGTGGGAGGATGAGGATGAGGATGATCGCCATCATCCTCATCCTGGTCATCATCATCCTCATCATCATCATCATCATCACCACCACCACTATCATCATCATAAGCAGCAGCAGAAAGAGCAGCATCGTCATCAGCATCATCATCATCATCATCATCATCATCATCATCATCATCATCATCATCATCATCATCATTATCATCATCATCCTCAGCAGCATCGTCATTAGCGTCATCACCAGCATCAGCATCATCATACTCTTCATCATGATCACCATCATGCACCATAAGCATCATCATCATCATCGTTAGCTTCATCGTCATCAGCATCATCACCGTTATCATCATCGCCATCATCATCAACCTTATCCGCATCCTCATCAGCATCCACATCAGCAACACCATCGGAATCAGCATCAGCAGCATAGCGGTCATCATCCTCATCATCATCATCAGCAGCAGCATCAGCAGCGTCATCGTCATCATCATCGTCGTCGGCATCATCAGCGTTGTAATCAGAATCGTCAGCAAAGTAGTTAGCATCATCAACTTTAGCATCATCATGTGCATCATCAGCAGCATTAACACCATCATCATCATCATCATCATCATCATCATCATCATCACCATCATCATCATCATCATCATCATCATCATCATCATCATCATCATCATCATCACCACTACCAGCATCGTCAACAACATCAGCAACAGCAGCAGCGTCTGC
Source organism: Prorocentrum cordatum (assembly GCA_963575745.1). Classification (NCBI taxonomy): domain Eukaryota; class Dinophyceae; order Prorocentrales; family Prorocentraceae; genus Prorocentrum; species Prorocentrum cordatum. Next base: position 148,274 of record CAUYUJ010015800.1, on the reverse strand, counting down.
ATCGTCATCCTCATCAACAGCATCATCAGCAGCAGCATCATCAGCATCAGCATCATCATCGTCATCATCATCGTCATCATCATCAGCACCTTCATCATCATCATCATCATCATCATCATCATCATCATCATCATCTGCAGCAGCATCATCATCATCGTCATCATCATCCTCATCATCATCATCATCATCATCATCATCATCATCAGCATCAGCATCAGAATCATCATCGTCGTCATCGTCGTCGTCGTCGAGGTCGCCGTCTATAGGAATAGTTCAGGAATCCTTAAAATCCTTTGGAAATCCATGAGGGATTCCTTTGAAATCCCATAGGAATCTTCCGGAATCCTTCAGGAATCCTCAGGAATCCCTCGGGGATCCTCGAGAATCCGTAAAGAATTCCCTTAGGCATCCCGCAGGAATCCTTGGGAATCCTTCAGGAATCCCTCCGGAATCCTTCCGTAATCCACCAGGGATTCTCCAGGGATCCGCCAGGAGTCCCTCAGGATCCATCAGGAAACCTTAGGAACCCTCAGGAATTCTCAGGAATCCGTAGAAACCCCCACAACCAGAAACCCCAGCAACCCCCCAGGGGGGGCCTTCAGCCCCTCCTGAAGGGGGGGGCCCGAAGGGGGACGAAGGCCCCCCTGGGGGGTTGCTGGGGTTGCTGGCTGTTTGGGGGTGGGGGCGGGGCTCTAGGTACAGTGTCCACCAACAACAACAACAACAACAACAACAACATCATCATCATCATCATCATCATCATCATCATCATCATCATCATCATCATCATCATCAGCAGCAGCATCATCGTCGTTGTCATCGTCGTCGTCATCATCAGCAGCATCCTCCTCCTGCTGCTCCTTATCATCATCCTCCTCCTCCTTTTCCTTTTCCTCCTCCTCCTCCTCCTCCTCCTCCTCCTCCTCCTCCTCCTCCCGATTCCCCCGTGGAGGTCACCCCCCCATCCCTGGCGGATCGCACCCCCCTCGGGGCCTGCAGGCGGCTGAAGGCCCAGACCTCGGCCGCAGAGGGGCGGAGGGAGGCACAGAGGGACAGAGAGAGAGAGAGAGAGACACACCCGAGCGGCGCAAAGAAACGGGTCCTGCGCTGCGCGAGAAGACCTGGCGACCTCACGCCGCGGCCTACGCGGGCCGCCAGCGCGGCGCGCCTCGAGGCGAGGAGGGCGCCCACGCGCGACGCGGGCAACTTGCGCGCCCATGTGCGTGCAGACGGCCCCGCTTTCCTCCGGCGCGCACGTGCAAAACTGCCACCGTGCCCCCTGGCACGTCGAGGCGTGGATGAATGCCAATGCTGTTTGGCAGGTTTTCCGTAATCCTCTTGAAGACCACAACCCGCTTCTCGATGCACCTCCTCGCGTGCACCTGCCCATCCCTCTCCCGAGGCTCTCTGGGCGCTTCGACGCCCCCCTGGTTCCTTCCATGGCCTTCAAGATGCCCAAGACGGCTTCCAAGAGAAGCGTGCATACATATATATATATATATATATATATATATATATATATATAGCACTGCGTTGTACAAGGTGGCCTCCCAGATGACTCGAGTCGGCGACTCGAGGCCAGACGTGAGATTAAAGGCGAAGCCCAGCGATATCACTATTTTCCAGCCGATTGTTGCCACACAACAAACTTCACAACAGGACAAAGCACGAGCGAGCTGGCACCGTTGCTGCACACACTGAAACAAGATGACTGGAGATCATTCTGAGCAGAGAGGCAGCAAAAAAGTCCAGCCGGCTGGATCGTGCACAAAGCCCCCAAGGGTGGGAGGGATTGGGAAGACTTGAGCCAAAGCGCCCACGACGGTGAAGGGCGCTTGGCAGAACATTCAACACTCACGGGAGGCCGATGAGCGACAGCACTACAGACGTTGAGAACAGTGTAATAGCACTGCGTTGTACAAGGTGGCCTCCCAGATGACTCGAGTCGGCGACTCGAGGCCAGACGTGAGATTAAAGGCGAAGCCCAGCGATATCACTATTTTCCAGCCGATTGTTGCCACACAACAAACTTCACAACAGGACAAAGCACGAGCGAGCTGGCACCGTTGCTGCACACACTGAAACCAAGATGACTGGACCGGCAGATCATTCTGAGCAGAGAGGCAGCAAAAAAGTCCAGCCGGCTGGATCGTGCACAAAGCCCCATATCCCATATGTGGTTCTAGGGTCAGGGAGGGCGGGTATTCAGGATGCGAGCAAGCGAAAGGTCGAGCAGGGATGGGAGAGCAGCAGCAGCGCGGTTGCCATTGCGCTGCTGCTGCGCTGACATTCTATTGACCTGACGAAGTAGCTTGCCTTCTTTTCCGTAGCGGGCAACAGACCTATCCGAGAGCCAGTGCCCTCGGCGCTTTATGAGCTCAAGACTGCCTCGCTTTTCCAAAAAAATCTACCGACGGGCCGCCATGGCGAACGGTGTGTGGGCACAGGCGAAGAGACTGCAACGACAGCGCCTGAGAGCCACGGCGAAAGAGAGCCTCGTACGTCGGCAAATCCAGACCTGCAAAGAGCGAGCTCAGCTTCAGCCGTTTTGCTCGGGCGATGAGCCGTTCTAGCACGGTCCTGATCCGGGCACGCTCGGGGCTCATCCCACCCACGATCACTGTGTCATCGTACTGCTGGTTCTTGGCTGGTTTGCGCCCTAGCCCGCTAGGCGCCACGATGACGGCGAGCTGGTTGTAGCGGCGGTTGGCGGCACTGGAGCCCGAGACGATGTGGTCCAGCGTCAGGGACAGCGTAGCGGAGGGCCGTCCGTAGACATCGAACTGCACCACGGCGCACGCAGCAGCCAGGACGCCAGCGAGGTCCCCGAGCCCGATGAACCAGGTGGCCAGCAGCGCGAGCGCCTCCCACGGGCAGGGGTCGCGACTGGACTCGGGTGCACGCTTGAGCCAACCAGCGAGCGCCTTCACGGCGTGCGGGAAGGTGTCCTTGGGCCGCGGGAACCGGTGGACGTGTGCAAACCCATACAGGGCCTGCCGCCCCTCCCACGGCTCGCATCCATCCAGGTAGAGGTAGTCGAAGTACGCCGAAAGCGAGAGATCGACAGCGGCTGGAGAGGCTGGGTCGGCACAGCGATTGGCCTGGGTGGCCCACTCCACGAAAGAGGCCTCCGAGAGACGATACTGCCTTGCCACTGCCGCCGACGCGGTGGACCGCTCCAGGTAGCCGTCGCTTGGGGACTCACCTGCGACTCGACGCCTGGCAGCCCTGCGCAGAGCACGCCGCCGCTCCACACCCACACGAGACGCTTCGAGGTCGGTCTCGACCTCGACGCGGCCCGATCCAGCGGCGCTCGCCGCCCCAGGTGCTGGCGGCGCGGCCCCACGGCGACTGGAAGGCGCGCGGGCAGCGTGGGATCCACGGTTCGGCGGGGAGCGGCTTCTTGGTGGCTCCTGCCATGAGAGACTCCCACCACTCCAGATCAGAGGCATGTAGGGCACTGGCTGGCGCGATCCTCCTCAAAATTTGAGCATAGGCCCTGCATAGACGGGGAGGGTACAGCCCAGCCAACGTGGTCTTCCAGGCCCAAGTCGACTTCCCATTGACGACGATCTTTACCTTCCCAGACAAGTGTTCATGATAATGATTTCCAGGACACAACCGACTTAACTGTTTCATTTCGGGGATGTTGGTGGCGATACAGGTCGGCTTCATGTAGTTAGCTCCATAGGCGCAATTATCACATCGAACGAAGTGGGCTCCAGCACGATCGAGCTCACGACGAATAGGCTCCCAACGAAACAATCCCGACGATCTCGGATTTTCGAGTGTGAACAGCACCCCGTGTTGACGACACAGCCTTAGAAGGGCTCTAGTGAAGGTAGCCAACGACGCACCCCAGTTGGTCGACGAAGTCCCAGTACGACGAGCCACACTCCAGACGGTGCAGGGGGTAGCTAGATGGAGGGCCCAGACTCTTCCACGACGGATCTGGTTTTTCACGAGACGCTGAAGCCGTTGATCTCCTAGATCATGATGAGGGCCTCGACGGATCTCGATGGGCATCCCGATTCCCAGACCCTCGTCGCACACAGCAGCCGAAAGTGTAGCATGTCCAGCAAACACTTCGAGGAAGACGGGCTGAGATCGACGCCGAGCAGGCGCATCATGGCTGGCATCCTTTTCGGGACTGGAACTGGCACGCTCTCCACTGGCGGGCGACAGGCGGGGCCCACACCGCCCCAGCCGGCGGCTGGTGATGGGCGGGGCGGCCACTGCGCGCACTCGGCGGCTCGGCGCTGCCCGAGCTGGCGCCACCGCGGAGCCGCGGCCACTGCGCAGAAGAGCTCGCCCAGCTCGCCCGAGCTGAGCCTCACCAGCGCCGACCTCTCCACGATCGGCGGCACGCGAATCCTCGTCAGTGGGGTTCCTCTTGGTCTCCAGGTAGCGTTGGGTCCAAATCAGGCCACACGCAATTGTCAAAGCTCCGGCCCTCTGACAGAGACGATGGAGGCAGTACGACTTCGCCCTGCCCTTCTCGAAGCTGCAGATGCAGGCCAGGTTGTCGCCGATGCTAAGCAGCCGACGTCCGTGAAATCGAACCTCACGACTGGCTCGGACAAGGCCCATCAGCATCACGCGGCCCTCCTTCTCGTGGATCGCGGTGTCGCACCTCCAGCCACCACGCACCACACGTCGCCACCGCGCCGGGTCCACCAGCGCGTCAGGCAGCGGCGGGATGCCGACCACCGAAGCGGGGCGCTCGATCTCGTCAAGCTGACGCCAGGGTCGGCGCCATCCCTGGGAGGCGCCGCCCCCTGACTCCAGGTGCCCCAGCTGCGGGCATGCGCCAGTCCCGTGTTGAGCACGCCAGGCGGCGGCCCAGGGCAACGCAGGCCCCCAGCCCGCGGACTCCCGCTCGACAAGGTCGAAACGCCAGCGCTCACGGTAGGCGGCCACCTCGCGGTACTCGGCGTCGGAGATCTCCGCGACGCGCAGCGCGTAGCCCTTGCTGGAGGCGTCCCCGCAGAAGGCCACGGGCGCCGGCTCCGAGCCCAGGTCGACGCCGGCCATGAAGACCAGCCAGCCTGCGACCTCGAGCTCCCAGCGAACCGAGTCCCAGAGCTCCGCCTCGTCGTCATAGTGCTCCCCGATGAAGGCCCAGACCTTGTCGAGACTCGCGAGGGCGGCCCTGACCAGCTGGAAGTGGTGAACGAGGTGACCTACGAGGATCTGGACCACGCGGCCGCTGGCGAAGCCCCTCCTGATCACCTCCTGCAAGGCCAGGTGGAGCCGCCAGGTGCGTCGCGGTAGAGGCCGGATCTGTCGTCGGACGCCATCGAACACGACTCCCAGTAGTTGAAGCTCTGGCGAGGCTACGTTTTCCTCATGGAAGTCGAGGGCCTTCGCGTCGAAGTCCCGCTTCACGTGCTCCAGGGCCCGCTGCGTCGACTCGGCGGTGATCCCGATGACGTTGGCGTTGTCGACGTAGGGGAGCCGGACGGCCAGGCTGGGTGTCGGCGTCGGTGCCGCGTGCCTGTCCTCGACGACCACGCTGCTGTCACCGCCAGCGGCGGAGGTGGTGGCGTGGCAGAAGTACAGGGCCCAGCTCCAGCCCATGGCCATCCCCTCGAAGACGGGGAAGACGGGGGTGTCCGCGGAGACGCCCAGGTAGGAGCCCGTCGCCTCACAGTAGACCTCAGAGATTCCCCAGTAGTCGGCCCTGGCCGCGAAGTCGATGCCGAACAGCGAGCCCACGCGACGGTTCCGAAACTGGTAGAACCCGTTGTACAGGTCGACGCTGCCCGCGGACGGCTGCACCCAACTGAGGTCGCCATCATCCTGACTTGCGGCCCTGATCGCTGAGTCCGAGAGGTCAACCCCAGTCAGCGCGGTCACTGTGCCAAGCCAGGAGTGAGGAGGTCGTCGACACAACCTGTTAGGCTCCCGTGCGTCCACGATCAGCCGCTGGAGACCATCTTTTTTCTTGACCACGAAGATACCGATGCGTGCCCGAATTGAGGTGCGGAACCCGACGAGCCCCAACTCCGCGAGCCGAAGGATGAGACGCCGTCGCTCTGAGGTGTCGAAGCGCAGCTTCGGGTCCCAGTACGGCGCGAAGGCTCCAGAGTCGTACTCGAGCTCGGACGAGCCCCTCAAAATCTTGCCCTCTGGGTCTGCCAACATAGCCCGCTGCTCAGAGGGCAGCAGGTCTTCCATGTCCTTGACAGACACGCCCGCCGAGAGCACCTTCACACGGTCGAAGTCGAAGCTCCCGAGGTGACTCGGCTCCACAGTGTACAAGTCTTTCACGCGCAGAAGCTCCTGGAGGGCTTCGTGCGGCTTGAGGTCGGCTGGAGCGCCTCCAGCACTTGAAACAAGCCGCCCAACTCGCTGGCGCACGGAGTCCTGCGTTCCAGTGAGGGGCGACCGAAAGGCTGAGTGTGGTCCCTCATCAGCACGACGAAAGGGACACGACGGGCCCTCCTGCAGCGCGTTGAGAGCGCCGAGAACGGAGTTCACCCGCCGCTCGCGATACCACCGACGCCGAAGCCGCTGCTGTAGATAACGTCGGTGGTCACGTAGGGCGTCAAGTCGCCCTTGAGGAGGTACCAAAACTGGCAGCGGGTCACCGTGCTGGCGGCGCCCGAGCTGCGAGCCCGAGAAAGCCCCCTGGATCCTCTGCGGCGAGCCTCTCGGGCCGCGAGGCGCCGCATCACCAGGGGGAGGCCCATGCATACTACTTCTTGTCGCCGGCATTGGGACCGTGCTCCGACTTCCCGCCGGTCTTGCCGTCCCTCTGCCGCTTGTCGTCGGCTGCGCGCTCCTCGCGCCACAGCCTCTGTTGCTTCAACAAGAAGCCCTCGTCCTTCTGCCTCTCCGCGATCCACCTCGTGAACTCCCGAGTCATCACCTCTCCGCCCGGCCCGATCGGCGCCGCCATCACCATGTCGAGTCCCTCGAAGTCCGGCGCCTTCGGGTTGCGCCGAACCGCACTCTCGATCTGGATCAGTCGCCGGGCGGCAAGCTCAGCCGAGAGAAGGTTGCTGATGTCCAGCTGGTCGGTCGTGAGCATGAGATAGAGCCACGAGCTCACGAACTTGTGCTCGCGGGCGACGGCGCCCTTCGGCGCGACCCCGCTCTTGGCCTCCCAGTCGAGGTTGTGCGTCACGAAATTGAACCCCACCCGAGTGAGCCCCTCCGCGTACTCGTCCAGAGCCGGCGGCCCGTCCAACGTCGGGAGGGGTTGCTTCACCAAGCGCATCATCTTGAGCGCGGTCTCGGCGTCCAGGAACCTCTGAGAGGACTTGTCCCTGGTGTCGGCCAGCAGCCGAGGGTCACGCCCAGGCCCGACTCGCTTCTCTCTGAGCCATGCCTCGTGCTCGGAGGGGACGACCTTCTCGGCGAAGGTCCACTTCCCGTCGAGCCTGAGGAGAGCGACGTCACCCTTGATGACCGAGGCCTCCTGGTCCCGCATCGCTCCGACGGGCACCTCCTCCCCGAAGGCCGGGGACGCAGGATCGGCGACTCGCCAGGCCGCCTCTTGGGCAGGCGCGGCGCCACCACCCTGAGCCTGCACCGCCGACAGGTCGAACCCAGCGATCTCAGCCAACTCGAGGGCCTCAGCCCGAGCCCGCGCCAGCTCTGCATCGGAGGCGCTCGGGTCGAACAGGAATGCCTCCGGCAGGTAGTCCCGCTCCACCGGCATCCCCCGTCGCAGCACTCTGATGTGGTGTCTCGACAGGTCGGCCAGCTGGATACTCCATGTCGGGGTCGCGACCACCCAACGTCCGTCTCCACCCTTGATGAGAAGTATTCGGTGATGCCAGCGCAGGCCGTTGGCATCATCGTCAAAATTGATGAGCACCTGTTTTTCTGGTATATCCAGGGCTCGGTGTGCGGCGGCTGCAGCGGCCGCCATGGCTAGCGCTCAAGAGCTGCGAGGGTGGCCGGCGTGAAAGGCCCGAAGGACCGTCTCCCGCCTGCCGAGGTGGTCTCCGAGGTGGCCTCGGTCGTCCGCTTGCACCGTGAGATGCCGCTGCCCACGAGGAAGCCCACGAACCCGACGGTCGGGATGAGGGCGATCAGCACGAGGATGAGCGTCCAAGGAAAGGGCACACACGACACGTCCTCACACACTGGGCACCTGGTGCCGGTTGCCTGTCGCACTTGCTCGTACGATAGATCACGTATCACTTCCAAATGACTGCTGCACTCTGCGCTGGGACAAGAGAGCGTGACTTCTGGACACTGGCACGTGCAGGTGGTCGGCTCTGGCCGACTCCAGTAACTGAAGATATCTCGGGCTATCACCCAGGCGAAGTGTGCCTTCTCTGAACTGCTCATACGGCGGCGCGAGCCGCCAATTAAGACTTGAGCCAAAGCGCCCACGACGGTGAAGGGCGCTTGGCAGAACATTCAACACTCACGGGAGGCCGATGAGCGACAGCACTACAGACGTTGAGAACAGTGTAATATATATATATATATACACATATATACATATACATACATGTATATATATATATGTGTATATAGATATGGCGGGTTCAAGAGACCCTATAATCTTGGCTCACAAGAGACCCTGCTCCACGTTTTCACGCCTGCAGCCTCTGCCTCCGCCCCTGGGCGTGGCCCTGATGCCGCACCGCGTCCACTGCCAGGGTGCCGCAGCACTGGCTGGCCGCACCCGCCGTCCACGATGTTGTTCTTCGCGGCGTTGGTGTGCTCCTCTGAAGGGGCCCTGGGACACACAAATAAACAGACACAAATAAAAGGATTCCCCATATTTTCCCATATTTTCTGGGCCCATATTCTCTAATTTTTTGCAGCCGGACAAGGAGTGCCGTGTCCGAGCCCGGCCCACCGGATCGCGCGAGCAGATTGCCTCTGCCGCGCTACGACGTGCAAGGAACCCAGCGCGGCCTCCGTTGGGGAAAAGCTTCCTATATGGGCGCAACGCTTGGCATTGCTTGGCATTGCCTGGCACTGCTTGGCAATGCTCGGCATTGCCTGGAACGGGCACCGAAGGAATACGAGGCGCCGGCGGCGGGGAACCTGGGGGATCCGGGGAACCCGAGGAACCCGGAGAACCCCAGGAACCCGGGGAACCCCAGGAACCTCCGGGCAACGGGCCACGAAACAATAAGAGCCACTGGGGGCGGGGAACCCGAGGAACCCAAGGAACCGAGGAACCTGGGGAACCTCCGAGCAACAGGCAACGTAAGAATCGGAGGCACCGAGGGCCAGGAACCAGGGGAACCCGAGGAACCCAGGGAACCTCCGAGCAAGGGGCAACGTAAGAATACGAGGTACCAACCTGTAAGTAAGAACCCATTAGGCAAGCCCATTGGGGAAAAAGGAAGGCAATGTTTACTTCTGGCGGCTTCCTTCGGCGGAGGTAGCTTCGTGTTGATTCCGCCGCATTCCGAAGATCTTCCGGCGCCTTCCGCCGAGGAAGCGATGTCAACTCCTTCGGCCCTCGAAAGCGGGGCCCCTTATGAAACGCCACACACACACAGATGTGCACATGCACGCGTACAGGGCAAAGAGAAAGGGACATAAGGAAGGAAAAAAGGCATACGTATCCACATGTAGATACGGAGAGAGGGAGAGAGGAGAGGAAGGGTGAGTGGGAAAGAGACAGAGAGAGCGAAAGAGAGAGAGAGAGAGAAAGAGAGAGAGACAGATAGAGAAAGAGAAAGAGAGAGATAGAGAAAGAGGGAGAGAAAGAGCGAGAGATAGAGAGAGAAAGATCGGTAAAGAAAGAGAGACACGAGGCAGTAGGAGTACCAGGAGGTAAGAGAAGGAGGAGGAGGAGGAGGAGGAGGACGACGACGACGAGGGGCGGGGAGGAGTGAGGAGGGAGGGGCGAGGAGGAATTGGGGGCATGGAGGAGCCACACGATACGACTTAACGTCCTACCATCCTTAGCACCAGCGTCCGCAGTTGTCGAATAGGCAACGCTGTTCTCTTGCAACAAACACCCGGTTGGAAACAATACTTACCGGTTCTTCCTGGGAGTCATAGACATGCGGACTGAGTAGGAGGAGGAATGAGGAGCGAGGAGAAGGAAAAGGAGGAGGATGAAGGAGGACGAGGAACTTTTGACCTTTTCTGAGCTGCATGTCGGGACCCCGCATCCAAGCGAAGACTGCCTGACATTACCAGGAAGGATACGAAACGCAACACGAAACGAGAAACGCGCCGTCTCGAAACGGCACGTAACGAGACGTCCCACCGCCGAAACGAAACGCAACGGGACGGTATACGCAAACACCAGGCGCGAAACAAAACGCTGTAAACGAAGTGCCGAAACGAAATGGCACGAAACGCCTGAGAGGGATAACGAGAGGGAACGAGAAGAGGACGAGGAGGATTATGCGGAGGACAGTGGCTGATATGAGAAGGAAGAGGAGGAGGAGGAGAAAAAAAAAAAAAAAAAAAAAAAAAAAAGGGAAGTCAGGGGAGGAGAAAGATGGCGACCAGGCGGCGGAGGACGACGAGGAGCTGAGCTCTGCCCAGGGCCTGCCCGGAAACCTGCTGGGAACACAAGCCCCAGGGCAGTGCCTGAGGCATGCCCAGAGCCACTCGAGCGCCCAGAAAGTAAATTCCGTTCCCAGACCTGGTCTTAGGTCGGGCATGTCCCCCTACAGGGGGATTTTGGGCGGAAAATTGGAAATAGTCAAAAAAAAATACCCTCAAAATGTTCAAACATACTCAACAAAACATAAATGATCCCCCGACTATGTTTAAACTATTTTTGAATATTCCTGCTGTAGAGGGACAGGCCCGACTTAAACCTGGTCGTGTACATGTCTAGAGCCTCCCCTGGGGCCTACCCAAGATGCCTCCAAGAGGCTCCCAGAGCGTGATTGCATGATGCTGCACATCCACGATCATAACAACTCGCCTGGTAACTGCTTTGTTTTTTGGGCTATGGGATACGCGAAGCGTCAAGAATTTGAGTTTCCGGCATGGAACTTGAGCTTAACAGACAAAGCTGGAGTCCTGATTACAGGCCAGACGACCGTCTCGGGGTGGCGATGGAAACCTGCGGACACTGGCCACGAGAACGAGCAAACTGACGGGGGCATTCGATTGCATCTCGCGCCGCGCTCGTTCTGGCACCGAGGTTGTGCGAGAAGGTTCGTCCAGCTGCAGCGTGACCTCCACGCTCTTCATCAAATGACAAGGACATAACTTTCTGCAACTTCCATCTTCTCTCGAACGTGCTGGTCTCAGAACCAGCGGCTGATGACCAGGACGCTCGACCCCACATTCCAACTCCGAGTCCAACAGTTCGCCTAAATACAACAGCGCCCGCTGCAAGCTCACCTTCCTTACAAGAGCTCGCCCAGACACCGCAACTCCGCGAGAAGGTCCGTCCGAGCCCAGCATCACCTCCCCGCATCCCATGGGTGGCGCCAGCAGCAGCAGCGACCGCCAGCGTCTCTCGCACGCACCGGCCCACAGACTATCGACAGCGACACTCGGCTCCAGCCTCTCGCCCCGCAACTCGCCATCCCACGACTGGCTCCGCCTCAGGTGCACCACCTCCCACACCGAGGCTGGGCGCCGAGCGGCGCTGTGCCCGCCGCCCCGAGCGCCGGCAGCAGGGGCCACGCCGGCCGCCACTGCCCGCACCTGTCGCAAGCATTGATCACCGAGCTGCAGACGACGACGCCGGGCTCCACTTCCGCGTCGCGCAGCTCGCGGAGCAGCGACAGCGCGCGCAGGCCCTGCGCCCCTTTCTCGCACGCGAGGGATGCACCGCTGTAGCTCACGATGTCAGGCTCCACCGTCACGTCAGTCATCTCCCTCAGCAGCGACAGTGCCACCCGCCACTGCCCACATATCGCGCAGGCACTGATGCAGGCGTTGCAGCTTTGGGTGTTCGGGCCCAGTCTCTCTCCTAGCATTTCCACCATCAGAACCACTGCGTGCTGCCACCGCGTCCCGCACGCGATGATTCCGGCAGTATAGCAGCTTGCATCCAGCTCCAACTTCACCTTCTCTATTTCCCTCAGTAATGCCATTGCATGCCACCACTGGCCACCTCTGTTGCAAGCGCTGATTGTGGCAGTGTAGCTTACCAGGACTGACCTGTGGACTGGTGGTGTCCATGAGACACAAACTGCCTTCGCCACCCCAAGACATCTGACGAAGCTCTGCTTCACAAGCCAGCCCAAATTCTCCACTGCTGGGCCCAAGGCCGGGCCCTGTTTCGAGTTGTGGGCCCTCTCCTTGGCCCCCTACAGTCATCGCGCTAACAAAATGAAGCGACGAGTAGGTTCCCCGACGGAGCTCGAAGGAACGGCCCGAAAACCAGAGCGTCTTGGCTGTATCGTTGTCGGTGTCCGCATCGCTTAGACGCATGCCCGGGACGCCTTGTTACAAGGTCCCATGAAGCCAGAACCTCAATCCTCAACTCGTGAGGGAGAAAGATTATCGACGGCACGCTGACGTTGGCAGCCCGTCAGCGTATCACACCTTCGCTTTTGTCCGAGAGCCTGGCGTTTCCTCAACATTACACGCTGATGGGCTCCTCAACGCGGCGCGTCGTTGAGACGGTTTTGTCGACGACTCCGAAGGGTGTGGTTTGCAAACGGCGCGGCTTGCAACCCGCACCACGGGGGGCGGGCGAGGACCTCGGCAGAGTTCTCCGCCGCGCCCCGAGGAGGCCCGACGAGGGCAACGTGATGCCCCGCAAGCCCAAGCAGCTCGCAAACCACACCCCTGCGTAACCACACCCTTTGTAGTCGCCGATGTTTAGAGGCCTGCTACATTGGGTCGGAGTAGATGGGGTCGGAGGATCGCGCCGCATCGCCGATGCGTCGCCGATGCATCAGCGGTGCATCGGCGATGCATCGTCGATGCACCAGCGATGGCATCGTCGACGCGGGCGAGACATCGGCGACGTCGACGTGAAGCCAATCGGGCTCCGCACCGATACGCACTGGCGATGCATCTGCGCTGCGGCGCAATCCTCCGACCCCATCTGCTCCGACCCCATCCAGGAGGAAGAGGACGAGGAGGAGGAGGAGGAGGAGGGAGGAGGAGGAGGAGGAGGAGGAGGAGGAGGAGGAGGAGGAGGAGGGAGGAGGGAGGAGGAGGAGGAGGAGGGGGAGAGAAGGAGGCGGGAGGAGGAGGAGGGTTGGAGGAGGAGGAGGGTTGGAGGAGGGAGAGGAGGAGGAGGAGGAGGAGAGAGGGAGGAGGAGGAGGAGGAGGAGGAGGAGGAGGGGGAGGGGGGGAGGGAGGGAGGGAGGGAGGGAGGGAGGGAGGGAGGGAGGAGGAGGAGGAGGGAGGAGGAGGAAGGAGGAGGAGGAGGAGGAGGAGGAGGAGGAGGAGGAGGAAGAGGAGGAGAGGAGGAGGAGGAGAAGGAGGAGGAGGAGGAGAGGGAGGGAGGAGGAGGAGGAGGAGGAAGGAGGAGGAGGAGGGGGACGAGGAGGGGGAGGAGGAGGAGGAGAAGGAGGAGGAGGAAGAGGAGGAGGAGGAGGACCAGGAGGAGGAGGAGGAGGAGGAGGACGCCTAGAATGTGGCCCCCCGAACAACGCGCTTCACGGGCAAGGCAGGCGGGGGTGGGCGGGCAGCTCTGGAGGCCCCACGGGCGCCGCGGGAGATGGGACCTCGGCACCCCGCGCCGCGAGCGAGGGTTCCAGACGGGCAACACAGGGCGGGCGTGCCGCGGGCCAGCCCCACAGCACGCCCTGGTGTCTGAGGCTGCTTTCCCGCTGACCAGGTCGGCGCGTCTGCCCGTCTGGGGGTCCGCACTGTTTTCCGCTCTGGGGTTCTCGCACCATTGTCCGTTCGATTCCGGTTTGGACTGCCCTTTTTGCTTTGTTTTCTGACTGCCGTGGATTTCCCCGCTTGGTTTGGCCGAAAACCAAGCAGTTGTTTATTAAAAACAGATCTACGAATGTGATATATATATATATATATATATGGAATGCGTTTCCTAACATCAACTAAGGACAGAACTACTGTGAGGGCGTTTTTTTTATCTGTGCGGGCGCCGAGCGGGCTCGGCGGATTCTTGCATAAATTCAAGGCGGAGAGGCGGAGGGCCGCGCGGGCGCTTACAGCCGCCTGCCGAGGCCGCCTCAGCCCGCGGCGCGCGTCCCCGCGCGGCCTGCGCGGGCGGCCGCTGCCGTCGCGGCTCGCCCGCGCTCGCGGGCCGCCGCAGCGCCCGCGAAGCCGTGGGCTCCACGTACACCCTCGAACCCAGGGCGGGACCGCCGCGGCTCGGCGGCCTCCTCCCGCGGGGCCGCCGCGGCCAACCGCCGCGTAGCCGCGGCGCTCGGCGGCGCAGCCGCCTGGCTCCCAGCGCCAGCCGCAGGCGGTGGGGGCTGGGCGGCTGCTGGCAGCCGCTGCGCGTTGCCACGAGCGCCTGCCCCTCCGCGCCGTGGCCCCGCCTGGCCTGGAGCGCCGCCGCCCAGCGCCGGCGCGTGCACTCCGTTGGCGAGGCCAGCGGCGCGATCGGCTCCTTCGACGCTGGCAGGATGCCGCGAGCGAAGTCCGACCGCGCCTGGGCTCTGGATCTTGCACTTGGGCTGCCCAGCCGCCGCGCTGGCCCCGCACTGCTTGCCCAGGCCGCGGTGCGCGTACCTGGGGAGGCGGCAGTACATCCAGCAAGCCGCGCAGACCAAGAAGGGCTCGGAGTCGTCTCCTTCGACTCTCGACTCCATGAGGAGGTGGCCGTTGACCCTCCATCCCGCTGGACGGGCTGCATCAGCCGCCTCCGCAGTGGCTGGCCCGCTGCTCGCCGCCTCCGCCGCCGACAGGCGCGGGAAGGGCGCGGGGGCTGAGGCCTCGCGGCGCCTCGGCTGCACCTGCGCCCTGCGCTGGGCGACACGTCGCAGGGCATCCGCGGGCGACTCGGCCGAGGCGGGGCGGCGCCTCATGGGCGAAGGGCGCGAGCTGGAGGCGCCAGCAGCCGCCACCGCTGCCAGGGCCGCCGCCGTGGCGAGGAGGGGGCCGCCATCAGCCGCCGAGGCCTGCGCCTCGGCGTAGCCACCGCAAAGCTCCGCGTCGATCTCCTTCCCGTTGCCATCGCCATACAGCGCGACGTGCTCCGCGTCGCGCGGCGCCTGGCGAACCTGCCGCGGGCGGCGCACCAAGGGGGCAGCTGGGGGCGGCAGGCTGCTGTCTGCAGGCCGCGGCGGCTGCCCAGGGCCTCCGCCAGCGGCGTGCCCGACAGCGGCGGCTGCCTCGCGGCCCTCGGGGAGCTCGGCGGGTTCCGAGATGCCGCTGCCGCGCACCAGCGCCGCGCCGTCAGGAGCAGCCAACAGCGCGTCCAGCTCCGCGATGCCAGCCGCGCGCACCTCCACGTCGTGCTTCTTCCCGAACTGGCCGCGCCCCTGGGACTGCGACTTCGGCGGGCTGAATCCACCTGTCCCAGGGGCGGGCTCCGCCGCGGCGGCGAACAGGGGGTCGGCCTCGCCGTCGAGCTCCGCCGCAATGTAGGGGGTGAGGTCCCGCAAGCCCGACTCCGTGTCCTGGACCTCGAACTCGGCGGCGAAGCGCGCCGTGAAGCGGGCGCGGGCCTGGCAGCCCTGGAGCAGGCGGGCCTCCTCGTCGGCGATGGCGTGCATCGCCGCGCCCGCCTTCGCGAGCTGGCCCACGAGGCGGTTGCCGAAGAGCTCCACCTCCATGAGGTCGCCCCGCTCGATGGCCGCCCGCGAACGGGAGGGGATGAGCTGCAGGGCAGACGGCGCCGCACCCCTCGCCTGCACCACCCACTCGCCAACGGTCGTGAGAACCGCCACCGACCAGACCGCGCTCCTGATCATCAGGTCGTTGTTGACGCAGGAGCCGTCCGTGAAGACGAGGGTGCCCGCGGGCACCACGAGCGCGCCCGCGTCCCAGCCGCGCGAGCGGCGCTCCCCGCCAGGGTCACAGCGCGGCCTCTGCACCTGGTACTGGGCGCCGACGAAGAGGTCCTGGCAGAAGAGCTCCTCGTAGCGGTGGTCTATCAAGCTCACCAACTCGGCAGTTCGCTTGAAACGGTCGTGGTCGGTCCGCGCGTAGAACTTGCCGTCGAGATAGACTGAGGCTGCCCCAAGGCCAAGCTGGCGGGCGAGCGCGAGACACAGGTTGTGTGGGTAGACCGCCATGTCACCGCTGTTCGCATCCTTGCCCCAGACCAAAGTGGGCTGGTGGTCCTTCTCCCACTTGACACCGTAGCGGCGGCGCACCCTGCACCAGATGCGCAACCACTTGCCCATGAGGCCGATCGGGCGGCGGCCTCCGTCTGGCTTCCCCAGGAAGAGGAACACCGTGGTGAAGAGGGCCGTGGGCTGCGGCTGCAACACCCAAGCCGTGAGCACCTCTGCCATCACATCGGCGAAGGGCCTGCCCTGGGAGAGGACCAGCCGCGGGTGGACCGCATCCCAGCCCAGAGCGGTCTGTTTCGGGAGCGACTTCGCCGCCTCGAGGCTGTCGCCCACCGTGAACGGGGGCAGCACCATGGAGCAGATCCAATCGGCTGGTCTGGTCCTGTGCTCCCTATCGGCTCCTTTCCAGAGGGCCTTCCACTCTATGCGGATATGGCCCTTTCGTCGAGGCCACGTCCACGTAGTCCATCCAGCGCAGCCTGGCCGCCTTGGCTTCTTCTTTGCAGAGTCTCGCCGCCGCGCTCTCGATCATCTGCAGGAAGGCCTGCCCTTGCACAGAGGGCTCTTGGATCACCACAGTCAGCGAGTCCAGCTTAGTGCCTTCAAACATGGAGCAGCCCGCCTGCTCGAACTTGGGCCCCAAGCTCTTGGCCACCTGCACCAGGTGCTTCATGTAGCCCCCGTGCCCCTCAGGGGGTGAGCTGACGGCAGCAGCCGCACTGAGCTGCCTGGCGATCCTCCCGAGGCAGCGCCAGCACTTGGTGAGGGGGCTAAGCTTCCTGACAGCCTCCGTGCGCTGCAGCTTGGCCAGCTGGAGGGGCTTGGCCTGCGGTCGCCCTGGCTGGGGCTGGGCTGCAGGCTTCGCGGCTGCCGCGGCGCCCGCGCGGCCGCCAGGCGGGCGGCTGCCCGCCGCCTTGGGGCTCCGAACCTCAGGGGGTCTCACGCCCTCGCCCTTAGCCTCGCCAACTTGAAATGGGTACCCACTAATCCGTATGGGCCCCTGGCTGGGCTGAGGACTGCCAGTCCTTCGGTCGGGCCCATCCAAGTCCGCCGCAGCGCTTGGCTCTGACCTGCTACTGAGCGCCTTGAACTTGGAACCATGGCGCGCATCGTCGGAGCGTCTGTCCTGGCGCAGCAGCGGCCCAGTGAAAGGAAGCCCTTCCCCAGCGTCGGCCTCGACGTTGGCCGCCAGGTAGGCGTGCATGCCGCCGCTCGGCGCCGCCTTCGCCGCGGGGCGGTTGGGCGCCGCCGCCTCTGCCTCCTCAGCCCCGTCTGGGACGGGCGGCGCCGCGCTTACGGGGCCGCCGCCTGGCAGCAGGGTGCTACCCGCGGGCCTGGCCGCTGCCAGCAGCAGCGCCAGCAGCAGGAGGAGGGGCCGCCGCAGCAGCCTTTTGGTCGGCAGCGCGCTGTCGGGCCGCCTCGTCTGCCGCTCGGCTCTCCACGGCGGCCGCTGGGGGGGACCCTGCACCAGGCGCAGCGCCTGCTGCTGGGGCGGCGGCAGCAGCAGGGGCGGCCGCCTGTCCTGCTGGCTGCGGCGGGGCGGCCGCGCCCCGCACGGGGGCGCCAGCGGCCACGGGATAAGGAATCCAGGCTCCGGACGCAAGCGGAACTCCAATCGTGGATTGGCCGTGCGTATCACCGCCCCCCTCATCAGATGAGGAGTACAGTACCCCATGGTCTGAAACATCCTGGGCGTATTCTTCAACCAACGCCCCGCGCACAGGTGTGGAGACAGAGCGGCGAACATATCTTTCTCTTCGCCCTCGCGATCTGGACTCGGGGGCAAGATCCCGCGGATACAGGGTCGCACGGCTACGTTCCGCGCGGGGCATCCGCCAAAAAAACGCCCCGTATCCGCGGGGTCGCGGCCCTGGGGCCAACCAGCGAGGCCGCGGAATCGGACACGTTTTTCGCCCGTTGTTTTCCAGGGACCCCTGGGAATGTCCGCCCACACACCCCAGACAAGAATAATCGGCACCGTGCAGATGCCAGAGCCTGCCAGCAAGTTTCACGGTGGCCGTCGGAAGCTGTCGAAGGTCCTTCTACGAGCCTCCCAAGAGGTAGGAAGGCGGAGCGAAACTCGAGGGGTCAGCCTGCTTCACCTGGTGGTGCTCGAGCAAGTCCCGCCGCGTGGCGGCTTGAACGAGGCCCAGCTGGTTGTAGTGCTCAGCGACGCGTGCCTTGCCGCGGCGTGCGAGCTCTGGAGTGGGAATACCGGCGAGACGGCTGAAGGGCTCCGCGGGCCCGGAAAAGGGGGGGGGGCCGAGGATCAAGGGGCCCTGGGGCGCACCAACGAATGGACACAGATCACCAGATGCCCCACATCTTCCCATATATATTCTGGGTTTCTGCCCTCGCCCCCCCTTCCCCTATTTTCGCACATTTTCCTGGGAGTCGACGACTAATTTTATGTCGGGCGTGTCCCCCTACAGGGGGATGTTCGACGAAAAATGTGTATACAAAAAACCGAGAAAAAAAAACAAAAAAAAAAAAAAAAAAAAAAAAAAATGCCAAAAAATCCTCGACAAATAATCCCCAGACTATTTTTTTATTATTTGTTTTGACTATTTGGGTTTTTACCTAACAGCTTTTGCTAATAGGTTTCTAGTGGTCTCAAAAGAGAGCATCATGACTCCTCAGGGGGGTCGGGGCGGGACCCGAGGCGGCTGCCGTCGAAGCCCAAATCGCCTGGGACATCCTTGCAAAATCGCTCTTGGCGCTGCTAGAACTCCATTCCCGGCGTACATTTTGGATGCCCGGAGCCAACTGTAGGCCACTTCGTGGTCTTCGAGTTCCCAGAACTCCATTCCCGGCGTACATTTTGGATGCCCGGAGCCAACTGTAGGCCACTTCGTGGTCTTCGAGTTCCCAGAACTCCATTCCCGGGCCACATTTTGGATGCCCGGAGCCAACTGTAGGCCACTTCGTGCTCTTCGAGTTCCCAGAACTCCATTCCCGGGCCACATTTTGGATGCCCGGAGCCAACTGTAGGCCACTTCGTGCTCTTCGAGTTCCCAGAACTCCATTCCCGGGCCACATTTTGAATGCCCGGAGCCAACTGTAGGCCACTTCGTGCTCTTCCAGTTCCCAGAACTCCATTCCTGGGCATGATTTTGAATGCCCGGAGCCAACTGTAGGCCACTTCGTGTTCTTCTAGTTCCCAGAACTCCATTCCTGGGCCACATTTTGACTGCTGAGGCAGGCTGATGCTGCGGCCGAGGCAGGCTGAGGCTGAGGCAGGCTGAGGCTGAGGCCGAGGCTGAAGGCAGACTGAGGCTGAGGCTGAAGCAGACTGAGGCTGAGGCTGAGGCAGGCTGAGGCTGAGGCTGAGGCAGGCTGATGCTGAGGCAGGCTGAGGCTGAGGCTGAGGCTGATGCAGGCTGAGGCTGAGGCAGGCTGAGGCTGAGGCCGAGGCTGAAGGCAGACTGAGGCTGAGGCTGAAGCAGGCTGAGGCTGAGGCTGAGGCAGGCTGAGGCTGAGGCAGGCTGAGGCTGAGGCTGAGGCAGGCTGAGGCTGAGGCTGTGACTGCGACTGCCGTTGCCACTGCGACTGTCATCGCGAATGCAACTACGACTGCGAGAACAGCAGAATTCTACAACTGGATTCTCATCTGAATCTTAAGGGGAAATCTTCCAGATATGCTCCTACACATCGCTGTTAGGTTGCTTTGCCGGGATATTTTTTTCGTCGAAAATCCCCCTGTAGGGGGACAGGCCCGACTTAATCATCGGGGAGCCGCGGCGGCGGGGCCGAAGCCGAAACCGGCCGCACGCAGCAGACGTCGCACAGCAGGCACGGAGGATCGGAGGTCTCCCAGTGGCAAAATCGAGGGGCGCGTCCCTGGTCGACCCCGAGAATCGCTAGTCGCCCCTGGTCGTCCCTGGTCGACCCCGGGCGCGTCCCTGGGACAGGCCCGACGCAATTCTCCTCCCGAGAGGAGTGGGCCTGCGACCGCGGGCGCCGGGCGCGCGCCTCCACGGGCCCCGCCCCGCGGAGCGAGCGCCAGAGGAGGCCGGGAGGGCGCTTTGCCGGGGCCCCCGCGGGCCCGCCGCTGCCGCACGCCCGCGGCCCTCGTCCGCAGTCCTCCGCCTCGGCCCCCCTCTGTGGGCCTCCTCCTCATCCTCCTCCCCCTCCCCCTCCCCCTCCCCTCCTCCTCCTCCTCCTCCTCCTCCTCCTCCTCCTCCTCCTCCTCCTCCTCCTCTCCGCCTCCTCCTCCTCCTCCCCTCCTCCTCCTCCTCCTCCTTCCTCCTCTCCTTCTCCTCTCCCCTCCTCCTCCTCCTCCTCCTCTCCTCCGCCGCCTCCGCCTCCGCCTCCGCATCCCCTCCTCGCCATCCCTCCTCCTCCTCCTCCTCCTCCTCCTCCTCCTCCTCCTCCTCCTCCTCCTCCTCCGCCTCCGCCTCCGCCTCCTCCTCCTCTCCTCCTCCTCCTCCTCCTCCTCCTCCTCCTCCTCCTCCTCCTCCTCCTCCTCCTCCTCCTCCTCCTCCTCCTGCTCGTCCTCCTCCTCGGGCCCCTCGGCCCCCCCTCGGCCCCCCTCCTCCTGTGCTCGGGGATCCGCTGACCCGGGTCAATGCAGACCTGGGTCAGCCGGGCCTTGCAGGATCCTGCAAAGGCCTGCAAGGTCCTGCGCCCAGACCCGGGTCAGTGCGAGGGATCCCGCAGGATCTGGCACCCAAGCCCGGGTCGATGCGAGCCTGGCCGTGCAGGATCCTGCAGGATCGGGCGCTCTGGCTGACCCCCGTTTGCAGCGGCCCCCGTCTCAAGGCTCCCGATGTGCGACGGCACAGCGGGCGCCGGGGAGGGCGGGCTCCTCGTGCCGCCGCGGGCGCGGCCTCGAGGGCGCGGGCCCAGGGGCCAGCGGCAGCGCCCCACCGCTGTTCAGAAGCGGCCAGGCGCCTGGGCCCAAATGGCCCCACACGCGTCGGGCCGGGAAGAAGATACACATTCGTATTGGCACACGGGGGCGAACTGCCGCGCGAGGCGTGAACTCGACCTCCTTCTTACCGCGCGGACGATGGCGAAGTGGAATTGACGACCCGTTCTAGTTCGGACCGCTCGTCCGATTGCGCTATTCCTACAGTCAGCCTCCTTCCTGCTGCACAGTTGCACAGGCACGGTGGCGTGATTTGTCGCAGGCAGCTGGATGCGTTACACAACATAGCTCACACCACACAGCTTACACAACATCTGCTACAGCACAGCACAGCTCCCACCACACAACTCACACCACATAGCTTTGCCAGAATAGCCTACACCACATAGCTTACACAACATAACTTGCACCATACAGCCCACACCGCGAAGCTTCCACAACATAGCTTACACCACACAGCCCTTACAACACATGATTCACCACCACGATGCACTAACTCACGGCTCGGGGTCCACGCTGTTTGACATGTTGACGGTGAGAATCATCATCATCATCATCATCATCATCATCATCATCATCATCATCATCATCATCATCATCATCATCATCATCATCATCATCATCATCATCATCGTCATCATCACGGTCGCCACGGCGCGCACGTCACGCGCCACAGCACGCACGGCACACCGTGCACGGCATGCTATACAGGGCACTCACGTCGAGACAAACGCAGCGTGGCATGCACAGCATGGCACTCGCGGCGCAGCACCCGCGGCGCAGCACGCACGGCACCGCAGGCGCCGTGCACGGCAGGCGCGGCACGGCAGGCGCCGCACGGCGGCACGCCGCGCACGGCGCGCACGGGCCCGCCGCGAGACGCAAAAAACACGAGCCACGCCAGGCACGCCACGCCTGGGCGGGCACGGAGTCCGGCGATGTGCCGACGTCGGGGGCCCGTCCCTACAGGGCAGTTTTTGATACATAAGATGTTTTAAAACATTGGATTTTTAATACATGACTAATGTATGACTAAATTCATGCATGAACTCATCGTTGTTTTGAATAGCTAATCCCTGCATTTGTAATACATGATCCGCACGCGGAGCATGTATGAAAACCGGAACCCTAAGCGCAGAAGACCTTCCGTGAGGGGCCTGAGCTGAAGACCTCGCCCTCGCACCCGCGGGGTCGGGTGCTGCAGACGGGGTGCCATCGGGCTCCAGCTCGCTCTCCACGGCCTCCCTCAGCAGCGACAGCGCCTGCTGCCACTGTGCCCCCTTCTGACACGCACTGATTCCAGCATTGTAGCCGATGATGCTCGGCTCCACTTCTGCTCCGACCATTTCCCTGAGTAGCAACATCGCCTGCTGCCACTGCCGCCCTTTCTCGCAGGCGCTGATTCCAGCACTATAGCTCACTAGAGCTGGCCCATGGATTCCTCTGCGGAAGTGGTTCCAAAGGGGGGCGAACTGCACGTAGTGTGATCATTTCGCGTTTGGGGATGCTTCTCTCGCGCAAGGAAGCGGCGGGTGAACTCCGGATCACTTCCATTCAGGAGACATGCTATGAAACCAGTTTCAAGTCAAATGTGTGCTGTACCCCAGTGCGCGACAGGCGCACGAAGGCGCTAGTTTCCAAGTGGGCCCAGACGATGCGCCACGCACATTGCAGCGCCAGGCCCAAGATAATCAATGGCCGTACCTCGGCGTGCGCATCATAGCCAGAAGCTGGGCTTAACTCAAACGCATGTGAGCATGATTGAAAAAGCGGGACGCCCATCAAGTTCACCTCGCGTGTGGATTATGAAAGCTCGAAGTGTCACAGGGTTATGGCAAAACTAATGCTTTCGCCACTTCTGACACGCACGCAGTATTTTCCATCAGACGCAGCTCCAACAAGATATGTTCTTCGAGTTGACTGCATCCTCTCTACATTCCTTGCACGCAACGGTTGCATCATCCCTCTGCAACTAAATCGCGCATCTCCTTGAACAGCGACAGCACCCGCTTCCATTGTCCGCCTTGCTCGTACATGCTGGTTAGAATTCTGTAGCCATCGAAATCTGGGTTCAGTTTCGCCAGGCGCATCTCCCCGAGCATGGACAGCGCCTGCTCACACCGCCCGGCCCTCTCGCACGCGCTGATTCCGGTGTTGAAGCTGACCAGGGCGGACCCGTGGACTGCAGTCCACTCGTGCGATCTGCTGGTTTTCGATTTGATGCAGAAGCCCCTTGCACTCCACGTGAAGCGCAAGTGAGTGGTTCCATGGGCCAGCCCAACTCCTCCATTGCCGAACCCAACGCCAAACTCGTCGGGATACATCCGTTTCCCCCGCTCCGTAGCACCCGTCGCCACCGACGTCGCTGCAACCACGGTTGGGACATCCACAACACGAGGGCGCGCCTGCGCTCTGCCTCGGCCTGAGGCCAGGGCCGCCCCGCCGCGGAAGGCATCTCCAGGGCCGTCGGGGAGCTGTCCCCGGAGCGTCCCGGGACCTCCGAGCGCACGATTTCCCAAGCGGCGACTTGTCGTCGACACCGGACATCCAGGAGCCGTCACCGGAGCGAGAAACTGGCCCCAAGAAGGGGGTCGGGACTTCTGGGGCCGCGTGTTGGAAAAAAAAAAAACAAAAAAAAAAAAAAAAAAAAAAAAAAATCCGACGTCTGGATCTGGGAGCTCCCGCTGCAGTCCTGAGCACCACCGAGCCCCTTCCCAGCCACGCTGGCATGGCCTTGGCCCCGCCCGCCGACTGTCCACCCGATAGGTGGAAATGTATGATGCTCCCCTCGGGTTTGGGCGGGACCTGTCCCCACCTGGGGGCGTGGGCTGGCGGAGCTGGGACACCATGGCCCGGTGGGGATCGGGCTCGGTTTAGACGATGCTGAGATCTGAAGGGCTCCGTGTAAGAAAGATGAGGTCTGGAGAGAGCGCCCCAGGACCCTACTCTTGGCCGAGTCTCAGGGAGACCTTTGCTGGTGACCTCCTGTCTCGGGGGCGAGGGGTGCGGCAATGCAGAAGCGATGACATCCGGGTCCATCCTCACCTCAACCATCTCATTGAGCAGCGACAATGCCCGCTGCCACTGCCCAGCTTTCTCGCAGGAGCTGATTCCCGCGTTATAGCAGATGACCTCGCGTTCCAGCTTCGCTTGCCCGATCCCTCTCAGCAGGTGGAGTGCCAGCTGCCACTGGTGAGCTTTCTCGCAGGCGCTGATCACAGCGTTGAAGCTAATGTTATCTGGTTCGACCCTACTATCCAGCATTTCGCCAAACAATGAACACGCCATCTTCCACTGCCCGCCCTTCTCGCACGCGCTGATGCCTGCACTGCAGCTTACATGGGTGACCCATAGATTACCTGTTCTTTCCAGCAAGGCTCATACTATCAGATTGCCACCATACGGAACGATACATACGGAACGACGGGGGGGTGTTCTGACCACGGTAAGCTTCGGTCAGGAAGAGGTTCCCCGACGTAGATCTCAAGAACGGACGAATACCAAAGCCCCACCGAATTCCAAAGTGGTCCGTCATCCAGCGTCTGTACTGTACACGAGCTGCCGAACGCGAAAGTGTCACACGCGCGCACAAATTGCACGCCGTCGCCCGTGAAACCCAAGGGTCACCACAATATTCTCTGCACTGCCGGGACGCGTGGAAAGGACCAGGCTACGACGGCGCCAGAGGACGGAGGATGAAAGGAGAACGGAGGCGGAAAGGTGAACAAAAAACGATAGAGAACGAAGGAAGCAGAAAATGGGATTTAGAAGATGAACAGCGCGGCACTTTTAGGATAGTGGATGCGAAGGGGGTGCGCGAAGCAAACAAAGAGCGGGCGCGCGAGGCTGCAGCCTAAACAGCAGCGGGTGGCGCAGGCAAGGCAGGGGGGGAAAGGCAAGATGAACCCCGTTCGAATCTGGCGCTCAAACAAGTCCGTCGCGCCTTCCGTAAAGTTGGACACTTGCAAAGAGATGATCTACTGCCCGCACCTCTTCGATAGCAAAAACCTGCTTGCAAAGGGTGCGCACGATGATATTGGTGGAGCACGACCTAGATAGATGCTGCCACTCCATTGACACAGTCAGCGGGAGCAGCTTTTACGTGCATGCCTGATTCCACACAAGCCCTGGCCGCAAGTGCCCGCGAAACTTGGCGATCTTGTGGCACAGCTACACTTGGTCATTATATTCTTCTTGAGCGAGAGAACTGTGCTGGGAGCACGGGGCGGTCTTTCTCTCGCTGCTGAACATGATCGCGTCGTGGTCATATCTGCTTTGGCCGTCCATTACATTGAGGATGAGCCCCTGGCGAGTGCTGCCCTTCGTCACGGCGACGGGCCGCATGTCACGAGTGTCACACCAAAGCAGGTCCTCGATTTGCTGAGTGCGGAGCTGGTCAGCCAACCACCACCAGTGACCAGCCATGCTTTCTCGGAAGGCAACCGCACTGGATCCACGAGCAGTGCGCAAAAGACGGACATGCCGTCGATGACGACATCTGCAGGAATGGCGCAAACTCCTTCCCCCCTCGACTTGCTGATCTCCTCGGCAGAAGTGGGCCCGCGCACCAGTTCGCGCAGCGCGAGGAGGCGCGCCCGAAGTCCGTCGGCTGCGCCGCATGCTGCGAGCAACTCTGAGCCGAACGAGGATCTGCACACCAGCGCGTGCGATCGGCTCACTGCGTCCAGCAAGTTTGACGCCCGCTGCCTGCGCGGCGGCACTTGCCGACACGCATGCATGCGGCAACTCTCATGCCGCATCCTGTCTCCTCCTCCCTCTTGAACGACCCGTCGCTGTGCACGCAGAGTCGCCCGGCACATTCTTCGGAGAAAATGCGATGCGTGCCTTCATCTCCTGCATGGCCAGAACGATTGAGGTAAGCTGCATCACGCAACGGATGAGCAGCTTGTTCCTGCCCCTCTGCAAGGCGACGCTGCACGCTGAGACATGGCGCTGGGCGACCAGGGCGTGGGCCGCTGCTCCCACGAGGGAGACAAAGGGGTCTGGAAGCTGATCTCCGGCCGGCTCGTCGGCCCTTCGCCCTGGTCGAACGTCACTGCACCATCGGCGCTGCGGCGCAGGTGCACACTGCAGTCGGTGAAATCGTCACAGCCACCCCTCACATTGCCGAAGACGCTCTCGATATGGCCGGCTAGCCAGTCGACGTGCCCCCCGTGTCCAGCGATCTTCAGATCGTCAATATGCCTGGGCAACATGAGCACTAGCTCTGAGCCGCCGGTGCCACAGGCACCATGTGTCTCATGCTTGGCCCCGAGCTCTGGGCCCCACCTGGCGGGTCTGGCGCTGCGCGCCAGGGAGCGCGTGACTCTGGCAAATTCCACGGAGGAAGCTCGGGGCGCATCCTTGCAGCCCGCTCCCAGCTCGACGCAGCGCCGGTACTCGGCGCGCTCGTCGAAGCTCTCGCAACCAGGCACCTGCCCGAGGATGGCTGCGCTGCCTGGCGGCAGGGCGAAGTTCGCCTCGGTGGTGCTTCAACTTGTTCCTGCATCGCGGCGTAAGTCACGCCATCCAGGAACGCCTCATCGACGCCCACTGCGACGCACACCCAGCCTGGGCGACGCGCCGCCTCCGAGGACAGCATGCGCCACGACGCCCGCTTCGCTGCCCCAGCGAACGCTTCCAGAGCTCCAGCGCCCATGTCGCGGAAGCCCCTCAGCGCCACGCGGCGCCGGATGATCCGGACAGTCTTGCCGTCTGATCGCCTTCCAGCGCTTCAATTTTAAGACATGTCCGGAGCCCCTCTCGAAAAATTTGCACTTGACCCAGATGGGTCGCAGCCGCCGCCCCCGAATCGAGGACGGCCGCTGCGACCTCCTGCAACGACAGCCTCGACACCTCCACGTTGGACAGGAGGTCGGCGCCGCGCTTAATGACCACGAACTCGACGGCGGCATAAACGTTGAGCACGGCAATGGGGGGAGCGCTAGCGAAACAGTCCCCGCGCGCTGCCTCGTTGAAGCTCAAGAACACTTCACACACCTCTGGATCAAGATACAACTCCACATGCCTTCCCCTTCGTCTTCTCCCTCCTCGAGCGCGGCGCAGTCGCCCAAGGAAGCCCCGAGCTGGTAGTGGTGGCACTGCGCGCGACGCTGGCGCAGCGTCTCGAGGTGCTGGGGCCACCCGCGGGGCCTGCGGCCAAGGCCATCCGCGGCGTGCTCGACAGCAGCGCATGTGTTGCTGGCTGTCGGTGTTCTCCAGCTCCTCGAGCTCCTGGGCCAGGTCTTCTGCCCCCTCGACTTCGCGCCAGGCTGCCGACGTCACCTGCTGGACGTTGCCAAAGAATTCGCTGCCGGTCTCCTCGGGCACAGCCGACGGGGCTGATGGTGAACCTCCCTCGGCGACGCTGGCGGCGTCTTCGGGAACGCCGATAACACGGCTATCGATCGATCCGCCCACGCCTTGTCCCACGTCTCCTGCCAGCAACGGCTCGTCACCCAAGATGAACTGAATGGCGCGAGCTTCCCTCAAGTACTCGCCGATGAGCTGATGGGCGTCGAATTTGACGCCGTGGAGATGCACTCGCTGGACGTCGGTCGGGCCCCGACGGAACCAGCATATAGTCCAGCTGCGGACGCGGCCCAGCCAGTCGCCCACTGATTCCCGGCCGCGCATGAGACGCACTACGCGAATGTCTGACAGCTGAAAGCATCCGCGGGACAGATGGC
This sequence comes from Prorocentrum cordatum, assembly GCA_963575745.1. NCBI lineage: Eukaryota > Dinophyceae > Prorocentrales > Prorocentraceae > Prorocentrum > Prorocentrum cordatum. Next base: position 120,639 of record CAUYUJ010015800.1, on the reverse strand, counting down.
GCAGGGCCTCGAGGATGCCCGGGCGTTGCCGTGTCTGCTCGGCGAGCTTCACGCCCTTCGCGCCCTCCCAGTGGCCGGAGGTCCTGGCCCCTGAGCCCGGCGCGACGTGCTCCAGGCAATCCTCCTCGGGGCCCCAGGCCAAGCCTGCACGCGCAACTCCGCTGCCCATGTCGTCGAAGACGGCGCCGATGAAGGGCCGGACGTCTGGCAGTCTGCATAACATGTCGGCTCGGCGGCGCTTGACCCCCACCTTGCCTCGAGCTGGGTCTACAGACATGACCGCTCCAGGGCCCGCCCAGCCCGACGCGCCCCGCGTGCTCGGGGGCCTCTGGGTCTCCACCTGGTCGCCAGCATTGCAGCTGCCCTCCCTGGACTCGGTGGCGCGGGCCTGGAGGGCGCGGCTGACGCGTGAGATCGATGTGGCCTCGATCACGCGTTGCACTACGATCTCTCGGATGCCCTACTGCAGTCGGCTGGGCTGCACTTCTCCGCCAGCAGAAGTGCCGGCACTGGTGCCACAGGCATCGGGTACCTCACCCTCTTCGTCTGCTCCCAACGGCGGCAGCATGCATCGCTGCCTGCCGAAGACGACGTTGCACGGTGCATCGCCACCCACGTGGGTGAGGCTGTTACCAGCAAAAATAGCGTGAACCAGCATACACTCGAAGTTCGCCGCGGTACCTTCGCGCTCTATCTGCTTTTCTGTCGCGTGAAGGGCGCGTCGTAGCACGGCGCCACGTCGCTAGGCGATGCGAGCGCGCTGGCGAGGAGCCCGAATATCTGCTGGTGTCTCTCTGAATCTTCAGTTGGCTCCCTCCTCCCCTCAGCACCCGCGCGCCGCGCAGCACTCGGCTCTGGCCCTCAGCCGGACGCGCTGACGCAGTGGCATTTCGATCCCCGCCTGTGGGGCCGGTGACCGCCCGCGCGGGTTGTCATCTTTGTGGGGCAGGGCTGTTCGCAGCTTCCCCGTGGCCGTTTCCGGGGCTGGGCCGGCGCCTCCTCGGTTTCCTTTCTGGGGCGGGGCTTTCAGGCACCCCCAATTCGTCGCAGGGCAGGGCACGCGCCTCCCTGTTCTTCCGCGCGGGGGCTGGGCCCGCGCACCTCCGCTTCGTCTTCCGAGGTCCGGCCTGCGCCGCTTCCATTTCTCACTCTCCGGCCGCGCCGCGGGCGAGGCCGCGCGCCCGACCAGCATCGAGCAGCGGCCCGGCACCAGCAATACGATTATGAACATCTTTGATTCGCAGTGCATCTACATCGTCATCGTCATCGTCGTTGTCTTTGCCTTCTTTGTCATCGCCGTCTACTTCGTCCATCCTTCTCGCTCCCTTCATTCACCTTGGTCGGGGAGTCCGGGGGGCCCGTGTCCGATTTGCTCACGGGGCTCGGCCAGGGCAGTGGCGCGACGGGCCGTGAGCCCTCTGCGCAGTGAGAGCTGTCGATGGGGCCTGCTGCTGCCTGCTGCTGCCCGTTCCCTCCTGCCCCTCCCTCGCGCCCTCCCCCCCCCTCCCCCCCCTTGCCTTCCCCTCTCCCTCCTCCGGGACGGGGGGCGAGAGGTCTCTCCGAGGCGGCGGGTTCGGCACCCGCGCTTGGCCCCCTTGAACGTTCGTGACCCCTTTCATCTTCGATGGCTGCTCGTTCTGGCGTCGCTGGCCAGGAAGTGCGGATCCAGCGGAAGCGATATTCATTCCCCTGACCTCTCGATCCCAAGATTCGCCTTCGATGGCCAGTTGCGCCGAGCCTCGGGGAGTTCGTTCCGGGAGCCTGTCATCGTGCATGCGGCCAGCGATGCACGGAAGATTTGTAAACCAGAGTTCGGTCTTTGCCGACTCGGGCGGGCTATCTGGGAGCGCGGTTCCGGCGGTTTGCCCTCCCTGGCGGTCTCGATCCCAAGTTTCCTCTTCGATGGGCTGTCGTGCCGGGCCTCGGGGAGCTCGTTCCTGGTGTCTGTCATCGTGCATGCGGCCGGTGATGCACGGAAGTTTTGTGAACCAGAGTTCGGTCTTTGCCGAATCGGGCGGTGTTGTCTGGGTGTGCGGATCCAGCGGTTTGCCCTCCCTGGTGTTCTCGATCCCAAGTTTCCTCTTCGATGGGCAGTCGTGCCGGGCCTCGGGGAGCTCGTTCCAGGTGTCTGTCATCGCGCATGCGGCCGGCAATGCACGGAAGATTTGTGAACCAGAGTTCGGTCTTTGCCGACTCTCGGGCGGTCACGGTTTCTGGGAGTGCGGATCCAGCGGTATGTTCCCGGAGCTCTCGATCCCTAAATGGATCTTCCCATGTTGCCGACGGCCTGGCGTGCGGGCCTCGGTTACTTATCGGTCGGTTCGCTGCAATCCTGGCTCCAGGATTTCAGGATCTGCTGGTAGATCCCGGGAGAGGCGATGCGCCCGGCGGCTCCCGCCGATTTCCAGCAGCGCGCATCTGCGGCGTCGGCGGCACTCCGTCTCGCGAGACGGTCGAGGGCTGCAAGCCTTCGAACTCCGCCACTTGCTTCCCAGTCGGCGGGCAGCTGGCGCGCGCCAGTCCCCCCTCTGGAGTTCAGCCCCGTCCAGGGCCAGCCGTTCGCGGTGTCCTGGGGGTGTTTGCATCTTGGCGCTCGTTCTGCGCTCGCTGCAGCGGGGTGGAACTCTTTGGAAGAGATCCGGGGTGCTGACCCCGGCGAGTTCGAGCGACGTATTGCTGCATCTCCATCGCTGCTCAAGTTGAGGCCTTGGCTGCTGCTGGTCAGAGGTCGCCCCGATGCAGATGTCTTACAAAACCTGGAGTCGGCGATCTCGCTCGCGCAGGTTGCGCCAGACGCCGTGTGCGAGTTTATCGGGGTCGATCCGGGCAAACGCCGGAGGACGTGCGTCAACGCCCCTCCGCGGGAACAGCTTGACATGCTACGTTCTGCCCAACAGGAGGGCTTCGATGTTCATGTCATTATCGACGTACTGATGCTCAAGAAGATCGGGGCTTCTGTGGGCAGCTCGCTTACTAGATACATGTCGTCCGCAAGGACGGTTCAAGCCTTTTGCGAGCTCTTGAATTTACCGTTCCTGCCGACGAATCCAGCGACAGTGTACAAGTTTGCGGCACTCATAACCCATGAAGGGACGCTCAAATCGATTATGTCAGCTTGGCGGAAATTCCATCACTTGGCAGGGTTCCATTGGCCCGTGGAGCACTCTCCGGTGTTAGCGGACATCAGAGCGGGCACGCGGAAGCTGCAGCCGCCAGCCCCCCCCTGGCCGCGAATCAGAAAAGATATGTTGAGGAAGCTCTTGGCCCACTGTGCTAACACTGGGAGTTTCTTCCGTGGCATGGGCTACATGCTTGCGTACGCCTTCTTGCTCAGGGCCCAGTCGGAACTTTTAGGACAGCTGAGGCCATGTCTGCTGAGTGTGGATAGGGGAACCGTGCGTTTCGGCCTCATCAGACGTAAAGGTCAATGTCATGCGCAGTCCACTCTTGAAGCCAAGTGCGTTTGCGCCGCCGGCCCTCTGCTATGCGTGCACATGCGGGTCTCATGGCTACTCGCAGGCCACCGTAACACGAACGCAGAAGTGCACCCGCCTGGGCACTACGCCAAGTGCCTCGCCGGCCTCCGCGAGGACTTGGTGGCCGTAGGCACGCCGGCGGCAGAGGCATCGGGAATTGCTTCCCACGCCTTCCGCCACGGCGCTGCGATGGACACACACGACGCAGACGGGTTCGCAGCTGCGTGCGCCCGCGGGGGCTGGCGAAGTGGGGCAGTTACAGCTTACATCCCCCCTGCTGCCATTGAGTCGCGAGTCCTGGCCGAAGCGCTCTGCGCAGCTTCTGATGATGAGGGATCCGAACCTGATGTTCTCCCGTTTCCCATTGGTTCCCATTGGTGGCACCTTCCTGAGGTGTGCGCCAACGGAAAACAGTAGAAACAGGTGAGGGAGGCAGGGGACCAACTGCTGGTGTCTCTCTGACTCTTCAGTTGGCCCCCTCCCCCCCTCAGCACCCGCGCGCCGCGCAGCACTCGGCTCTGGCGCGGCAAACTCGCCCGCCCGCCCGGCCCTGAAGAGGTCTTCGGTGGTGGCACCTTCCTGAGGTGTGCGCCAACGGAAAACAATAGAAACAGGTGAGGGAGGCAGGGGACCAACCACTCGCACCCCTCGTCTCCTCATCTCCCCCACGAAACACGGCGACGTCACCCCGCCCTCGCCGTCCACGACGACCGTCTCAATCGCGCCGAATAGCTAGGCCCACGAGCCGCCGATGGCGGCAAGCAGCGTCGAGTCGCGCTTGAATGCGAAACCCTGGCTGTTGCGTCACCGTGAGGCGCGACAGGTCAGGCGCATGACCATGCGATCCTCGGAGGATGTCACACTCGCCATGCTGGCTGCGTCGCGTCAAGAGGCGGAGTACAGGGATGGCATGATATGCTGGCGGGATCCACTTGCGGCTATTCCTACAATTATTGACCACTGCGGGGATGAGGGCGAGGATAGATTGCGGGGTGTGTGCTGCTCGTAGCGCCCGTGCCAGCTCCTCCTTAGTGGCGCGCCACCACCAAAGGCGCAGCTTACGCAACCTCTCGCATGCGTGTCTCATGCGAGTCACAGCGGGGCGCTCGCAGCGACGCAGCGACGTCGAAACGAGTCCATTATGAAGGCGCAGGGTTGCCTACAGCTGCGTCGGCAGCTCGCGGCGCTGACCTCCTCGGCACTGCGCCAGCCACTCGACTGGCTCGCAGCCGCGGCCCAGCGACACGGTCACCAAAGCCTTTGCCCTAAGCCTCAGCGCTGCATGATAAGCTGGCCCCCGATTATCCTGCAGGCGCAGGCGGCAGGGCAGCCTCGTCTGCTGCTCCAAGATCTGCGCCGCTGGGCATTGGAGCCTGCTGATCACAGGAGCGACGCGGTCCTCCAGGTCGCGACGGCGCTCGCGGGCGCTGCCCAGCGCGCGGGCGCGACCGAATGTGAGGATCCACAAACCTGCACTTGCTGAACTCGCGGGCGCGCACGGGGCGGTCACGTCCCTTCTCCTCCTTGCAGCTAGGGCACTCCCAGTGGATCGGGGCGCTGCGAGGATAGCGGCACGTGACCAGATCCCTGGAGTGCATGGGCGAGTCTGGTCGCATGTTGCGCAGGTACGTCATGCAGGTGCAGCGCGCGAGCTCGGCTCCCACCTCACGTCTGACCTCGCCCCCCCCCCCCGGGTCTCCGGAGGCAACTGTTGGGAGGGTTACCGACTGGACGCCGCACTCACGAACGCAATTCGCGAGGTGCAGACGCCTCAAACGGCGACGTAAGTCCACGCTGCCCTGGATGAGTCGATCGGCCATCTTCCATGGCCAGATCTGGACGTCGAAGCTGTTGCGACCCTCGACGTGGACGTGGGCGCGTTTGCCCAGGCATCTGAGGTTCGCGAACTGCTCGAGGATCTCCGGAGTGCCGGACACCAAACTGGCGGTCTTCCCGAGGATTACTCCGCGACGATCTCGAAGCCCATGCCGGCACTGGTCGAAGGCGACTTTGCCCACGCCTGGTGCTACCAGCACCTCTGGCCATGGCGGCCTGTCGCACACCCATGATGGGTCGGGCTGCTCGCTGAAGAAGTAGCCGCCCAGCTCCAGCTGCAGCTGTGCAAGGTAGCCGCAGAATCGGCAATGTAGGGCCGCGCCTTTGTAGGACGCAGCCAGGCGTGGTTGTTCTGCGCGTAGTTCAAGGTTGCCCAACGGCCGAGAGGCCTGCAGGTCGAAGCAATGATGATGCCCAGTGGACAAAGTTGTGGAACGCAACGCCCCACGGCTCGCCCCTGGCTCGCGTCGCTTTGAGGCTGCAGCCGGCGGCAAAGTCCAAATTCTCATCAGCCCTGAGGCGGCGGCGGATAGCTGGCCCGCTGATCCGCGCCTCTCTGCCGCAAACCACGACGATGTCGACGCCGCAGTCGAGCGAAGTGAGATGGGCGAGGAGACGGCGGACGGGGCCAGACTCGGTGATCCACGGCGTTTGGGCGCCAGTCGTTTGACGGTCAGTTTTGGGCCTGGGGGCCGACAAGCCCAGGAACTACCATGTAGCAGATTTGCGGGGAGGTCGACGCGGAGGCCATCCTCGTCGCGCTCGTCCGCGTCGCCACGGTCGCCACAGGAGGGCCGAGAGGACAGGGCGCCAGTCGGGCGAGGTCGGAGCTGCAGTCGTCGCAGTGGTCCTCGACGACCTGCTTGCGCGTCTTGGGCACGCGGCCCTCCTTTATCTTCGCCTTCTGGCGTATGTGTCCTGCTACTGGGTAGGCGCTAGTGACTCAGTCACCAGATGCCTCCTGTGTCTGTTCGTGCTTGTCGGTTGGTGTCGTTTCGATGCTCGGTGTCGATATGTTGGTTGGTGTCGTTTTGTTGGCGTCGTCGCGTGGTCCTGGCGGCGCGCTGCTCGGTGGCGCGCGCGTGGTCTGCCATGGGACTAGAAGATGTGTCCGAGTCTAGCGAGCAAGCTGCCGTCGCGCCTCGTCGACGGCGCAGCTTCTGCGATACGCCTTCGCTGGGCCAGGCGCAACTGCAGCAAGGTGCAAGTCGCAACACCTCGCGGCACATCAGGGCCGACTACACCTGTCGGTCGACGATCGCCCAGTCGCCGACGCGCTCCTCCAGCTTGGCGTTGCATCGGCACAGCAGGTTGCAGATGTGCGCCGCTGCAAGCACCGCGAAAACTGCGCTGCAGCGATTGGCCACTGGGGCCAGAGGCTCGCGACAAGCCCGACGCCGGCTCCAGCGGGGCACGCGGGCGCCGATCACCCGCCCCGTCGCACCAACGGTCGCTTCCACTGCAAATCATGCCGGCCAGAAACCATTATCCTGGCGCCAGCGCCCTTGACCCTGGCGCACCAGTTAGGAAGGGAGTCTAGGACGAGGTGGACCTCGCCCCTGCTTGCGTCGCACGGAAGCCACGGCATGCTGCAATTGACACTGGGGAACGCGCCGGCGCTGTTGGACAACGACGTCATGGCACCCTCGAAGTCTGCGGCGCGGATGACGTCGAACCCGTGATCATCCAGCGCTAGTGCTGCGCCCCGACCTCCGTTCCAGGACGCAGGCGGGACGCCCTGGCCCTGCCGCCCACTTCTGCCGGGCCAGGCCGACGGGGCCAGGGACGGCCCGGCCGTCTCCTGGCGAGGCAGCCCCTTGCATCCTGCGGTGCTAGAAGCACCGAGAGACTCCCTGGATGACGCGCTGCCTCCCTCTCTCGCGGTGGAGTCTTGACTGGGGAACGTCATTCCAGTGTGTCCAAAGCCTGCAGGCCCACGAGACGACGGAGGAAGGTTGGGAGAGGCCACGATTCCGCTCGGGCAGACAGATCGCAAGATCGTAGCCCGCGGCCCCGAGCGCGCCTCGCGCTGGCGCGCGCGCGCGCTGGGGCAGGTGAGCTGGGCGCTCAGCTTCTTGAGCTCGCGGCGACCTGTGGCGTCGTCATCCTGGCCGTCGCCGGCCACCGCCAACAGCGTGCGCCGCTTGGGCGGCGGGCCCCCTGAGCGCGGCTGAAGCTTGCAAAAGTAGTCGACGGGGGCGCACGCGTGGCCGCTCGGCGCCGACTCCGAAGTGGACGGTGCCAGGGCCCCAAGTGATCTCGTCGCCGCCTGGCCCAAGGAAGACGAGGCGCTCGCGGCCCACGCGGCCCACGCCCGTCTTCGCCAGCCCGCTGGAGGACTGCATGGATTACAAACCCAATAAGGCAGGGGGGGTCAGCGCTGGCACCCTCCACGGACTGAGCGCACACACTGTGCCGACTGGTCACACCGTCGCGGGGCGTCGTCGCCATGGGGCAGCGGACCTCACGACGCGCAGCCTGCGCCCCGTTGCCAACTCCTGCCGCGTACAGCGGGGCTGACAACTCCCCCTCGGAGGGCCGCAGTCTTGTCTGCTGGGTCTCGCGGGCCAAATTCATGACCAAACGCGGCCCCCAGAGGTCCGGAGATTCGCCCAGGCGCCAGCGTCGACCATGACACCTAACCGACCATCTGGTCGACCAACGCTCGAGAGGCATTACTGCCACTCGCTCGATGAGCCCGAGCCAGTACCCGACGAGGTCGGCCACCCTGAGAACGCACGGGGGCGCGCGCAAATCCGGGAGGGCGCCGCAGGGCGCCGCCGCATCCACTGCGGACGCGAAGCTGGACGCACTGCCCGGCGACTGCACGGGGTCTGACCGAGGCGCCCCTGCGACTGGGGGGAGACTGCGAGACGCCCCGCTGTGGCGGGGTCTCCTCCGGCACGCCCTCGGCTGCAGCCGCGCAAGTCGACGCCGCCGGCACTGGGCCCGCGGGCGCCCACTCTGCACCAATAAGGCGGACATCGGCGACGAGGTCGGCCAGGCCGCGGCACGCCGAACAGCGCACCACGCGGGCACCTGCATCAGCTGCATAAGGCATGCCTGGCGCAAGATTCGGCGGCGGCGCAGGCGCACCATCCTCTCGCCATGCTGGAGGGCCTCGGGACAGACAGGGCACCCCCCATCATCGCCAATCAAAACGGCGACAGAGGCGACAGAATGGGGCTCGGCAGGCGGAGCGGCTGGCACAGGACGAAGATTAAGAAAGACTCTGCGCGGCCTGCCGTCGCCGCCAGCCCTGCTGCCGCATGAGCTCGAGCGCTAGCTGCGCGCCGTGGAGCCCATCGAAATACCGTCGCCGCGCGCGGCCGAGGCGGCGCGCACGTCGCGCTCGGACTCTCCGAGACGGTCGGCCCACATCGACTGGGCCGTTCTGGATGAACAGAGCCAGCTGCCAGGGAGACCCCGGCACTAGCGGCGACGCAGCCGTCGGCGCGGACTGCGGGAGCCACGCGGGATTCGATCCGCATGCGGCGCTTATGTCGAGGGCTTAGACGGGAGCCACGCATGCCAAGCTCGGCCAGTGCACGTCGGCAGGCGGGGCGGGAGGCGCGGCGACGCAGGCGTCGAGGTCGCCCACCCAGTCGCGCCCCTGAGCTTGCCCCCGCGGGGACGCACCACCCAATAGCGCCCAACGTTGTGGCGTCGGTTGCGGCCGCGCCAGCGAAGCTGCCAGAGCTGTCGGCGCCGCCGCTGTTTACCCCGCCACTGCCGCGCGGGCTGGCGACGCAGTCAGAGGGCCCGCTGGCGGCGCGGAGTCCTGCGGGCGGCCCATGACTTCTGCCATCCCCCGCCACGGTCGTCGCGGCTCGGCGTCGCGGGGGTTGGGAGAGGACGAATGAGAGGGCGATGCACAAACCCGACCCGACCAGTGGCCGTGACCGACGCGTTGCCAAGAACCGTCTGACAACGCCCTTGGACCGGCTTCTGCAGCTGGCCGCGGCGCTGCATCTGCCAGAGTTGGCCGACCGCCGCCCTCGGGGCCAGCGCTCTGCATGGGACCGCCTTCCCCGGCACCTGCAAGCGCAGGCTGCGGAATCCCACTGGCGCTCTGCGCCATTCAGACCGCGCGCGCCCCCCGCGGGGCCCGCCGCTCGGACGAACCCCGCGGCCCCTGCTGCCCCGGAAGAACGAGGGGCGAGGATGCCGGCGGCGACGATGGCGCTGGGGCGCAGGCGCTAAGGAAGAGAGCGCGCCCCTGGCTGCGGCGCCAGGGGCAGCGCACGAGGCGCCCCTCAGAATCGCAATCGCGGCATTTGAGACGCACCTCGCCAGGACACGCGGGGCCCCCTTGGCGGCCCAAACCCACGCCCCTGGCTGGTCGGCCAGGAAGGCCCGACAGGCCGCGCCTCGGCCCTCGCCCTTCCGTTTGATGACCCTCGGGACGCGGCGCGCGGGCTCGCGGTTGTCGCGGCTGCCCCGGCGCGCTCCGGCGCGCTCGCAAGCCCAGAAGAGGCGCGCACCGCGTTGTTCCACAGGTGCGTCGCGTAGCTCGGGGTCGTCTGCGGCCACGCCTTCGCCGAACGAGCCGGCGGCGTCGCCATCGGCGCCTGGGTCGACGCCTGCGCCCGGGACTGCCCCCCCCCCACGCTGGCGACGCCGCGCCGGCGTTGCCTGCGGCTGCCAGCGCACGCGGGCCCCACGCCGCACCCGCCCCCAGCGCAACTGGAGACGTGCCATCCCAGCTCGATCGGGCCACAATACCACAGGCACCGCGAGCATGATCTCACATGGGCGCGCCCGCGAGGAAGGCGCGCCGTCGGGCGGAATGGGCCGCCGGGGCGAGGTTGCCTGGCGCCCCCTCGATCACGTGCCCAAAGCGCCGCCGTCGGCCCGTCGCGCGCGCGGGCTGCCCAGCATTCGCGGGACAGGCAACGTCGCAGTGCTGCTAGATCATGGCCGCTTGGATGTTCGAGACGCCGACGACGCCCAGCAAGATGGAGCCGAGGCCCTCGTAGACGATCATGAGTTAACCAATTCGCTACGCCCGCCTGCGAGGACGTCGAATCGCGCGAGGATGTTGTCGACGCGCCTTTGCGGCAGTCTGTAAAAGATCATAAGTACTGACACTGCCGAAATGCGCTCCCCCTCGCCACGTCGGCCCCACCGTTCGGCCAAACTGAGCATTAGGGGTCATCGATGGCACTGGGTTGACGTTGATGGGATCGCCCTGGATCAGGACAGCTGGCGGCCATTCGCCCACGCACTCGCGTGCCTTGCCAGCGAAGCGCGACGAGACGCAGGCCGCCTGACGAGACTCGTCGATGTCTGAGTTCACAACAGACCAGATCATCACCTCCCGCGCCCACTTCTGGAAGGATAAGCGAGCCTGCTGATCGGGCCCCCAGGTGCGGAGGCGTCGCATATTGCCGCTGCCTCCGCCTACGCCCATGCAGGAGATGCAGCTGGTGACGGCGATCATGCCGACTGTAATGGTCTTCCATCCGGAGCGTAACTCCATCCACGTGTCGCAGACGTGCTCGAAGCCAGGGATACATGAGGGCCGCTGCTCGGGAAATGTGCCTCCGAGAACCCGTGGACGCTTGTCCTGGATGTGTTCCTCCTCGTTTGCGTTTTGGGCGCATGCTTCCGTCGCGCGGTCGTGGCGCTGTCGGCACTCGGTGCATACCGCGACTCAGTCACGGGAGTGCTCTTCGCACGTCCAAGAGCCACTGCACTGAAATGACCCAACTGCACGATCGTCAAACGGAGTGCGCATCGGGACCCCGTCCTGCTAGGCTACAGGAAATGAGTGGGCAAGGTGAAAAGTCGCGCACTATGGTTCTCCCAGCTCCTGTTCGCTGTTCCTCGGAGTGCTGGCAACACAGACGCCAGGCCCTTCATTGCCTCCGGGCTCTTCTCTGCTTGCTCCTCCCGGAGCTATCCCGGCAGTCGCCAAAACCTGGGGACCATCACTGACACCGTAGATGCGAAGGTTGTATCGAGCCACTGTCTGACATTGGCGGCTAAACCCATGACGGACGAAATGGAAGCGCGGGGTCCGCGACCTGCGATGACACTGTCAACGCGAGTCCGGGAGGGATCTCTGAGAGTTTCGGCGCGCGGCCGGGGTCCTTGTAGATCTCGTGTTGGTTGAGGTAGGTATGCGCTTTTCCTGTCGCCGGTCAGGACGGATGGGCAAACGCCCCAACGGACCCGAGAGTAACGACGTCTCCTGTCCAGGCGAGAGGGTCGATGCTTTATAAGAGCGGATGTCCAGCGATATGACCATCTGGATGTAGAGCGGCACGATGTAAAGCAGCGGGCTGGAGCCTGTGCTGTCGAAGCGAGGCGAGAACGAGAAGCCATTGCGGCCGTGGCATTGGAGCCGAAGCCCCGCTACCAACTAGAAAATGGGATATAGAAAATGCAAAGCGTGGGACATTTAGAAAAGCGGATGTGAAGCGGGTGTGTAAAGCAAGACTAAGAGCGGGCGCGCGAGGCTGCAGCTGAAAGGGCAGCGTGAGGCGCAGGCAAAGCAGGGGTGAGAAGAGGCAGGATGAATCTGGTTCGATTGGGGAAGGAGGGAGGGGCAAGCAGCAAGGAGGAAGGAGGGGGAGGGAGGCGGGGGCGGGACGACAGAGGACTGCGAACAGGCCAAAACCTGACCTTCGAGGTGAACGCCGAAATTGGGGCATCAGCTCCTCTCGCACACGCGGCGTCCGGAAGTGCAGACGGGCTCACGTCGAGCTCCAACGCCGCCTCCCTCGCCTCCGCCAACAAGGACAGCGCCCGCTGCCACTGCACCCCCTTCTCGCAAGCGCTGACTCCGGCGTTGTAGCTGAGGATGTCCAGCTCCAGCTTCATGCCCCCCATCGCCCTGAGCAAGAACAACGCTTGCTGCCACTGCCCAGCCCTCTCGCAAGCGCTCACTCCGGCATTGCAGCTAAGGACGTCCGGCTCTAGCCTCGCATCCCCCATCTCCCCGAGCAGAGACAGCGCCTGTTGCCACTGCTCGCCTCGCTTGCACGCGGAGATTCCAGCAGTGAAGCTGAAAACGTCAGGCTCCAAGTCTGCTTCACTGATTCCCCTGAGCAGCGACAACGCCAGCTGCCACTGCGCAGCTTTCTCGCACGACCCGATTGCGGCACTGTAGCTCATGATGTCCAGCTCCAGAGTCGCTTCTTTCGACTCCGTGAAAAACCAGAGTGCCTGCTGCCAAGCCCCGCCTCTCTCGCACGCGCCGATTCCGACACCGCAGCTAACTGCGTCAAGCTTCAGCTTCGCTTCGACCATTTCTCGGAGTAGCCAAAACGCTCGCTGCCACTGCCCATCATTCTTGCACGCGTCCATTCCTGCATTGTAGACTACGGCGCTGGGCTCCAATTCACTGTCGCTGAACTCCCTCAACAACGACAAAGCCTGCTGCCAAAGCCCTCCGATCGCGCAAGCACTGATTCCAGAGCTATAGACGACAGCATTTGGCTTCAAGCTAATTTCCTTTGCCTCCTTGAGCAAAGACAATGCACGCTGCCACTGCCCACCGATTTTGCATGCGTTCACTCCACTGCCGTAACTGATGACAGTCAGCTCCATCTTTAACTCGCCCGCTTCCCTGAGCAGTGACAGAGCGTGCTGCCATTGACCGCCTTTACCACATGCAACGGTGGCAGCATTGTACCAGACTATTCTTGGCGGCACGCGTGACCCCAGCGCTTCTCGAAACAGGTCCAGCGCCACGGCCCACTGCCTCGCATTCCCGCGCCCCTTGATGGCAGCTTCGGGAGAGGCCGCGCTCGATGGAGTTCGCTGCCGACTGGCCCACTGGGGGTTCTGCAGCATGGCCTGGCAAGTCGAATGCTGCCGCCCGTGGACGTGCTTCTCGAGCTGGAGAGACTGCCGCGGGCGTGAGTACACTTCGTTCATTTCTAATCGTGCTCATTTCTAAGTGTGCTCGATTCTAGTTGTTCCTGGCCCCCTAGTGGCCAGGAAGAGGCCCAGGATTGAACAACTAGAAATGAAAGGATCTTGGCCCCCCAACAAAATCAAAGAAACTTCGAAGAATTCGAAATGAACACTGTGTACGTTCTGTTCCCGACCCTCTCTGGCTGCTGGGCTTCACGGCAGGCTGGTGCCGTGACGCCTCAAGCGGCGCTGGCTTCTGGCACCGAGCGGCTCGCTCGGCCTTGAGCGATCGCAGCTCCCTGACGACGCCGATCGCTCTGTGTCAACCGATTCCGGGCTGGAGGGAAAATGAAAATACTCGACGAATGATCCAAAAAGCAATCGACGAATCGTCCCCAGAGGATTTGTGTTACTATTTCTGGAGATCCTCCCTGCAGAAGGACGTGCCCGACGGAAGGTGCTCAACCCTCGAGCGTCCCGCGCCGGGGCCGCCGCGCCGCGCCGGCACGAGACGCGCCCGCCGCGGGTCGACCCGCAGAGGGGGGCCCCGGCCGTGCCTGCGCATATCAATCACCCTCCGCCCTCCCCCCCCCCCGCCCCCCCCATTGGCGGGAAGCCCGGAGAGGGGCCCCAGGGCGAGAGCGGAGTGGGGGGAGGGGGAGGCCCCGGCCGGAAGCCCGGAGAGGGGGCCCCAGGGCCAGAGGGGGAGTGGGGGGAGGGGGAAGCGGCCCCTCGGAGGAGGCCGCGCCCGTCGGAAGGCATCCTCCGCATCAATCACCCTCCGCCCCCGCCCTTTGCGGGAAGCCCGAGAGGGGGCCCCAGGGCGAGAGGGGGAGTGGGGGAGGGGGGGGAAGCGGCCCCTCGGAGGAGGAGGCCGCGCCCGTCGGAGGGCATCCTCGCCTTCCGAAAGACCCCCTTCTGGCCCCGCGCTGGGTCGGACCGCGAAACGTCGGATCGCGTCGCGAAAACGGATCGGGTCGCGCCCAGGTCGGCGCGGGATCGGGCCAGGATCACGTCGTCTGGGATCGCGGTCGAGGTTCGGTCCCTGTATGCCAGCAGCAGGAGGAGGAGGAGGAAGAAAAGGAAAAGGAAAAGGAGGAGGAGGGAGAGAGAGAGAGAGAGAGTCGGTCCATGTCGGATCGGGCTGGATCGACCTCGGAACCGCAGCTCGGGGGACCGCATCGGATCGGGTCCTCAGAGGCTCTTCCAGAAAGGGCGGGCCCCCTCGGAAGAAGCTCCGTGCCTTCTCGGGGGGCCGCACCCCCCTCGCCCTGCCCTGCGACGCGCAGCGCCCAGCCCCTGAAGCCTCCTCTCCTGCCACCCCCTCGGTTCCCAGACATTTTCCGAGAGAGCTCGTCAATCCGAGGCTCCAAGCGAACGTTTCCTCATTCGGCGTTTCGACATGGACGGAAAACAGGGGGAGGGGGGACCTCTCCTCAACGCGACTGTCTGCAACAGCGCGTCCTGTGGGGGAGGGACCCCAGTTGCACGAAAAAGGCGCCAATAACAGCCAAGATCTACTTTATGGGGGTAGGGGGCGGCACGCCCCGCGCCGAGCGGCAAAACAATAAATAAGATAAGCGAGCAACGACAGATGTACACGTGAGAGAGCGCGTTTCACGGGCGCCTGCCTTGGGAACATTCGGCGGCGCGTTTCGAACCGGGGGGGGGGAGCCCAACACTTGGCGCCGTCGATCAAAACCAAGGGGACTCCCCTCCCCCCCAACCCCCCCCCCCTTCCCGAACCCCACCGACCCTTTCCCAAAGGGGGAGGTGGGTTTCAACCCCCCCCTTCGACGCCGGCTCCAGCGCCGGCGCTGGCGGCCGCCAGCAGCGCCGACGGCGGGGACGCAGCGACGATGACCAGAGGCAGCCCACGGGGAGGGGGGGGTCCGAACCCCCCCCCGCCCCCCCCCCCCACCCCTGGCGCCCCCTGGCGCCGGCGCCGGCGCTGGCGGCGGCCAGCAACGCCGGCGCTGCCGCCGGCGACAGCAGGGACGCAGCAACGATTACCACCACTACCACTACCACCACCACCGCCTCAACTCATCACCACCACCAGAAACCAACCGCACAACCACCACCATCACAGCCGCCACCACCACCACAACCACCACCACCAAAACTCACCATCACCACCACCACCACCGCCACAAAAACCTACGACCACTACCACTACCACCACAATCTACCACACCACCACAACCACCGCCACAGCCACTACCACTACCAGCAGCACAACCCACCACCACCACGAACCAGCACACCACCACCACCACCGCCACCACCACCACAACCACCAGCAACACCTCCACAAACCACGACCACCAACACAAACCACCACCACACCACCACCAAACCACCACCACCACCACCACCACCACAACCCACCACCGCCACCACCACCACACCACCACCAAACCACCACCACACCACCACCACAAACCACCACCACCACCACCACCACCACCCACCACCACAACCACCACCCACCACACAAACCATCACACCACCACCACAACCACCACCACCGCCACCACCACACCACAACCCACCACCACCACCACCACCACCGTCGTCCTCGTCGACGCTCCCCGCCGCCGCCGCCCACCGCCGCAGGCGCCCGCGCCGGCCCAGAGAAGGAAATCGTCGTCCCCGCCGCCGCCAGCCGCCGCCGCCGCCAGCCGCCGCCAGCCGCCGCCGCCGCCAGGGAGGGGGGGGGTTCAAACCCCCCCCCCTCCGTCATGGGTGGGGGGGGGGGGTCCGGTTCCAACCCCCCCCCCCTCCAAGCGACCACAGAACGCGCTCTTTCGTACGTGTACACCCTCCGCGGTCTTGCCTGCACGAACGCCCTCGTATACAAGCACGCCAGGGGAAGTGAACCGCGTACGTGTGCATATGTTGCTGGCCTCTGATAAACACAAATTAATGATAATAGTAATAATAATAATATTAAAAATAATAATAATAATAATAATAATAATAATAATAATAATAATTATTATTATTATTATTATTATTTAAACATAATAATAAATAATAATAATGATAATAACAATAATCATAATAATCATAATAATCATAATAATCATCATACTCATAATCATAATAATAATAATGATAATAATAATGATAATAATAATAATAATAAGAATAATAAACCACATAATCAGAAAACAAAAACCGCCAAAAAACAAAAACAACAAAAAAAAAAAAAGATACGATCACCAAGAGGCCCCGACCCCTTCCCCAGGGCCAGGGTATCGCCCCCGATCCGTCCCCGGGGCCCCGCTGGGGGCCCGACCACGGGCCCGCCCACGAGGAAAAACGCCAGGACTGAGAACACATTTGTTTGATCCGCGGGTCGAGAGCGCACCTCTACCGGTCGAAGCTACGAAGCTACTCCCGATCTCGTAAATAAAGGGAGGGGGGGTCTCATTTCGCGGGGGGGTCTCTTCCAGCCCATCCTGGAGGGCCCGGGGGGGTCTGGGGACGATGCTCTGGAGGGTTCTCCCTTTTCTTACGAAATCTGGAGTGCTCCAGATTTCGTAATAAAAGGGAGGGGGTCTGGACCCTCCAAGACAAGCCATTTCAGACCTCCCCCGTGGGAGAACCCTCCAAAGCATCGTCCCCAGACCCCCCAGGCCCTCCAAGATAGCCTGGAAGAGACCCCCCCCCGAAATGAGACCCCCCTCCCTTTACTACGAAATCTGGAGTAAGCGGGCGGCGCGAAGCTTGAATTTGAAGGGGCCCTGGGACACACAAATAAATACACACAAATAAAAATATTCCCCATATTTTCCTATATTTTTCTAGGTTTTTGTCTTCCCGACCAATTCCCATATTTTCCCATATTTTCCTGGGAATCGACGATTAATTGTGTCTGTGTGTTTTTTCCCCTCCTGAGAATTGGAAGCATCGAGAACACAGATCGCGGGAAGCCTCTGGGCTCCTGGCTGTGGCTCTCGCCCTCGCTCTCCGGCCCCCCCTCCCGCCACCGCGCGCTGTCTGCTCCACCCGGGTGGCGCCCTCCGGACTCCAAACCCCCACCGACCATCGGCTCTCCTGAAGCGATGGATGGATTGGAGAGGACACTCGAGAGGACACGCGAGAGGACACAAGACTCTTCCTCTCCAATCCACCCCGACTGTACCCTCCTGGCGAGGGTACAGTCGGGGTGGATTGGAGAGGACACGCGAGAGGACACAAGACTCTTCCGATGGCCACGTTTCCAGTGGAATGTAGTGGGCATGGGTCGCGAAACACAGGACACGAAGGTACCCTTGTTTGGGCAGGGTCGACCTACTAATCAAACTCGACTGTAGGGTCCGAACTTCGCCACGTGCTCGACGAGGTCCGAAGCCTACCGCCGCCGCCCATAGAGTGGCCTGAATCGTTGATCGGGGATGGACAGACCTCCCTTTAGTAAAACGTGGTTTAGTGAAAACGACCTCGGGTCCAAACCTGGCGGGTGCAAGCCTGGAAAATAACGGGCGCGGCGCCATCTCAAGAACCGAAAACCGACAATTCACTAATCGACGTGTCACTGTTAGGAGGTCTGTCCACCCCTGAGTTGATCGACGAGGGCACAGGTTCGGATACCGCCGCCGACCACCCCCCAGCGCCAGTGAGCCCTCGCTCGGGAGCCAGCGGAGGAGCGCAGGGGCGCACCAAGCACGCTTTCTCGTCCAGCGCGCCAGCGAATTCCAGCCAGCGGGCAGCAAAATGTGGGGCAGCCTTCGAAGGCTCAAGGTTCTCTGGGGACTGGTTTCCCCCTGAAGCTTTCAAAACCCTCCCGAAACCCTCCTAGCCCTCCGAAAAGTCTCCCGGAACCCATCGGGGAGGCTTTCGGGACAGTTTCGGTCGTTTTGGGCGAGAAACCAAATCCCTAGCGAGCCCTGCACGTTCCAGGGGCAGCCCCGGGAAAGCTTCCCTGCACAGCGGCGCGGCAAACCCGAACCCCCGGAGGGCGCACAGGAGCGGCGCCGAGGCAGCAGAAGCACCGAACACGCACCCGTGCGCCCCTCTTCCTCTGGAAGACGCCCCCACTTCGGGCGCTGCCAGAGGGGTCCCTGACCCAAGGCGGCCCGAACCTCCGACGGTGCGATGTTTTCAGTACGCGGCCCCAAAAGACCCAACCCTTTTCTCGGGGGCGGCCAAGAGGGGGGCGTCCAAGAGGGGGGGTGCAAACCACGGCCGGCGGCATGTGCGCGGCCCAAGGGGGGGGCAGGGAACGCCTTGAAACAAGACGAGGCGCCACGAAATCTGGGAAGATCTCCTGGCCCCGCCCTGAGATCCACCCCCCCGAGTCATCACCCCCCTCTTGGCCGCCCCCGACTTTCCTTGGGGCAATGTGTGTGTTCGCCCTTGCCACAGGGCTGCACGATGCCCGAGCTTCCCTGGGCGTTGCAGTTCAGCCAGCCAGCCCCCCGCTGCCGCTGCCCAGCTGCTGCTTTGTGAGCTGGCCCGGCCGGCTCGTGCTGCGCCCAGCAGCTAATTAGGTTTGCCCGTCGGCCCGGACACGTGTGTGTGTGTGTTCGCCCTGGACTTCAGCCTCGAACGTATCCCTATCCCTGATATTGACTCGCCAAAAGGCGATGACAAGCTTAGGGATTCGCCCTCAAAAAACCAGGGAGTCCCTAAGACTGGCATCGTGATGAGGAGGTGCCCAGCATAGGGATAGGGACATGTTCCAGGCTGGTAATGGACCCCTGCTTGGTGGCCCCAGGGCCCCTCCGCGGGCCCCGGAGGCCCCGGCCGAGGAGAGCACGCCGCGCCCTCGAAGATCGGGAGAAGGCGCGAGGCCTGCGAGGCCCCCTGTGGCTTCGGGTGCGCCTCCTTCGCCGGAGGCCTCCTCCTCCTCCTCCTCCTCCTCCTCCTCCTCCTCCTCCTCCTCCTCCTCCTCCTCCTCCTCCCTCCTCCTTCCTCCTCCCTCCTCCTCCTCCTCTCCTCCTCCTCCTCCTCCTCCTCCTCCTCCTCCTCCTCCTCCTCCTCCTCCTCCTCCTCCTCCTCCTCCTCCTCCTCCTCCTCCTCCTCCTCCTCCCTCCTCCTCCTCCTCCTCCTCCTCCTCCTCCTCCTCCTCCTCCTGGATGGGCTCGGAGCAGATGGGACCAGAGGATCGCGCCGCATCTCTGAGGCAGCACCGATCGGCGATGCCTCGGCGACGTCGGCGATGCATCGGCCACGTCGGCGTGGAGAAGATCGGGCCCCCCGGGCCCCCCATCAGGCCGCATCGCCGATGTATCGGCGATGCGACGCCGTGCATCGGCGATGCGGCGCAACCCTCCGACCCCATCTGCTTCGACCCTCTCTGGGACGCCTGGATTCACGGCCCGGGGGCGCGCAGGCCCGGGCGGCGCGGGGCCCTCGGCGCAGCAGCGCGCGCGAGACGCGCGGCCACGGCAGGCACGCGCGCGCGCGCGCCGTCTGGGCGCGGCGCCCCCCGCCGCGCCCCAGCGGCCACGGCCCCGTAGACGGGGTCGAACTCCTGCGGGGCGCGGCCGGCGCCGACGAGGGCGAGCCAGGAACCCAGCTCCCCGAAACTCCGATTCTGCTCCGGCCCAGCAGCTGTGCCTCGATGGCGGCCCCGTGGGCCCGTGGCGGGGCCCCGGCGCCGTCAGAGGGGGATCCGGGGCGAAGAACGGGCCCCCAGCCAGGGGCCGGGACCTCGGAGGCCGCGCACTGGACGAGTCGGGTCGCCGGGTGCCTGGAGAGGGGCCCTGTGAGCCAAGAGGTCGCAGACCATGGAGGGGGGCCAGGAAGAGGGGGTCAGCGTGCGCGCCATGCAAGGCCCAGGGCACGTGGGCGGACGAGGCAGGGCTAGGGGGCGCACTGAGAGGGGGAGACGCGGGCAGAACAAAAAGGGCCCGGCGTGACCTTCCCACGGCGCCCCGACGACGACGTCGTCCACGACAGCCATGACAGCCGCGACGACGACGACCACGACGCCAGCATCACAGACCACCACGACGACCACAAGCAAGAACATGACGACCACAACCATGACGACGGCCACAACGATCCCGACCAAGACGGCGACGACGACGACGACCACGACGACGACCAGGACGACGACGACGCCGCCGCCGACGACGACGACGACGACGACGACGACCACCACGACCACGACCACAACGACGACGACCACGACCACGACCACAACCACGACCACGACCACGATCATGACGACCACGATCGCGACGACGACGACGACGACGTTCACGGCGACCACCACGGGTTACACGAAGGCGGAGCATCCCGGTGGCGCGACACGACCTCCAGGGTCTCTGGGCGGCCTCCTGGGGCCGCCTGGGGGGGCCCGCGACGCTCTCGTTCTCCTCCTCCTCCTCCTCCTCCTCCTTCTCCTCCTCCTCCTCCTCATCATCATCATCATCATCATCATCATCAGCAGCAGCAGCATCATCATCATCCTGATCCTCAGTATCATCCTCATCCTCATCCTCATGTTCATCATCATCCTCATCCTCCCCCGTTCCTTTTCCTTATGAATAGCTCCTCACTGTCGCACCCCGAGGCCAGCCGGAAGGGCGGGCAGGGCGTTTCGCCTGAGACTCCCTCACCATGTATGATTCTGCAGTTTAAACTTTGCAGCAATCTCACTGATAGAGGGCGAGTAGTTTTTCCAAAATGTGGATCTCGCCTTAGCGTCGCGCACGTCGGTCCTAACAACTTGCACGAGCTTCAAGGATCGAGGACAACTGGTTCTCAAAATGTGGCTCTCGCCTTAGCGCCGCACATCCGTCTTAAAATTGTGCTCGAGATTCACGGATGGAGGGCGGCTGGCTTTCAAATTGTGGCTCTCGCCCTAGCGCCGCGCACATCCGTCTTTACAAAAAAAAAAAAAAACAAAAAAAAAAAAGAGTCTCACGGATGGCGGGCGGCTCCTTTTCAAAATATGGCTTTCGCCTTCGCGCCGCACACGTTCGTTCGAAGAGTTTACAGCAGTTTCACATATTCCCATGGTTAACGCGCAGGAGCTGTGTTTTGGCACGATGTCGGACTGCTATGACGGGACAGTTACGTTGATTCGTGGCATTGAAATCCCAAGAATGGCGTTCTGGCACGATTCAGGATCGTCAAGACGCAACAGTAGGCGTGATTCGCGGCGCTGACATCCTAGGAATGGCATTCTGGCACAATTCCAAATTTTCAAACAGTTGTTCTCTAACGGGGTACTTCCTCGAGTGAAAATGAATCCTTGTGGGGGCCGATGTATAGAGAGACCTTGGGAGGGTTTACAGCAATAACGTTGATGAGCCTTGGGTTTACACTGGTTCTCCTCCTCCTCCTCCTTCTCCTCATCCTCTCTACCCTGCTTCCCTTACCTCCTCTCATCCCGCCCCCCGCCATGTTTCGGCTCAAAATGCTTCGTTCCAACGGCTCTGACCCCGGGCAGCCTTCTTTCTCATTCCCCCCAAATCCGGCCTTGGAAAGCATTTGTGCACCCGTGCGTGCGGGCGCCTCAGTATCGCTCGGACCAAACGTGGAGGAGGAGGAGGAGGAGGAAGAGGAGGAGGAGGAGGACCAATGGAAACCCAAGAGTCATCAACGATGTTGGAATAAACCCTTTCTCCAAGCCCCCTCCTCATAGGTCATAGGCCCCCATTTCCTCTGAAAGAACTGCCTCGTTAGAAGACAACCGTTTGAAAGCCCTGAAGTATGCCAAAATAATGTTATCGGGGTTACAACGCCACGGATCAACCTGACTGCTGCGTACCCACGATACTGATCCGTGCCAGAACACCATGTCTGAGACTGCAACACAAAGAACCAACGTAAGAGTTGCAGCCTCATACTCCTGAATCTTTCCACAAGCATAGTTGGAACGCTGATCAAAGGAACCCGTGAAATTCTTGCAATGTTTGGAAACACATGTGCGCAGCGCTAAAGCGAGAGCCACACGTTGGAAAAGAACCGCCCTCAACTCGTGAAACTCCTGCAATAGTTCTAAACGCATGTGCGCGGCGCTAAGACGAGAGCCACATTTTGAAAAACACCCGCCCTCTATCCGTGAATCTCTCACAAAACTGTGAAACGAATGTGCGCGGCGCTCAGGTGAGAGCCACAGTTTGAGAGAGAGGAAAAAAAACCAAAAAACAAAAAAACAAAAAAAAAAAAAAAAACAAAAAAAAACGCCCTCAACCCGTGAAACCCTTGCAATACGTTTGAACGAATGTGCGCGGCACTGGGGCGAGAGCCTCATTTTGAAAACGACCCGCCTTCAACCCGTGCAACTCTTGCAAATTTTACAAACGAATGCGCGAGGCGCTAAGACGAGAGTCACATTTTGAAAACCACCCGCCTTCAATCCGTGAAATTCTTGCCATGTTTAAAAGTTCAGGGTCACACATGGTGACGGAATCTCCGACGAAACGCCCTGCCCGCCCTTCCGACTGGTCTCGGGGTGCGACACGGAGAAATTATTTACAAAGGAAAACGAATAGAGGAGGAGTAGGAGGAGGAAGAGCGCCCGCCTCCGATGTGCTGGTGATCCTCGGCGACTGGCGGGTGATCAGCGCACGATAATCACCGTGCCGCCTGGCCAGCACTCGAGCTCGGGCATGGGGGAGGCTATAGACCCCATTGGGTCCAAATTGTCCTCCAGCACGCAAGGATTTCAAAGTCGTGCACATTGACCCGCGACGCAATGGAATACTCAGTTTTTCCTCTGGCAACACAACAGGGAAACGAGCTATGAACATCATCCGGTGGCGAAAAAGACAAGGGAAGCAGGGGGCACTGAGCGAACGACAAACGGCAGGATAGGAAGCAAGGCAGAACACGAGAAGTAATGCGCCACCGCATCGCCTCGGAGAGCGCAGCAACCATATTTGCAAATACCAACGCCTTGCCTGAACCTGCGGGCCGTGGGCCAGGCATTGCAGACAGTTGCGAAAAAAAGGCGCTGTCAACACGGGGGCAGCTTGGAATTGGCCCTGCGTAAGTTCAAACGAAAAAAAAAAACCTGATCACCGACGGGGGGGGCGGGGCTGATGCCAAAATTACCCAACGCGACTCAAAATATCATGGCTGGGAGACGGTGGATGAAGCCGACCTGACAGGAACTTGCACGTCTTCCTTTGGACACCATGAACGTCGGGGTCGGCGAGCTGCGGGGCAAGGGCAGAGAGCTCATTCCAACATTCACTCATGTTCTGCAAGATGGACTGGTTCCACCACCCAGGGTACTTTCGGAGAAACAGGACGGACATCATCATCATCGTAAATATCGTGGGTCGTTATATTCGCTCTGGCCACAGCACCACCAACTTCTCTGAAACGAGCGGCTGCGCGGAATACTGCTGCGTTGAGGCACGGACGAAATGCCCGCGCTCGGCCTTGATACCCAGGCCAGAGATGTCACGAACAAGGTCGCTCGGAATGGCGCGCCTCGGAGGAGCGGCCAGTCTCTACAGGGCAGCATGTTACGTCTTGAACGCCACGTCCGACGGAGGATACACTTGCCAAATGCGAGACAATACTGACAGAGCGAGCACATCATACGCGAAAAGATCATGGACAAGAGACAGTTGCACGGAGCGGATGCGCGAGACCCTGGACAACAGCTCCTGGCACGCCCCCCCCCCCCCCCCCCCCCCCCCCCCCAGGACGCGCCACTCCCCCCTGGCCCCAGGCACGCGCGCGCCCCCCACAGGGCTCAAATCAAAACTCCCCGACATCGATCCCAAGCTGCTTCATCGAACTCACAGACTCGCTCCCGTCAGAATGCCCAGGGAGAGCATATACACACTTGTCAATATGCAAAAACAAATCGGCGACTGCAGCCGACTGCGCCATCCACGCGACAATGACAGGCGGAGAAACGAAGACATCCATGACGGCCGCGCCCACATCCTCCGGAAAAGAATACATAACAGCAGGACGGGCAACAATCCGTCTCGAGAGCGCGAAGACAAGGGTCGATAGCGATAAGAAAAAGAAGACCAGAAGTGGATATCCCTGCGCGGCTCCTCTCCGATCCGCCCACCCTGGGAACTTGGCTACACAAAGCACGAGATCCGCCTCATCATCAGCACGCAAAAAAACCTGACCGCCGACCGCCGGGACGATAAAACCCGGAGCCCGAAGACATTCCAACATGTCCTGGAAGATGGCCCCCGCATTCGGATACTCCCTCCTCGAGCACCATTCGACGAGCCGCGATTCGAGCACGGTAATATGATCCAATAAATTCCGCGTTCCAATATATAACCCACGCGGGGACTTCAGCATGCCACGCTGATCTCGCTGCACGAAAGGGTGCCGAGACACGTCGCGAATAATTGTTATCCGTATTGGGCATCGTCATGATACGCGTTCGGCCGGGCTCCAGAATAGACACATCCCTCATCAACTTCGCGCAAGGGAAGAAGAACCGCAGCCCCATCATTGCGCATCCACAAGGCGGCCTCCGACGATTACGGAGAGCAGTATATCAACGGCACCACGCTCGATGAACTTCAGGCGCGACATGGCGCGACATGGCACCCCAACAGGGCTAGGAGCGGGGTCGCGCTTGGCAGCGAGGGGCGAGGCCCCCAACACATGCACCACAATCAAGAGCCCCAGCAATACCTGGAGAGAGAGGATGGACATGCTGAACAAGCTCCTGGAGGACTTGACCACACAGGATGCATCTCCCAACTCGTTCGCCATGGACTGGCCCCCCTGAGCGGCAGGATTCGCAGCGGGCTGAGACATGGAGATGGGGTCGGGGCTCTTCGGGTCGCCGACGGAAAACCTGACATCATCCGCCTAGCTTGAGAACACGCTTTGATCAGATCGATGTACATAATGGCCTTCGGGTCGGAGGTGATGGCTAGTTCTGGGCGCTGTGCTAATTTGGACGAACTAGACGACCGCTGCTTCCCACGACGACGTTCCCGATCAGACTGCAGAGAAGGGGAACCGCCAGCGAGATCACCGTGCAATTCCTCCGGCAGGCCACCCACAGGTGGCAAGACATCGTCGGGCAGACCACCCGGCCTGCCATCGCGCAAGTCGCCTGGCACGTCATCAGCAGCAGGAGAAGCAACACACATGGCATCAAGCGTGTCAACCGCTTCATCACAACAACGATGCGAACCAATCATGTAGGCCTGCGTGATCAGTGTAGGCCATATGGAACATATCATACATGTCGGCGATGCGTGGCATAAAGTCGATACACTGCGCCATCAACCCCCTCTGCCACTGCGCGCAGCCCTCGGAAACTGCCAGAAAGGATAACGATTTCCCGAGCGAGTCAACCGTTTCTTGAGGACCGAAACTGCGCACATGGCCTCCTTAATCTACTCAATCGCCCGATAAGGGTCATTCGATATTTCCAATTCGGAAATTGTTCGACCGAGAAGCCCAGGATAAATCTAAAGGCTTTGCGACCCAGCGGGGAACCGAAGGCCCAACCATGGCTTCAGGCTTCAACCATGATTTGGATAAACACGGGGGCGTGGTCAGAGGGAATATTCAAGTCATGCGCGTACCCAGTGGCACCTGACCTTGCATGCCAGTCGAGAATGATGGCAGGTGGTGCCTTTCCACTAGATAAGACCAAGACGAGCAAGCGCATGCAACTGAGGGGCATCATCACGCAGCCTAACAGCGCGGCGAGTCACGTCGGAAAAGGGTTCGAAGAACCGATCAGGTAACAGGGAATCGCCATTCGTCGCCACAGCCCCGTCGACGCTGTGTCTGACTTCGTTTCTCGCACTGGAATTCCAACCTCCACCCGCCAGGGTGAGAGCAAGACCACGGCCAGGAAAAGCACGAAAGAACCGACACAGCATATCCCTGGCAATAGGTCGGGAAAGATCAGGCCCCCAACGCATGTTCCCAACAGACAACGAACCTCGCGGCCCTCTGGGATGCAGCAGGGGAAACCTTCCAGCTAGCACAGATTCAACCTCTAAGTGGGGGAAGAACTTGAACAGGGATGGAGCAACAACGCCAATCCCCCCCCCCCCCCCCCCCCCGCCCGAAAGGTGACCTGTGCAAGACGAGCATACCCGATGAAACCCTGGATACTCTACATCTAAACTAGCAAAGTCAGCCTCGGGCCGTGGGTTCCCTGCAAGAGAATTACCTCATACTGCGCGAAGAGACGGGCTAGCCACGAGCGTTTCTGACACTGACAAGCACGATCGCCCCCGAGCTTCCAGGGAAAGCAGCGGAATTTAAACATGCAGCTGACAAAAAAGCCTGGGACGTGCCAGGGTCGGCGCAACACAGCTGAGGATGGCGGGCGGGGCGGGAAATGGCGACGACGACGAGCTGAACTCCTTCACGCCAGCATGAATGCGAGGCGCAGGCCCGACGGGCTCAGCATTCTCAGGCGCCAGAAGAAGAGCTTCCACTCGAGGGAGAGGAGGGCGAGCAGGACCCACTGGACGACGCAGATGATGCACGCTTCCTCTTCAAGGTCACTTTACCACAGACAGCATCGTTGCGAGGTCTATCATGCACGAGGCCACTCACACTGCGAGGCTTGACTGCTCTGCCTGGAGCCACCACCAGGCAGGGCTCGTATGTAACGTGCTCACGACAAACTCTGGGAACGCGCTCAAGACAGCCATAGGCAGGTTGAACTGTTCGGTATCG
Source organism: Prorocentrum cordatum (assembly GCA_963575745.1). Lineage (NCBI taxonomy): Eukaryota > Dinophyceae > Prorocentrales > Prorocentraceae > Prorocentrum > Prorocentrum cordatum. The sequence goes on along the minus strand of CAUYUJ010015800.1, from coordinate 93,844 downwards.
CTCATGACCGTGCTTTCCGCCGCCAGAGTCAGCCCTTGGAGACACCTTGCCCAAATCAAATAGTCCTTCCATCTCGCAGCCTGTAAAATGAAGTATGCCTGCGTGCGGGCTCGATCCCAATCCGTAGGACTCTTTCCACTAGCAGTGCTCGTCATATGTGATACGCCTCATGTCCCAACACTTTCCCAACGCGAAGCTCCTGAGCCGAACGTGTATGGACTGATCAGATTCCACTCGTAATGGCATGGCATGTCAATGCACAGCAGAACCGACAGGCCCTGGCAGCATCCTCGGGCTGAAATCGAAGATTGCAGCAGAACGTGAAACTCTGGCACTGAGAGATGGCCCCATCAAGCACGAATCGGGCCGCTACCTTGAGCAGCTCGTAACGTTGTTGGAAGACCCGAGAAAGCAGCTTTCTGGTAACCACGAATCCAGATCTTGGTCCAGTCTCCTGCTTTACCTCCATCTCTCTGCGGGGAGTCCCCACGAGCACCACGGAAGTCACGATCAGGAGCAACACCAAAGGAAACACGACCACGCCCAGGAGATGCTTAGCGCCGTTTCTTGCCGTCATAGGTGCTGCTGAACCGCTTCCAAGGCTCACTCCCACAGGCTTCCCACGATGCTCCACTCGAAGCAATCGACCCAGGAGCTGAACTGATGGCCTTCATCAGTGTGCTTTCCATGGTGATTACCTTGACGTCCAGCTAGGCGGCGGTGATGAACTGCGATGGCGGCGAGAGGACCTCGAACGCCATCGGGTTGCCCTCATCGATGGGGGGCGCGTTGGCAGTGTTCCAGGCGAGCGTCCTGGCCTCCTGCACTTGGACCTTCATCTTCTCCTGCTCCAGGCGCAACTCAGCCAACTCAGCCCGAATTTCTCGTCCAGCTCCCGAATGCGGCCGACGGTGGTCTTCAGGACATCCCTCAACGGCGGGACCTGCATCGAGACGACACCGCTGATGGCCTGGAGGTCGTCAGGCGAGGGCGGCATGGCGGCGCGCGAAACTGTGTGTGTCCGCTTGGGTTTGACCCCAAGACCGCCCCTTAAAGATAGGCTGCCCACCCAAGCGCCCCAGCACTTGAGCCAAAATGGCAACGGAGGAGGAGGAGGAGAAGGAGGAGGAGGAGGAGGAGGAGGAGGAGGAGGGTGCCGCCAGCAGAAGGCCGAGGCAAAGCAGCAGATCGACGGCCGATGTCCGGCACTTCCATCGTGTGAGCACTGCCGATTCCGTTGGACGTAGGCGGTAAAAACCGAGAGCCACAAGTGTGCGACGTGCGTTGCTGGGACCTCACTTTGTTCGATAAATCACACAGCGCATTGGTGTCCACTGGTGTCCACTGTTTGTGTCCATGGCGTCGCCGTCGTAGCGGTTGCGCGCGCGCGCGTGCGTTGCTGGCTGGTTGGTTGGTCGGTGGGTGCGTTGGCAGGCTTGGATTTCGGCTGATTGGCTGGCTGGGCGGTTGCTTGATTTGTTGATTGATGGATTGCGGGGCTGACGCTCGTCATCGCCAAGGGAGCCGGGTTGCCTCCAGGATCCTGGGGCGGATTCGCAGCCGAATCACCGCCACTGTGGGCAGAGAACGAGGCGGCAACGACCTTCAAGGACACGCACCTCATCGGCTCCCTCATGGCGCTCTTCAACGGCACCCACCAGGAGCTCATCGACCAGCTCCGTGCCAGTGGGCCCCACGACCACCCCACCAGTCGCCAAGACGGAGGAGCAAGCCCACCAGTCGGCGCTCGCGGTCACGTGCAACCGCCGTGCATGGATGGAGAAAGCAGTTAAGGAAGTCATGGACGCAGAGGATTGGCTCGCACCTAAGATCAAGAATCGCGAAGGCGCAGGCTGCCTGTGCCGAAGTCGAGCAGGTGCACCGCATCAAGCTCGACACAGCCCTGGGTTGCCGCACCAACACCAAGGCCGCCAAGGAGTTCGTCATGGACGATGCAGGCTTAGCGGGAGCGGCTGGCATCGAGCAGCGGCGGCCACCCCAAGGCCAGCCGCGGCCGCCGCAGGACCAGCAGCAGCAACAGCAGCATCGACCACTTTGGAGCGGCTGCTTCTGGCGATAGGTAACGCGTGTGCTGATGCGTCGGCGGGCATCGCTGCTCAGGAGGCGCGGTCCGAACAAGTCCTGGTCGGATAGGCCCCGTTCACCGTTCTGCACGGCTGAAAGTGGGCCGTAACACCACGCAGGGCTCGGAAGGCGCTGGCAGATGAAATGGTGGCGACGGGAAGCCGTCGTCGGCCAAGGTCAAGGGCCCAACGAGGCTCGCTCGGTCCCTGCATGTTTGCCAGCATACCTCCGAGCCTTGCGGCGAATGCGGCGCAGTCACCGATAAGGCTGCGACTTCTGCCGCGTGCGAGTCCCCCTGCGTGCCGACGACGAGCGGGCCGTCGGCCAGCGAGGCCATCACGCCAGTCGTCGGCCCTGTGGAGATTTGCTTCCGAATCCCCGACGGGTCGCACCGCCTCCACGTCATTTAAAAGTTGAGACTGTAACTCTGTCGCCTCTGCGGGAAGACGGCCACCCCCGCCATTGGGTGGCCCCCTGCCAGGAGTTCAGCTGCGAGGGAGCAGAGAAGCCAGCGAAGCTGGCCCGAGATCGGTTTCTGATGGCCACAGGCCCCATTTCATATGTCAGCGCAGCGGGCCTTGCACGCGTGCAGGGCGAGGCTGCTGCGCGCGCCGCCGCCGCCACGGTGCCTCCATGTCAAGAGGAACGCAACTGAGGCTCACTCACGCTATTCGGTCCCGCGCACTGGTGCGCCGATCGATACTCTCGATGCTCCCGCAAATCCCGCAGTCCTCGATTCTCGAACTCGTCATCCCGCTCCTCGTCCTCCTCCTCCTCCTCCTCCTCCTCCTCCTCCTCCTCCTCCTCCTCATCCTCCTCCTCCTCATTCTTCCCCTCCTCCTTTCCTCTCCTCATACAAAACTCCTCCCTGTCGCACCCCGAGGCCGGTCGAAAGGGCGGGCAGGGCGTTTCGCCTGAGACTTCCTCATCACATATGATCCCACAGCTTAGAAGTTGACAATAGTTTCACAGATGGAGGGCAGGTCGATTCCAACAGGTGGATCTCGCCTGACGCGCGGCGCACATTCGCTTTAAAAGTGTGCAAGAATTTCACGCATTGGGAGCGGGTGGTTTTCAAAACTTGGCTCTCGCCTGACGCGCCGCGCACATTCGCTTTGGACATTCGCAAGAGCTTCACGGATCGAGGGCGGGTGGCTCTCAAAATGTGGCTCTCGCCCAAGCGCCGCGCACAATCGTTTGAAACATTTGTAGGTGTTTCACGGCTTCAGGGCGCTTTCTTCTCAAAGTGTGGCTCTCGTTTTAAAAGCTGCAAGAGCTCCACGGATTGAGGGCGGGTGGTTCTCAAAACGTGGCTCTCGCCCAAGCGCCGCGCACAATCGTTTGCAACACTTGTAAGTGGTTCAGGGATTCCCAGTGCCGATGTGCTCGAAGTCGTGTTCTGGAAGGCCTCAGGAATAGGAGGGCGCGTAGTGGGCCTGTGAAGAGGGAGCTTGGCGGGAGGGTTCCTTCCAACATCGCTGATGGGGTCTTGGGCTTGCCCTTGTCCTCCTCCTCCTCCTCCTCCTCCTCCTGCTCCTCCTCCTCCTCCTCCTCATCCTCCTCCTCATTCATTGTCCTTATGAATAGCTCCTCCTGTCGCACCCCGGGGCCAGTCGGAAGGGCGGGCAGGGCGTTTCGCCTAAGCCTTCCTTAAAGTTGCGAACATGAATATCAACAACTGACCGTAGCTTCACAGATGAAAGGCAGGTCGCTTCCAAAATGTAGCTCTCGCCTAAGCGCGGCGCACATTCTCTGCAAAAGTGTGCAAGAGTTTCACGCATTGCAAGCGGGTGGTTTGTTTAATGTGCCTCTCGCATTAGCGCCGCGCACATTCGTTCCAAAAAATTGCAAAAGCTTCACGGATTCAGGGCGGGTGGTTTTCAAAATGTGGCTCTCGCCTTAGCGCCGCGCACAGTCGTTGCAAAATGGGCGAGGGCTTCACGGATTCAGGGCGGGGGGGGTTCAAAATGTGGCCCTCGCCTGGGCGCCGCGCACATTCGCTTCGCAAGAGCTTCACGGATTGAGGGCGGATTTGTTCAAAATGTGGCTCTCGCATGAGTGCCGCGCACACTCCTTACAAAAAATGCGCAAGGGTTTCACAGATTGATGGCCGGTGTTGTTTTACGTGGCTCTCGCCTGAGCGCCGCGCACATTCTTTTCAAACATGTGCAAAAGTTTCACGAATTGAAGGCGGCTCCTTTTCTACTTGTGGCCCTCGCCTTAGCGCCGCGCACATTCGTTTCAAAGATTTGCAAAGAGTACATTGAATCTCATGATTAACATACAAGATAAAAGGAGCTGTGGAGTGGCATGCTGTTCTGGACGATTCATGACCGTCGGGACGCAACAGCCAAGTTGACTCGTGGCGTTGAAGCCCTGCGAATGGTGTTTTGGCACGCTTCAGATTTTTCACACGGTCCAAGCGCGCACTTCCCGCAGTGGAAATGACCCCTCGCAGGGGCCTATGAAGAGGGAGCGTAGAGGGAGGGTGTATTCCAACATTGTTGATGAGTCTTGGGTTTACACTGGTCCTCCCTCCTCCTCCTCCTCCTCCTCCTCCTCCTCCTCCTCCTCCGCCTCCCCCTCCGCCTCCTCCCCCTCCTCCTGCTCCTCCTCCTCCTCCTCCTCCTGTTCCTCCTCCTTCTCCTCATCATCGTCTTCGTCATCACCACGACCACCACCACCACTACCACCATCATCATCATCATCATCATCATCATCATCATCATCATCATCATCATCATCATCATCGTCATCATCAACATCATCATCAAATGACCACCCCACAAATCCACACTCCCGCCCCGCCCCGATCCCGCTCACTGAAAGTCAGGGTCCCGCAGCCGGGGACCTTCCGAATAAGCGAAGAACTGCAGCCGCAGGAGCAGTCAGCATCGAATCGGGAAACTGGACAGGAGTCGGAAGCCACGTCGGATCGGGCAGGATCGGCACAGACTCGAGATCGGGTCGGATCGGCCGCGCCAGGATGCGCAGTAGCGCCACGCGAGCCTCGGGCCACGATAGAGCGTCGGGACATCGGAAGCACATCCGATCGGGCCGGCCAGAATCGATGTGGAACCGGATCGGTCGGATCGAAATGGGACCTCCTCCTCCTCCTCCTCCTCCTCCTCCCCAGCGAAAACGGCCAAAAGTGGTGTCGACGCCGGGGGCGCTCGCAGAGTGGCCGCGCGGCGTCTCCGGCAGCTGCACGGACAGCTTAGAGAGGCCATAGGCGACGGCCTCACCAGCCGAGGCGTGGAGCAGGACGGTGGCAAGAAGCGTACGCCGTGCTGGGTCAGCCCAGCAAGCGCTGGCTGGTGGCAGGCCCCAGGTGGCGTGCATGATGCAATCGCGCCGAGCCGTGATGACGGAAGCCTCCCCAGACATCGGGTGTCTCGAGTTTCTTCCTGGCGGTCCCCGGGAGTCCCGACCCTGCCCCAGTTTCTGACGGTCCTGGGGCCAGGCGGGGGCCCCCCGAGGCCGAACATGGCCAAAAACCTCGCAGCGCGATTCATTCACAGCGCGAGCACGTACAGGTCGCCGTCAGTCAATTTATGATCGGTTGGTTGATCGATCTTCACCCTCATCTTCCAGAAGGCGCGGTCCCCCGCCGGGGCCCTGCGCGCCGCGTCTGCAGAGGCCTCCCAGGTGGGGGTCCGAGTACAGTGAGGGAATCAGATACGGAGCCTCTGAACAAGCAACCCAGGGTCTGGAAGCCAGCGGAACCCCAATTGTGGATTGACCATGGATATCACCGCCGCCCTCATTTGATAAGGAATCCTCCAGGGTTTGAGGCCTCCTGGACACATTCCTTGAACCACACCTCCACCGTAGCTGGGGTCGGAGGATCGCAGCGCATCCTCGATTCATCACCGACGCATCGGCGATGCATCGGCGACATCAGCGATGCGTCAGCGATAATGGCGTAGAGAGAATCGGGCTCCACGTCGAGCCGCACCGCCGATGCATCGGCGATGTGGCGCGATCCTCCGACCCCATCTACTCCAACCCCATCTAGGAACCCGAGAATCCGAGGGCCAACAATTCAGGGGTTAGTGAAAACGCCTACGCGGCGCAGGCCCGCAAACACTGCGGCCGCAACACCCCCTCGAAGGCCAGAAAGGGGCAGCTTCCTAATCGACTTGGCAAGGGGGGTCTGTTTCAGCATCCGACAAATTGTCCACACAATGTTTGCACTTCAGGGGTCTCACTTCTGCTCTAAGGAACTGGCCCTGGTTGTCGGTCCAGCGGCTATGTTGCCGCCGTCGACGCCCCGTCGCCGCCTCGTCGCCACCCGTCGTCTGGACCTGGTCGTCCGTCGCCGCGCTTACTGCCGCAGTCGCCTCCCGTCGCCGCAGTGCGTCGCTGCCCGTTGTCTGAGCCTGGTTGTCGGTCGCCGCGCTTGTTGTCGCCGTCGCCGCCCGTCGCCGCCGCCTGTCGCCGCTGCATTGCACTGCTTTCCATTGCGTTGCATTGGTTTGTATTGCTGTTCATTGCTTAGCATTGGTTTGCGTTGCACTGCATTGCGTTGTTGCATTATGTTGCGTTGCATTGCTTCGCTTTGCACCACATAGCTTAAAAACATGGATTGCACCACATAGATTGCACCACATAGTTGCACAACCTAGATTGCAGAACATGGACTGCACAGCTTAGATTGCATAACCTTTCTCCTAACATAGGTTGCACAACATCGACTGCACCATATCTTTACACGTATACCTATGTATATAAATATGTATATCGCACAACATGGGTTGCACCACATTGGTTGTTTCACGCGTGTTGCACCACATAAATCGCACCACATCGATTGCTCAACATGTAGTGCACACCATCTATTGCACGAACCACATTGCACTGCATAAACTGCACCACGTATGCTTCGCCACATATATATATATACAGACCGATACAAATATATGTAATGCACAGCATGAATGTACAACATGCATTGCACAACCTGCATTGCACAAGCTCTACTGCACAACATAGATTGCGCAACATATACTGCACCACATATGTAATATGCTCTTTTATGTTCGACAGAACATGATGAACCACCCTAACTCCACCCCGCACCCTCCCCCGCCCGACGTGATCGCCTCCCCTTGAGATAATACATTGTGCAAATGATTATAACCCATCATGTATGTTTAGGATTGGATTGGATCTCGACGCAGACAAGACGACCTTCTGATGAATAAAACAAGATGTTACGGTGGTGGGACCCAATGGAGAAGCAACTCGAACTAAAGATAACGTCGTGTCTCTGGGTGGGCTTGTAAGCACAGACAACAAGCCAACAGCTGAATTAACGCGGTGTCTCGGAGAGGCGAAAGGGGCTTTTGACAAACTTCGCGTTGTATAGAGGCATGCAAGTATGACCAAGCAGCACAAGCTAGGAGTTCCGCAGACATGTGCATTCACGAAAAGTATTGCATGGAATAAAAAGTGCGTCTTACTGAACAGACTGGACGGGTTCAAAGCCAAATGTCTTCAGTTAGCTTGACAAGTTCAGCCAGCTCTCCTGTCCCGGATCAGCAATGCTCGCGTGCGGTTTGAAGCACGCGTCAAGTATCCGAGCGCTGGGCGTCGCAGGAGACGACCCAGACCACCTGCAAATCTGATCACAATCCTCTCACAGGAGCTGGGACGCAGACTGAATACTACAACAGTTTGATCTTGTTGTGCGTCTCCCCTCTCCCTCTCCCCTCCCCATCCCTCCCTCCTGCCACCCCTCCTGCAACGCAGCGTTGTTGAGCACCCTCGCACGCCATTTGCACAAAGCTTGCCACTGGTCGAGCACCGAGGCGCAGCAGCAGCTGCCAGGCACATGCATACAGCTTTTTCTGCCGATGCGCCGTCCAGGCGCGGCTGTTGAAGTGTCGCGGTTCGACGCAGCTGACGTAGAGAAGAGGTTACTCGGATTTCTCCAGGGCTCCCAACTTCGCGCTGCGCGCTGCGCGAAGCGCGCGAAGCGCGAAGCACCTCGTGCGCTCGCGCCGCCTCCCAGGGGAGAAGAGGAGGATGAGAAGCAGTCCGAGCCGAACCGCGAGGCGCGGAGCGCGAATAGAACTTCGCGCCCTCGAGGGCGCCCTCGTGTCTGCTCGGGCGCACACGCAGCTCGGGCGCTGCCCGGGGTGGCCCTGGGCCCCGGCGCTCAGGCCCCGGGGTGGCCTCCGCTTCTCCGGGCAGGCGCCGGCCTCCTGAGAGCGCTCCTCACGCGGGGCATCGCTCGGACGTCCACTCCCTGTGCTTTGTTCGGTCTCGTGCGTGGTCTTCGCCAAATCATCAAGGATGCTCCTCGATGGTCCTCGCCGAAGGAAAAATGCACACGTCCGAGCGATGCCAAGCACGAGACCCAGAGGGCCCTGGGGGCTCCAGCCTGGCGCGAGAAGCTCGGGGAGCCTTGGGCCAGGAGCACCTCCTCCTCGCGAGCGGCGAACGCATCCGTGGCCACGCCCTCGCGGTCCGGATTCTGGGGCGCGATCCTGCAGATACGCGGTCGCACGGACACGTTCCGCGCGGGGCATCCGCGAAAAACACCCCGCATCCGTGGGGTCGCGGCCCAGGGGCCTGGCCCGCGGGGCCATGGATACGGACATGGTTCTCGCCCACGAACCTCCGGCAACCTGCGAAGACCGACCCTGAGCCCAGAATCGGCCCGGCCAGGACCGATACAGGTGTAGGTCGGCGCCCTCCCTGGAGATCCGACGTCCTGGTCTACCCAACGCGGGGCCCCCGAAGTTCTAACACCCTCCCCGAGGCCAGCTTCCTTTCCCGAGCCGATGTTTGACGGCCCCGGAGCCCAACAAGGTCCCCCAGAGGCCGAAAACGTCCGAAAATCTCCGAGCTGCGCTGGGCTTCCCAATGCGTCGCAGGGCTGGCTTTCGGGCCATAACTCGGGTCTTTGGCGGCCGTTCGGGACGATCCGAGCAACCCTGGACGCTCTCGGCGAGGCACAGCTGCAGGAAAGCACCCCGAGGCTGAAAACTTCCAAGAGCCAACGAAACGCCAGAAAACGACGTCGGCGCCGAGGGTTCGCAAGTGATCGCGAGAACTCCGTGGGCAACGTCACGAGCCGGGTGTTGCTAGAAGTACCCCTGGCCCAAGGTACCCCTAGGATTCTCGGGGTGGCCCAGACGGCCTCCAGGGCACCCCTCACGAGGCCCAGAGGGCCCCAGGGGGCTCCAGAGTGGAGCGGAAAGCTGGGGGTACCTTGGGCCAGGGGGGCACTTCTGGCAACACCCGAGCGAGAGGGGCCAGCTCGAAAGGGGGAAGTATCGACCCGGAATCGGCGGCACGCGGCCGAGAGATCGGCGACAGGCACCCGAGAGCGAAGCCGCACGTTCATGGGCCCCCCTCGGCGATGGATGGGCGATCGGAGGTCGATGCATCCCCCCCCGCTGGAGCCGATTTCCCCTTCACGCTGCCCCTGACGGTAGGTCGGGCCTGTCCCCCTGCAGGGGGATTCTGGACGAAGAACAAAAAATGTTCAAAAGATATGCAACAGATGCCCAAAAATGCTCGAAAAAATAATCCCCTGACTATTCTATACTATTTCTGAATATTGCCCCTGTAGAAGGACGGTCAGGAGGGAAAGAAACCCACAGACACAATCAATCGCCGATACCCCAGAAGATATGGGAAAATATGGGAAGTGGGGGGGAAGACGAAAACCACAAAAAACATTTAAAAATATGGGGAATATTTATCTTTGTGTGTATCTATTTGTGTGTCCTGGGGCCCCTTCAGACAGGCCCGACTTAACCCTGACGTCGACGTCCAGGGTCCGCAGTGAGGTGCGGGCGTCCGGGTCCGGCGGTGGCCGCCGAGGCCGCCGCCGCCACGTCCTTGGGGCTCAGGGCGCCGCCCGGGACGGCGGCCGCCTGCCGGGCCAGCCGCAGCTCCAGAGGAGAAAGAGGACAGACACGAGGGCGACGAGGACGATGCGGATGACGACGGCGAGAAGGATGAGGAGGAGGAGGAGGAGGAGGAGGAGGAGGTGAAGGAGGAGGAGGAGGAGGAGGAGGGGGAGGGGGAGGAGGAGGGCCACGGGGGAGGGGGGGAGGGCCAGCGGGAGGCTGGCGGCAGCGGAGTCTTCACAGAGGGTCTCTTGCAAGCCTCTGGGCAGTTCTACGGAGGCCCGTGCCCTATAGGGGAACAAAAAAGTGACATAAACATAAAAACTCGGAGGTCCGCGCGGATTTCTCAGATCGGCGCTGGGGCCCCCCGGCGGCGCCTCCGGCGCCGCCCTGGCGCGCTCCGCGCGCCAGGGACGGGTCCAGCGCCGATCCGAAAAATCCGCGCGGACCTCCGAGTTTTTATGTATATGTCACTTTTTGTTCCCCTATTCTACAATGACGAGGCTCCCCCGCGTTCTCAGCAGGCCAGCCCCCTGGCGCCACCCCCTTGATCGCGCCGCCAACCCGTGTCGTCGCCGTCGCTGTCGGTCGTCCGTCGTCTCCCCGTTCCGCTCGGGCGCCTCGCCCGCATTCCCGCGTGCCTTCCGAGAAGCCGCCAGCGGCTTCGGAGAAGGCGCGCAAGGTTTCTCAGAAGGCGCGGCGCTCATTTGCCGTCCGCCGCGAGGCTCCCGCCTTCGGCGCTGGCACCGTGAGGCCCTGGGCGCCACTCCGTGGGCGCCCATGAGTTCAGTGCCCCGCGCGCGCGGGAATGCGGGCGAGGCGCCCGAGCGGAACGGGGAGACGACGGACGACCGACAGCGACGGCGACGACACGGGCTGGCGGCGCGGCCAAGGGGGTGGCGCCAGGGGGCTGGCCTGCTGAGCAAACGGGGAGAAGGCACGGGCCTCGGCAGAAAGGCCCAAAGGCTTCTACTACAAGCCTGCAGGTCCCAAAAGCAAAGCTGATCTGTTTGTTTCGACGTTCTCGGGGGAGAAAGATGTATTCCAGCCATTCAAACGGATCCAGGGCATAGGTCGTTTAGAGAGTTCGTTTTGTCCGACCTTTTCTTCCCATGCGAGGAGGGGCCCACCTCTGCATCATAATAGACACCCCCTTCCCCATTCGACCAGCCCCTGGCCGGGACCAATGCCAACACACACACACACACACACACACATACCACCCGTGTTAAATCAAAACATGCAAAATGCACTTTGCGGCGACATCTGGACCATGTTCGGGCGTCCAACGACCACTTGACACAACGATGAAAGGTAGCATATAGCCCCACTCTGTACAGGCCCATCACCCCTTTCAAATACAAATGCAAAGCGCACGTTGCGCAAAATCCTTGGACATGTACGGGCGCACCGCGATCACTTCGCATTGCTCTCTGATAAGAATGATGGGGGTGCCCTGGCACGCGCGGCGCGCCTCAAGGGTTTCGCGTCGATGGCGGCCTCTGCCCATGCTGAGATCCAGGCACCACTCATATGTTGGTGGCGGGCGATAGCAATCGCGAAACAATGCGGGTTGCGGGTAGCCTGATGACTGCTCCGTATGAACACACACACACACACATTCCCCACCCGACCGGCGACAAACCAGGGCCATGGACAATCCCACCCCCGTCAACCCTTGCAAAAACAATACGACGTACATGTTGCACCACAATCTGGTTCGTGTGCGAACGCCCCGCGACCACTTTGCAGCGGCTTCTGACAGGTGCGGCAGCGGTGCCAACATGTCGCCTGCCGCGCGCAATGCCAACACTCCCCACCATCCTCTGCGAACCCACAGCGCACAGTGCACTTGCACCAAAAAAAATCTGGATCACGCGCGGGCGCCCCGCTATAGGATCTTTGAAGAAAAAAATGTTTGTGCCACTGGCCCCCAACTCTGCGCGGGCTCCCCTCTCGCGCTGCCCCTGCTCTCGCTCTGCCCTCTCTCCCTTCTCCCGCGCACGCGGCTCCCAGCCTTCCCTGGGCCATGCGGGGGATCGGCCCCAGGTGGCCCAGAGGCCTCGGCCCCAGCAGGGGCCCCGAAGAGTCGCGCGCGGCCGCGCCGTGGCGCGGCGTGGCAGTGAGGAGCCTCGCGGGCTGGCAGCCAGGCGCCAAGCGGCCCCAGCTCACGCTGGCCGCGAAGCGCCCGAGCGCGGCCGCCCCTGCGGGGCGCTGCGCACGACTGCCGGGTGGCTGCTCGCGGGACTCCCCAAGAGCACCGCCCGGAGCGTGCTGGGCATGCGATGGGCGCGCTCCAACGCGGAGGGGCCCTGCGCGCACTCAGTCTACCACGACCACCAGGCCGCGACGCTGGAGACGCCACAGGTGAAGAACGGCGACGACACGACGACGACGACGACGACGACGACGACGACGACGACGACGACGACGACGACGACGACGACGACGGCGACGGCGACGGCGACGGCGACGGCGACGGCGACGACGACGACGACGACGACGACGACGACGACGACGACGACGACGACGACGACGGCCGCGGGCCCACTCAGGACCCGGGCGATGCCCCGCCAGGCGCGCGCTCCGCGCCGCCGGCCAGGCCGCCAGGCTGGGGGCTCGACCAGGCTAGACGAGGCCCCCAGTCAGTCAGTCAGTCAGTCAAAGCCGTGCGTCAGAAGGCGCATGAGCAATATGGAGCGATGGCCGCGCCATGCAAAATGAACGCGCTGCGCGCCTCCAGTCTCGAACTGGGATTGCGCATAAATCGCCGATTGTAACCCACGCACATTCTTTGCAAGTTTGTACACGTCGACAAGGCCCCCGGGAACCTTGAAAGTATTATTGGATAGGGGGCTGGGGTGTCTGGGTCCCGAGTTGGAGACCAGAGGGCAACCTCACCTTCTGGACATTTGGGGGCGTCGGCGGCGGGGCCTTGAAAGCAACAGGGAGTTTCACGACTGCCTTCCCCACCCAGGACGATCACGGATGGCTCAGCGCCGAGGGGGGGCGGGGCATGCACCTCCTGGACTGGGCGGGCGTCTGCCTACAAGGCGCCGCCGCCGCCGGCGCCGCCGCAGCCCACGATCGTCAAGTGGCGCGGCCCCGCGGCTAGTCCAGGCACGACGACGGAGTACTACCGCGCCAGGATCAAGGGCGGAGGCTCCGAGCGCAAGCACGACGACATCCTGATCCGCCACGAGTGGCCGAGTCGCCCGGCTCTGCCCCAGCTTCCACGGGGTCGACCGAGTCGACCGCCAGGGGCCCTGGGTGGACTTCGACCTCGTCAGAGGGGAGACAGCAGCCGCCGGCCCCGATCGCAGCTGGAGCAGCGCGAGCACCGCCGCGCCCACCTCGACCGCGCAGCACAGGGTGCCCCGCCGAGGGCGGCGGGCCCCACTGCACGAAGCACGCCGCGTCTGACGCCGAGGCGCTCGTCGACCCTGGGGGCGCACGCGCAGTCTGGACCAAGTCGGGCCTGCGGCATTCTCTGGCGAGGCGTCGCCTGGGGACCCGGGCGCATCCCGGCGCTGGCCTCGCGCTGCGGGTCGCGCCTCCGCCGCCGACGTCGGCGCCGCCGAGCCACGGCGGGCGCGGCCCCGAGCGCGCCCAGCAGCGCTGAGAAACAGATGTTGGACCCGGAGTCCGAGTCGGAGGTTGACCCAGCGGATCGGCCGGGCGAGGCTGCGAGGGCGGGCATGATGGCACGCGGCGAGATGCGCCCGCTGGCCCCAGAGGGATGCCCGGACGCCGCCAGCAATACCCCCACCACCCTCCTGTACGAGGAAGGCCGCGCCCCAGACGCCCCTGCCACCCGGGGACGGCACGAATGCGAGCGCCTGCCCGCGCGCCCACCACGAGCAGGTCTACAAGGCCACGCGGCACAAGGACAAGCGCAGCCAGGCGACCTGCTTCAAGGCGAGCGTCGGGACCACGTCAAGCGACCCCCTCAACCTCACCCGGGACACCGACAAGGCGGCCCAGGCTGGCAGCCGTGGGAGCGAGGCGCGAGAGGTGTCTGTCTGGCCTCCGCCTGCGCGGCCGGCGGATTCCCACATCGAGGAATCGCACGCTGGAGCGGCCCATCACCGCGGACGCCGCTGGGCCCGCGAGCAGCCCAGGCGAACCAGCGCCGAGCCCCGCCGGACCACCCAGCGTGAGGTTCGAGGGGGGGGTGCCCCCGCCGCAGGCGCCGCCGATGCCCAACAATCCCCCAAAGCCCCAGCGCTTCGCATTGAGAGTTCAAAGTGAACTGGCTGGAGGGAGCCAAATGGATGGTCTCCCTAGGACTGATGGACACTCCAAGAACAGCGGTAGCAATCGCGGACTACACGCCGGGGACGCTGCCCATCATTGTGGAAGACCCGCATGGCGGGCAGATGCGTTTCCTGGCGCTCCCGGACGGGGTCATGCCTTCTCCATTGACGGGACCCACTAGCCGGCTGCCAGAGGGCTTCCTCGAAGAGATACTCATCCGCCCTCCCATGGGCCTTCTTGAGTTGGGGGGCCAACGTGGCCGCCACCCGGATCCCCGAGAGGGTACAACGAAACTCAAGAAGTGCCATGGCCTCCACGTGGGAGGACGAGCACCACCGCTGGGCGCCGACAAGTGGAAGGAGCTGCGAGGGCGGCGCAGCGCGCTCCAGTCAGGCGGCTGGCGTCGGAGCAGTAGCTGAAGGAGCACTGGCGCAAGCTCAACCGCGACAGCTCCCCAAGGACCTCACGACGAACGCGAGGGGATTCGACGGCTGCGCCAGTCAGGCCATCTGGACGGAATCGGTCAAGGACCCCGTCTGCTGAGCGAACCTCCCGGCGAGGCCCCAGCGCTGAGGGAGCCCCCTTGGAAGCCAGTAGCGAGCCATATCGCGGGATGCTCGAGCTCTCCCTCGAGGCTAAGGAGCGCGGAGCCACCGACGCAAACTTCCGCGCTGCTGCTGCTGCTACTGTATGACTCCCTCTTCCATCCAAAATGTACGACACTATGTTTTGGCCCAATGTTCTCTGTGTCATACTCGCGGCCGTCCCACTCTCGCACCCTCGTCCCTGGCAGCCGAATCATGTCGCAGTTCAGAGTCTCTGCGATATCCCTGAGTCGGCCTGCGGAAATGGGCGAGAGGAGGTTGCACGGGGCGACCCGTAGCAGACCCACAACTAGCCCCGCGTACAGGCTCGCCAGATGCATCAGCGGCCGAGCATGGGAGGCAGAAGGTGAATGAACGCTGGATGGGGATCGAGCTAGGGGGTCGCTGCCTCTGCACACATGTAGCTCGGTCAGGAATGGCAGCTGAGGAGAGAGAAGGAGAAGGAGAAGGAGAAGAAGAAGAAGAAGAAGAAGAAGAAGACAGCACTGAGGACGACGTCCGCAGTGGTAGGGCGACGCGCCCGCCCAATCCCCTCCTCAGGGGAGGGACACGACCTGGCCGAACGGCCTCGCGAGCTCCATGTCCTCGAGTGAGTGCGCTGGGAAGGCATCCCGATCCGATAGCCACTGAGCCACTGCATCGATGCCCCTCTCCGTGGGATCCGCTGCCCTCTGCGACGATGTGGAAACTAGCCCCAGCAAAGCCTTGCGAGCACGACTGGACCTTGCCTGCGGCGCCTCCTTGCCGCAGTCGTTCGGAGGAGGAGGAGGAGGAGGAGGAGGAGCAGGAGGAGGAGGAGGAGCAGAAGGCGGAAGGGAGGAGGAGCAGGAGGAGGAGGAGGAGGGGGAGGAGGAGGAGGAGGAGGAGCAGGAGGAGGAGGAGAGGGAGGAGCAGGAGGAGGAGGAGGAGGAGGGGAGGAGGAGGAGGAGGGAGAGAAGGAGGAGAAGGAGGAGGAGGAGGAGGAGGGAGGAGGAGAGGAGGAGAGAGGAGAGGGAGGAGGAGGAAGGGAGGAGGAGGAGCAGGAGGAGAAAGGGGAGCAGGAGGAGGAAGAGGAGGAGGAGGAGGAGGAGCAGGAGGGGGTGGTGGGCCCGTGACCCGCGGAGCTCCCCTCCCGCGCGCGCCTTCGCGTGGCCCGGGGACAGGCGCCGGCCGACCTCGCCGCGGCAGGGGCGGGAGCAGCGCTTTCTCTCCTCCCTCGGTGCTCCACCCTGCTCCTGCTGCTCCTCCTCCTCCTCCTCCTCCTCCTCCTCCCCCTCCTCCCCTCCTCCTCCTCCTCCTCCTCCTCCTCCTCCTCCTCCTCCTCCTACTCCTCCTCCCCAGACCTCTGCTCAATCCCAACGTACTTATTCGATGTCGGGCTCCGTTGGCAGCTTCTGGGCTCTGGGGCCATGACAACTAGAACCGGGCGTGCGCTTCGCGCTTAGGTTCCAGCAGGCCCCAACCGTTCACAGCTGCACGCCTACACCGTCTGGTGGAGGGAGAGGGGGCGGTGGCATTCGATTTGCTCCGTCTAGCGCAAGAGATTTCATGTGTATATATATGTATATAAAATCTGTACGCATGTAGACATAAAGGGGTCAGCATTGAATCCGCCGGCGCGGATAGTCCCACAGCTGGAGCGGGGCCCTTCCAACATGTTCATTGGCGGGCGTAGACATTGCGAACGGCGAGATGCGAGGGCACGCGCTTACAATCCGTCACCCTGCCTCTGGGCACGGAGCAGGCGTGCCCTCAGGTCCTTTGCCGAATCATCTAAGCCTCAATCCTCACTCCTAAGGAACCTTTTCAGAAACCCAGACCCCGAATTCTCAAATCTCCCAGGGGCTCCCGCGTGCCCCCCGAGGCTTCCCGCGTGCCCCCGGGGCTCCCCCGCATCTTGTCGCTGGACTTTTCTGGCCCAGGAGGGCCCCAAGATGGGCCAAGAGGGCCCCACGAGATTCCGAAGACGGTCCGAGAGGGCCCCGGGACGCCCAAAGATCGGCCCAAGGCGCCCAAGATGGCCTCAAGATGGCCCAAGAAGCCTCCAAGAAGCCCCAAGAGGCGTTCAAGAGGCCTCCCAAGAGTGATTTTTTCTCTGGGTCTTTGAAAGATGTGGGCGTTCTCGCGTTTTCGGCTTTCCGACGCTCCAAGACGACCCAAGAAGCCCTCAAGACCACCCCAAAACGGCCCAAGAGGCCTCCAAGAGGGCCACAAAACGGGCCAAGAGCGCCCCATGACGGCCCAAGAGACGCCCAAGACAGCCCAAGAGGGCCCCAAGACGGCCCCACAGGGGCCAAAGAAAGGGAACACGAACCGAAAATCCGAGCCTTCCGCCCCAAGGGGCCCCAGGAGGCCCCAAAAGGCGCCCAGGAGGCCCAAGAAGCCCCCACGAGGCCCCCAAGAGGCCTCCAGAGGCCCCCAAGAGGCCCACAAGAGGCTCCGAGAGGCCCCCGAGCGACCCCCAAGAGGTCTCTAAACTGCCTCCAAGAGGCCTCCGAGAGGCCCCCCCACAAGATCCCAACGAACATCCAGTAGGATTCATACCCACAACCCACGCACCGTGGCGGGATGGGCCGAAAGCCATCAGGTGAGCAGTCTCCAACGTTCCCACAGGAGGACCCTGGGAAGCCCCCCCGAGAGGCCCCCCCCCCGGGAGCACCCGACGAAGCCTCGAACGCGGCCCGGCAAGAGTGAACAGCCGTGCATCTTCTCGGGCGCACCAGCCTGCAGCGAATGCTACTCGCACGAGGCCCCCGCTCGAAAGTTCCTGGCTGAAACTTCCTCCTCGAACGGGGGCTCCCGCTTAAGACTTCCTCGCGGTGCAGCATTCCGATGACCCGATCGGATCGAAAACACGAGGCACGGGCCCCATAGAGAGGGGGCTCCCGCCTGAGAATTCCTCCCAATTCACTCACGGACGAGGCTCCCGCACGAGACTCCCTCCAGATTCAAGGCTCAGGGACCCGAAAATGACGACAATTACAAGGGACGACCCGCTCGAATTAGCAACATGATCTGCGGGCCGCTCCCGCCTGAGACTTCCTCCCAATTCACTCACAGACGGGGCTCCCGCACGAGACTTCCTTCAGACTCAATGCTCAGGGGCCCGAAAGTGACGACAAATACAGGATTTTGATGACCCGCTCGGATGAATTCGCCATCGCAACGGCAGAGGCGTGCTAAGATCTCCGGTGACAGGAGTATAATAGTTGTACTTCGCGCGCGCGCGGCGGCCCCTGGAAATCCCTGGTCGAAAAGCACCCCCGCGCGCATCCCGGGCCCTGCTGCTCAAGGAGACGGGAACTCCTGGGGCCGCTCTTCGGGGCTCTCAGGATCGCCCGGAGAACGCCGCCCGGATGGCCCAAAGAACGCCTCCCAGGCGCCCCAAGAGGCATCCAAGAGCACTTTTTTCTACCCATCGAAGAGGCCCAGCGGCAAGGAGGCATCCAAGAGCACACCCACGAGGGCCCAAAAAGACAAAAATCATATACGTCCCGTGGGCTTTGAGGGAGTCTGACGTTCTCGCCTGTTCGGCTTTCACACACGGCAGGACCGCCCCAGCCAGAGGCTTCCGAAGTCGCTCCAGCACGGCCCGACAAACCTCCAAGGGCATTGCAAGACGGCCCCAGGGGCTCTCAAGATTGCCCTCCCTCCTCCTCCTCCTCCTCCTCCTCCTCCTCCTCCTCCTCCTCCTCCTCCTCCTCCTCCTCCTCCTCCTCCTCCTCCTCCTCCTCCTCCTCCTCCTCCTCCTCCTCCTCCTCCTCCTCCTCCTCCTCCTCCTCCTCCCTCCTCCTCCTCCTCCTCCTCTCCTCCTCCTCCTCCTCCTCCTCCTCCTCCTCCTCCTCCTCCTCCTCCTCCTCCAAGACGCCTTCAAGAGGGCCCCAAGACGGCCCAAGAGGCCTCCGAGACGGCCAAGGACCCGAACGCAGAGTTCGACCACTCAGCCCCACGACGCCTCTGGGAGGCCCCACGAGGCCCGCAAGAGGCCTCAAGAAGCTCCCCCAGGAATCTCCAAGAGGCTCCCAAGAGGCCCCCAAGAAGCTCCCACTGACGCTCGACCCCATGCCACCAGCTTCCCCCCTCTTCATCCTGCCCCTCCTCCTCTCCTCTCCTCCGCCTCCTCCTTTACACTCGCCACAAGCTACCAAGAAACAACGACATTCACACACGTACCAGGATGAAAAGCTAGTCCCCGAGAAGGTCTCGGACCTCTGGGAGCCACAAACCGCATACAAAATGCCAGGCCGCAAAAACATGATCGACACGAACCCGGAAAGGAATCTTCAAGACACCAGATTGGGCGACGGGCTGTTGCAATGCTGAGCGTATCGATCTTGATGTGCCGTGCCAAAGGCTGTGCTGTGCTGCGCCGTGCTGAATTGCGATGTGACATGCCGTGATTGTGCTCTATAGCGTTGTGGATCGAGTCCTCCTTTGCTTCCGAGGCCTGACCGAAATGATCTGGATCTTAAGCTCGAGCTGCCTGCGCACATGGTAGTTGCCCCAGGGCTAGTTGAAGTGGAAACGTGCGGGACGTTCAATCAATTCGCCCTCAAAGTCCGACTCAGCTCCGAAAAGGAGCAACACCACTCGGGGCACAGGCTCACGGACGCGCCTCATGATGTGCCAGGGGCGCAGCAGGGGATGCGTCAGGGGGCGTGTCAGGGGACGTCTAAGGGGACGTGCCCTGGACGTGTCAGGGACCTCCCACGGGACGTGCCAAGGCGCGTGCCATGGGGCGGCCAGAGGACGCCATGCCGAGGGACGTCGCCAGGGGCGCGCCACGGAACGGGCAGGGGAAACGCCTGGAGACGAGCCAGGAAATCCGACAGAGGTACGGTACGGCTATCCTCGGAAGTGGGGTCAACGCCCTCTCAGCCGGGGGGATGCCAGGCTGAAGAACTCGGTAGCCCAAATGCGACAGAGGACGAGCCAGGCAACGTGCCACGCCGAGTGGCGTGCCGGGGGACGTGCCAAGGCACGTCACGCCAGGACGTCGCAAGGGGACGCGCCGGGGGACGCGCCAACGCGCCAGGGGACGCCCCACGGACGAGCGGACGTGGACTGCGATGCGCTCTACTGCGACGAGCGTTTCGCTCGCGACGTCCTCGACAAATCTTCACGCTGGGCGACCTGGACACGTGAAGAACAAGCGTCTGGCTCGAGACATCCTCAACACGTCCTCATGCTGGACATCCGCCTGGGCGACCTGGACACGTGAAAACAAGCGTCTCGCTCGAGACGTTCTCAGCACCTTCTCATGCTAGACATCTGCCTGGGCAGCCTGAATGTGCGAAAACAAGCGTTTCGCTCGAGACAACCTGCCCAAATCCTCATGTTAGACCTCCGCCTTGGCGACCTGGACACGTGAAAACAAGCGTTTCGCGCAACACATCCTCAAGACATCCTCATGCTAGACATCCGCCTGGACGACCTGGACACGTAAAAGCAAGCGTCTCGCTCGAGACATCCTGTCCAAATCCTCATGTTAGACATCCGCTGGGGCGACCTGGACAAGCCGAAACAAGTGTTTCGCGCGACACATCCTCAACACATCCTCATGCTAGACATCCGCCTGAACACTGGACACGTGAAACCAGGCGTCTCGCTCGAGACATCCTCAACACATCCTCATGCTAAACATCTGCCTGGGCGACCTGGACGCGTGAAAACAAGCGTCTCGCTCCAGACCTCCTCAACAAATCCTCATGCTAGACATCTGCCTGGGTAACCTGAACGCGTGAAACCAGGCGTTTCGCTCGAGACATCCTCAAGACCTGGACGGATTAAAACACCTGGGACATCCTCTGATGAGCAAAATATAACAGAAAACAAGCGTTTCGTTCGAGACATCCTCAACAATTCTCAAAAACAAGCGTGTCGCTCGAGACATCCGCAACATCGGACATGTTTACTTTACCATCTGCTTTATCAATCGGAATTTCAAGAAAGAGCGTTTCGCTCGGGACATCCTCAACGTTTCAACTCGCCAGCCCTGCGCGGCCTCGTCATTTCTCGCAGAATACACTCCCCGGCCCTGCGCAAGTCGAGGCCGGGCCGGCGCCAATACCTCTAGAAGAGAACCCCGGGCCTAGCCCTGTCCGGGAACAAAAATCGTCGGAGATCTAAAATGAAGGGGCCCTGGGACACGCAAATGAATAGACACAAATAACAGGATTCCCCATATTTCCCCATATTTTCTGGGTTTTTGTCTTCCCCCCCACTTCCCATATTTTCCCATGTTCTTCTGGGAGTCGACGATGAATGGTGTCTGTGTGTTTTTTTCCCTCCTGATAAAAGAAGTCTGGGCCCCTCGTGGGGCGTGCCAGCGTGCCCCGCCGCCCTCCCTGGACGCGGAGGCGCGCACGCGAGCGCGGGCGCCCCGACCCGCCCCGCCCCCC
The DNA here is from genome assembly GCA_963575745.1 of Prorocentrum cordatum. Lineage (NCBI taxonomy): Eukaryota > Dinophyceae > Prorocentrales > Prorocentraceae > Prorocentrum > Prorocentrum cordatum. The sequence continues at coordinate 72,649 of CAUYUJ010015800.1, read as the reverse complement.
GGAGCTGCCTCCGCCGCGAAGTCGACGGCAACGTCCTGCGCCACCTGCGCGGGAGAGGAGCAAAAACATCATCGAACCACGAGCCTGGAAAAGGGACTGAAGGAGGAGGAGGAGGAGGAGGAGGAGGAGGACTGCAAGGCACAGAACCGCTGCTGCGGACCTCGATTCGCCACTTGCACATGCAGTTGGGCGATGCCAGGGGGACATGCCGGGGTGGCGCGCCGCGGAACGTCCCAAGGGACGCGCCCGGGTGCGAGCCAGGGGACGTGCCATGGGGGCCGCGGGACTCGCCATGGAACGTGCCAGGGAACGTGCCAGGCGACGCGCCCGGGGACGTGCCAAGGAACGCGCCAGGGAACGTGCCACGGAACCCCCTGTACCGTTTCCGGCGAAATCCGGCGAATCCGGCGAACCCGGCGGCGAATCCGGCGACGAATTCCGAACCAGCGCCCTCGAGTGGGACATCCTCAGAAAAACCGGCACCCAGAGCCTTCCCAAGGAGGCCCTCAGAGGCCCACCTGTTCGTTTCCAGCGAGATCCGGCGAATCCAGCGGATCTGGCGAATCTGGCGAAAGATTCCAAACTGGCGCCCAAACCGGCCCCCGGAGCCTCTCCAAGGCTGTTCCGTTTCAGGCGAGATCCGGGAAACCCTTGGGGGGAGGAGGAGGGGAGACGAGGAGGGAAAGGAGGAGAGGGAGGACGACGAGGTGAAGGAGGACAAGAGGAGTTGGAGGAGGCAGCGGATGAAGAGGAGGAGAAGGACAAGGAGGAGGAGGAGGAGGAGAACCACAGCACACTCAGACAGCATCACCACAGCACTCAACACAGTTCGCAACCAAGCATACCGCAGCGCCACCCATACGCACCACCTTCAAAAAACATATCAGCCCACTTCCGACACACAACTATTGCTACTACTATTCGCCGACAGGACCGACTACACCACTGAGCTCAGACCACGACGACTCAAGTACCTAGCAAAGCTGACCCTCAACGGACCGCACATCCTACTCCGACTCATCGACCTGTGCCACGAGCAACAGACGCAAGTTGACCAGATCACGACACCACCACACACTTGGGTCGACCTCATTAAAGATGACATCAGTTGGATGACAGAGCTCACCACTGCGACAGAAGACCCACAAAGACAACGGGACGCACGCAGATGGCTACAATACGCTCACGAGGCACCCAAGCAGTTCAACGATCAAGTTGCCAAGGCAAAGAAGCGACGACAAACCATATTCAGCGACCTACTCAGCACAACCCTCTGGACCCAAAAGATGCAGCAACTCGACCACAACAACACAATACAACCACCCAATCCCACCCCACTGATTGTAACCTACCTTTGCTACGAATGCGACCACACAAGCAGAACCGTCAAAGACTGGAAAATGCACCGCACAAACAAAACACCCACTAGCTGACGACATCCAAAACAAAGTAAAAGAAAGCAGCTGCCAATGTTGCAACTGACAATTTCACATAAGGCAGCGGCTTCTCACACACGTCAAGTACCGAGTCACAAGATGTTACCAGCACTACATGTAGATCATCACCAGCATGACAAAAGGAGAGCTAGCCACATTACGTGCTGAGGAAGACAAGGAGAACAAGACCAACCGAAGCAAGGGTTTCGGTCACGACGCCGCGACAATACCACTCACTTCCGCCCAATCACAAGAGACATAAAAAAGCAAACACGGGACTACGCCGACCCACCGACAACGACTACACATACAGCCAACACCAAGGACCCTACTGACCGACAACAAGACAAGCCCCAGCTACATCCTGCTACTCAACCAGCATAGCAGGCACAGCAACGCCCTACAGCACAACCTTGAGCACTACACGTGCATAAGCATCAACACGACCGACACAACAGGATACGACATAGCCCACCAACACACAACCGAAGAATGGCTCGACAGAATCGCTCAAGGCCAAATAGCTGCCATCATCCCCGTCATGGACGACAAAATCAACCGCAACAACACCCCATGCCCAAACACCGCATACTGGGGACGCCCAAACCAATCAGCCAATCAGCTACGAAAGACACGCAATCACTATCGCAGACTCCAGAACACAACACTACTCATTGCAGCAGCTCAACATACCAACACGCCAGCCATAACGACGACAAAACCAAACACAGCAGAGACCAGCACAGTATCTGGGACACTATACAACTAAACCAACTGAACAGCCTAGCACAACACAATACGATCGACATATGCAAAATGGGCCACGGAGACCAGAGCACAACACACATACGATCATGGCAGATGCCACTACTTGCGCACTCACTCAACACTACGAGCAACGGCAACAGATGCACCTGCTCGGCACACACACAGGATCACGCGAGCGACATCGACCGTTCCGATAACATCCCAGCACTTTTGTGCTACCTGATTATCATTTGCATAGCGGACCGACTAACCCAGTTCCCAGCGCCAAGCACAAGAAAGACCATACAAGGATACATACCGCTTGACCCCTACTCGTAAACACGCGCGCAGCACCAATCGGTTTCACTACGGCACACAGCAGCCCAACCCCATAATTACTACAAGCACTCCTACTGAACAACAGACACAGCGACGTCCAAAACTGGCACATGCAGATACATGCGCACTACTACATAAGCTTTCCCGCACGAGTGTCCGCATCATAAAGGTGGCATCCCAAGACGGGGAAAGCGCTAATCAGCACAGTGCCCTCCCATTGCCAGTTGCTCCTACGCCGTCAGTGCCGTCCGACCTCCATGGTTTACCACGGAGATTAACATAGCACCTGTCCAGGAACCCACAGCACGCCTACGCAGCACCAAAAACACCGGCGACGGACCGAGCAGTACAACCACGACAAGAAGACGACACCCCAGTCGCCTCATACCCTGGATGGGAGCCCTGAGGGGCATACCTGGGGGAGGGGCACAAGATACTGGTACAGCAGCACCACGCAGAGGCAACACAAGAAACCAACACCACTCGCACGGACCCAATCACGGCAGCAGGACAACGACATACGGGGCAGACCTGGGGGAAGGGCACCATCAGCACAATCCTATACTTCAGTTGACCATTCGGCAGATACATGAATTCTTTCACCACGGCTTCATCACCTGATTACTACCGTGAAAACACAAAGAAGACAGTTGCATCATTATGATACATGGCCCTCTGTTCGGTTAACCAGACAGCGTATCCTTATACATCCAGAAGCCACACAAGCGCATGTACGCACTACTGACAAACAGATAACCAACGGATACAGCGACACACTGTACTGGTATATACCACCACACGCACACGACTACCTACAGGCTGTCCCGCAGGCGTGCTAATCAGTACAGTGCCCTTACATAGCCATTAGCTCTTATGCCCTTTATACAATTTTATCTCCTAGGCAAATACGGAGACGTACGCAGCACCTGTCCAGCACCTGCGCAGCACGCTACGCAGCACCAGCACACAGGCGACGGGCCGAGCAGTACAGCCACGACAAGGAGACGGCACAACAGTCGCCTCATACCCTGCATGGGAGCCCTGAAGGGCACACCTAGGGGAGAGGCACGCGATACTGGTACAAGCAGCACCACACAGAGACAGCACGATAAACCAGCACCACTCGCATGGACCCAACCAATCACAGCAGGACAACGACACCCAGCTACAGTGGGCACCGCTGCATACCCTGCATGGCAGCCCTACGGGGCACACCTGGGGAGAAGCATCAGCAACGCATTCGGATAATTCAGGTGATCATACGACAGATACATCAATTCAACTATTTCCCCACGACTTCGCCCTTTGATGTACTACCTTGAAAGCAGAGAGAAGATATGTGCGTTATTCTGATACACAGCCCAATGTTCTTTACCAGATAGCGCCTCCCTATCTATCCAGAAGCCACACAAGTACATTCACACTCTCTAGTACATCTGTCACAGCTTCTGCGTGGGCAATCTGCACACGCAAGAATCCTGACAACAATGTGATGCAGTTCTACTCCTCACCCCTCTTGCGCACCCCAGACCTGTGCTTCTGGCCAGCCTGTAACATTGCAGGCCAGCCACACGGTCAGCATACTCTAAAGGCCAACCCCTCTGTACATTGTTGACGGCACGTGTGGGTACTTTCTTGGAGGGGACTTGCGCTACGGTTTGGGGTACTCCAAAACCCTGGGCAGCAACCCTAGAACTGCATAGTATCATTAATCTCTTTCTTACGAACAGCAAGCATTGCGCTGCCTTATAACATGACGACACTCATCACCGATCCAAGGTTTCTTACTTTGAGGTTACTCTTGTTCATCTTACTGCTTCCACTAAGTTGGGTGTGGTCACACCTGGCGAGCGCCTACTCTCAACAATCATATTATCCTGCGATCTCTCTCTCTCTCTCACACATTTTCCGCGGCACCCGCCAGGTGCTGTTTTTTGACCCGATCGTTCTTTTTTCCCTAGCCACATCATCAACGCAACAGGCTCGCACCTAATGTTGGTCTAACAAGAAGGAGGAGGAGGAGGAGGAGGAGGAGGAGGAGGAGGAGGAGGAGGAGGAGGTGGAGGTGGAGGTGGAGGTGGAGGTGGAGGTGGAGGAGGAAGAAGAGGAGGAGAAGGGGAAATAGGAGGAGGTGGGGATTGCAAGCATGGCAGCGGGCGCCCGCCCGATCCTCACCCTCCAGATATTCATGCTCGTCATCCTCGCTCTCCTGGCCCTTCTCCACATGCTCAGCCTCCAGCTCCACGCTCGCCTGATCCTCACCCGCGTGACCCTCACTCTCCTGATCCTCCCCCTCGCGAGCCTCGCCCTCCTGATCCTCTCGCTCATTCTCATCTCGATCGTTATCCTCCCGCCGAGAAGCGCACGCCCCTTCTTCTATGTACAGAAAATCCCGATCAACCGCAGAGCGGCGGGCTAGTAGCATCCATGCGCTATCCAGCTATCATGTTAGTATCTATGCGCACCCCCTCTGGTGTCGAGAAAGCGTCACGCCTGCCACGCTCTCCGACCCTGGCACGCAGAAAGGCCGCGGTGACAGCCTCCCACGCTATCCGACCCTGGCACGCACAGAGGCCGCGGTGAGGGACCACCCCCTGCGCACGCCCTCGGCTGTCGAGAAAGTGCCACGCCTGCCGCGCTCTCCGACTCTGGCACGCATAGGGGCCGCGCTGAGGGACCACCCCCTGCGCACCCCCTCGGGTGTCGAGAAAGTGCCACGCCTGCCACGCTCTCCGACCCTGGCACGAATAGGGGCCGCGCTGAGGGACCACCCCCTGCGCACCCCCTATGGTGTCGAGAAATTACCACGCCTGCTATGCCCTGGACGACCGGGGCGCATAGCGGGCTCGCTGAGGGACCACCCCCTGCGCACCCTCTACGGTGTGAAGAAAGTGCCACGCCTGCTATGCTTGGAACGACAGGGGCGCATACTGGGCGCGCTGAGGAACCACCCCCTGCGCATCCCCTATGGTGTCGAGAAAACGCCACGCCTGCGATGTCCTGGACGACCGGGGCGCATAGCGGCCGCGAAGAGGGACCAGCCCCAGCGCACCCCCTACGGTGTCGAGAAAGTGCCACGCCTGCTATGCCCTGGGCTGCTGAGGGACCACCCCCTGCGCACCCCCTATGTTGTTGAGAAAGTGCCACGCCTGCTGTGCCTGGACGACTGGAGCGTATAGAAACCGCAGTGAGGGACCACCCCCTGCGCATCCCCTATGGTGTCGAGAAAGTGCCACGTCTGCTGTGCCTGGACCACAGGGCCGTCTTGAACCCGCGGTGAGGGACCATCCCCCTGCGCACCCCCTATGTTGTGGAGAAAATGCCACACCTGCTGTGCTTGGACGACTGGGGCGTATACAGACCGCGGTGAGGGACCACCCCCTCCGCACCCCATATGGTGTCGAGAAAGTGCCACGCCTGCTGTGTCTGGACGACTGGGGCGCATAGAGGCCGCGGTGAGGGACCACTCCCTGCACACCCCCTTATGGTGTCGCGAAAGTGCCACGCCGGCCGTGCCCTGCGCGCCTGCAATGCTTAGAGACCGCACCCCCAGTGCACCCCATCTGGTGTCGAGAAAATGCCACGCCTGCTGCGCCCTGCGAGCCTCCAACGGATAGAGACCGCACCCCCTGCGCACCCCCTGTTGTCGAGAAGATCGAGGATCGAGGAAGGGTTCGAGGTTCGAGGAGGGGAGGGGAAGATCGACGATCGAGGTTCGATATGGGTCGCCTGACTCTGCGCGTCGCGCCCCTCTCCTGCGCGACGCGTGGTCCCCTTCGAGCCCCGGCGCCGACCCTCTGGAAAGGGGCGCAGCCTCTGGCCCGGGCCGCGGCGCGCGAAGCGCGGCTGTCTTCGCGCCCCTGCAGGCGACCTGGAGGCTGGAGCATCGAGGCTCGAGGATCCAGCATCGAGGCCCGGGGATCCAGGCTCGATCCTCGGGTCTCGAGGATCGAGCATCAAGGATCGAGATTCAAGGATCGAGGAGCGAGTAGCGAGCGTCGAGACTCGAGGACTCGAGCGTCCAGACTCGAACATCGAGAGGCGGGAAGGGAGGGAGGAGGCCGCCCCCCAGTGCAGGGCGACGAGCAGGCGCGCGCACGCGCGCGCCGTGCCTCGCGCCGCTGCCCGAACAGGTTGGCGAACACGACGAGCTCGCTGCGGGACGCCGCCCCGCCGCGCCCGACGACAACGAGAACGACGACGACGACGACGACGACGACGACGACGACGACGGCGGCGACGAAGATGACGACGACGGTGACGGCGAAGGCGACGACGACGATGACGACGACGACGATGACGATGACGACGACTCTGGCAGCGACGGCAACGGCAACAGGGACAGCAACGGCGAAGGCGGGCGACGGCAGCGCGGCGACAAAGAAAACGACAACGGCGACGACAACGGCGAACACCATGACGACGACGACGACGACGACGACGACGACGACGACGACGACGACGACGACGACGACGATGACGACGACGACGACGACGGCGACGGCGACGGCGACGGCGGCGGCGGCGGCGGCGGCGGCGGCGGCGACGACGACGGCGACGGCGGCGGTGACGAAGAAAACGGCGACGGCGGCGGCGGCAGCGAGCACCACGACGACGACGACGACGACGACGACGACGACGACGACGACGACGACAACGACGCCGGCGGTGACGGCGGCGGCGGCGGCGGCGGCGACGTTGTTTTCCACTTCGGGTTTCCTGGGGGGCCCTCGCCGCGACGGTTGGGTCCACCTTGAGATCCGTGTCAGAGCGCGCCCCGAGACAGGTCGGGCGGGCCTGGGGGGAGGGGGGGCCCAGACCCCCAAACGCAGCGACAAAAAAACACGACGGGCGAGTTGATGCACCCGTTTTCAGGTCCCGGAACGGGACGGCCGAAAAACGACTCGCGGCGAACAAGAGCAGTCCCAGGAAAGGGGTCGCGAGCTGCGGGCCCGACGTTGCACAACAACAATAACAATAGCAATATCAACGACAACACAACAACAACAACAACAACAACAACAACAACAACAACAACAACAACAATCACTTTACCCGAACGCTCAGTGTTCTCACCAGTGCCAGGGTTTTCATGCGACGCCAGCCAATACCCCCACTTTGTGGGGGGGCAGTGCAAGCTCTACCAAATATCCACACGACTCTTCGCCACCACCCACACCCAGCTTCCCGCCCTATGACGTTCGGACACTTCACTTCGTGGCCTGCGGACGACCGTGGCTACTACACTGGCGTGGAGTACACACCCACAGAAGTTGTTAAGCCTACGTTCGTACACCCACAGAAGTTGTTAAGCCTTCTGAACCCACAAGGCTTAACAACTTGTGAACCCACACCCGTTGCAAGAGCGTGCGAAAGTAGCTCGCGCGAGCTCATGTAACATAAATGTTGGAAAACCATTGGTTGTTTTAGGATTCGGACAGCGCGCGCGGGTGGAAATTTTGAAAAGTCGTGCAGGTGTTTTTCGAGGACCTACGGTGCGATTCGTGTGATTTTATGATGCGCGGTGCTAAAATTCTTAAGAAGCCCAATGGTTTTTGGAGATTTCGGCGTGCGCGCGCGAAGAAAAAACGAATGTGTCCCGCATGGTATTATTTGACAGGGATGATGGCCCTGGCAGGTGCGCAACCGTTGTCGCAGAAGTTCGAAAAAGTTGCTCGCAAAAGCCCGTTTGACAGAAATGTTTAAAAAGTGTTGGGTTTCCTACGAATCCGCAAGAGCGCGCGGGATGAGATTTTGACATTTTTTTGTTGAAAAACCATTGGTTTTTTGATGTTTTTATGTTAAAATCGCTGCGAACACTAAGCTTTTGGAAGGATTTCGTCTTGCGCGCGCGAATGTCCACTTTACCTTATTTTTTGCAAGGGATTCTTGAAATTTGATTATATTAGAACAAGAAATGTCATTTTATAGTGTTTTTTGCAAGGGAAAACGGATTACAACAAAACAACCGGATCTTGATCACATCGTATTACCTGAGGCTTCCTCACGAAAATGATGAAAATGTAGCTGCGGCCTAGGCGGCGCAGGGGGGCCGTGCACCAGGGGGCCCAACAATAATTATTCTTTAGAATTAATAATGTTCAACAACAACAACAACAACAACAACAACAACAACAACAACAATCACTTTACCCGAACGCTCAGTGTTCTCACCAGTGCCAGGGTTTTCATGCGACGCCAGCCAATACCCCCACTTTGTGGGGGGGCAGTGCAAGCTCTACCAAATATCCACACGACTCTTCGCCACCACCCACACCCAGCTTCCCGCCCTATGACGTTCGGACACTTCACTTCGTGGCCTGCGGACGACCGTGGCTACTACACTGGCGTGGAGTACACACCCACAGAAGTTAGTTAGGAAGTCGTGCAGGTGTTTTTCGAGGACCTACGGTGCGATTCGTGTGATTTTATGATGCGCGGTGCTAAAATTCTTAAGAAGCCCAATGGTTTTTGGAGATTTCGGCGTGCGCGCGCGAAGAAAAAACGAATGTGTCCCGCATGGTATTATTTGACAGGGATGATGGCCCTGGCAGGTGCGCAACCGTTGTCGCAGAAGTTCGAAAAAGTTGCTCGCAAAAGCCCGTTTGACAGAAATGTTTAAAAAGTGTTGGGTTTCCTACGAATCCGCAAGAGCGCGCGGGATGAGATTTTGACATTTTTTTGTTGAAAAACCATTGGTTTTTTGATGTTTTTATGTTAAAATCGCTCCGAACACTAAGCTTTTGGAAGGATTTCGTCTTGCGCGCGCGAATGTCCACTTTACCTTATTTTTTGCAAGGGATTCTTGAAATTTGATTATATTAGAACAAGAAATGTCATTTTATAGTGTTTTTTGCAAGGGAAAGCGGGGGGGAACAAAACAACCGGATCTTGATCACATCGAATTACCTGAGGCTTCCTCACGAAAATGATGAAAATGTAGCTGCGGCCTAGGCGGCGCAGGGGGGCCGTGCACCAGGGGTCCCAACAATAATTATTCTTTAGAATTAATAATGTTCAACAACAACAACAACGACAACGACAACAACAACGACAACACAACAACAACAACAACGACAACAACAACGACAACGACAACGACAACGACACAACAACAACAACAACAACAACAATCATTTTACCCGAACGCGTGGTGTTCTCCCCAGTGCCAGGGTTTTCATACGACACCAGGCAATACCCCCACTTCGTGGGGGGGCATTACAAGCTCTACCAAATATCCAAACGACTCTTCGCGACCACCCAAACCCAGCTTCCCGCCCTATGACGTTGGGACACTTCACTTCGTGGCGTGCGGACGACCGTGGCTACTACACTGGCGTGGGGTACACACCCACAGAACCCAATGGTTTTTGGAGATTTCGGCGTGCGCGCGCGAAGAAAAAACGAATGTGTCCCGCATGGTATTATTTGACAGGGATGATGGCCCTGGCAGGTGCGCAACCGTTGTCGCAGAAGTTCGAAAAAGTTGCTCGCAAAAGCCCGTTTGACAGAAATGTTTAAAAAGTGTTGGGTTTCCTACGAATCCGCAAGAGCGCGCGGGATGAGATTTTGACATTTTTTTGTTGAAAAACCATTGTTTTTTTGATGTTTTTATGTTAAAATCGCTCCGAACACTAAGCTTTTGGAAGGATTTCGTCTTGCGCGCGCGAATGTCCACTTTACCTTATTTTTTGCAAGGGATTCTTGAAATTTGATTATATTAGAACAAGAAATGTCATTTTATAGTGTTTTTTGCAAGGGAAAACGGATTACAACAAAACAACCGGATCTTGATCAACTCGAATTACCTGAGGCTTCCTCACGAAAATGATGAAAACGTGGCTGCGGCCTAGGCGCGGCGGGGGGGGCGCGCACCAGGGGGCCCAACAATAATTATTCTTTAGAATTAATAATGTTCAACAACAACAGCAACAACAACAACAATCATTTTAAGACTGTTCGCCCTTATCTGCTCGAGTGGCCAATAACGCGTATTTCCCAAACCGTCGATACCCGCCCTCTCCGTCTTCGATCGAACCCCTTTTGGGGGGCATGCTTCCCCGCAGGCCGGGCCCCGGCAAGCGGCGGGGCGGCCGCGGACCGTCCGCCTGTCCAGCGGCAGCGCTGATCGGCGGGGCGGCCGCGGACCGTCGACCCGACCCCCCGAGGGACGAACAGGGGACTGACCACGACGAGGACGACGACGACGACGTCGATGACGACGGCGACGACGACGACGACGACGACGACGACGATGGCGACGACGACGACGAGCGAAAGCGAGAGCGAGAGAGAACGACAGCAGGGCCGCGAAGGACACGAAGTAGGCCACGAAGGGCGACAGCGGGGACACGAAGAGAACGCGTATGGGGCCACGAAGAGCGCGAACGAGCGGGGGCCACGAAAGGCAAAGAATGCGGGGCCACAGAAGGCAACGATGGGGCCACTGAAGGTAGCAACTGGGCCACGTAGGACAGTGCCACACACTGAGACAGCGGGGCCACGAAGGGCATGCACATGGGGCCAAAACTGGCGCGAACGAGCGGGGGCCACGAAGTGCATACGTATAATGGGCCGCGGAGGGCAAGAACGGGGCCACTGAGGGCAACAACGGGGCCACGAAGGGCAGCGAGGGGGCCACGAAGGGCGACAGCGGGGCCACGAAGGGCATGCATATGGGGCAACCACGGGCGCGAACGAGCGGGGGCCACGAAGTGCATACATATATGGGGCCACGAAGGGCAGCGAGGGCCACGAAGGGCTGCAACGGGGCCACGAAGGGCAGCGAGGGGGCCACGAAGGGCTGCAACGGGGTCACGGAGGGCTGCAACGGGGCCACGAAGGGCAGCGAGGGGGCCACGAAGGGCTGCAACGGGGCCACGAAACAAAGCGAGGGGGCCACGAAGGCCTGCAACGGGGCCACGAAGGGCAGCAAGGAGGCCACGAGGGGCTGCAACGGGGCCACGAAGGGCAGCGAGGGGGCCACGAAGGGCTGCAACGGGGCCACGAAGGGCAGCGAGGGGGCCACCAAGGGCTGCAACGGGGCCACGAAGGGCAGCGAGATCCCGATTCCTAGGTAATTTGTGGGGGAATCCTAAGCGTGACCGCGATTCCTGGGTGCCTGGGTGTCGGGAGCGCGGTCTCAGGCGGGAGCCTTTGTTGTTGTAAACCTGACTACCTACCAAACCACCCCAACTCAACCCGAAGACCCGAATTTGACCCGAATTTCGGGTTGGGGGGGGTACGGGTTCCCTGTGTTTTTTCAACGTTCCCCGACCCCCCCCCCACACTGGAAATGGAGGGCAAATTGAGGCCTTCGGATTGGGTTGGGGTGATTTGGTAGGTGGTGAAAACCAGGAGCGAACGACACAGTTTGACCCTCAATACTTTCCCTGATAAAAAAAGGTGCGAGCCCCGGGAAGGGCACTTCAATCGAAAAAAACAATGTGCACCGGACGGGGGGGCTCAACAATGATTATTCTTCAAAGATGAGAGTTCAACAACAACAACAACAACAACAACAACAACAACAACAACAACAACAACAACAACAATTACTAGCACGTGGGGACACTCCGTTCTCACCAGTGCCAGGGTTTTCATAGGAGGCGGGCAATACCCCCACTTTGTGGGGGGGCCGGTTCAAGCTCTACCAAATTTCCAAACGACTCTTCGCCACCACCCACACCCAGCTTCCCGCCCTATGACGTTCGGACACTTCACTTCGTGGCATGCGGACGACCGTGGCTACTATTCAGGGCCCCGCGGCCGACGACGACGGCGTGCGCGCGCGAAGAAAAAACGAATGTGTCCCGCATGGTATTATTTGACAGGGATGATGGCCCTGGCAGGTGCGCAACCGTTGTTGCAGAAGTTCGAAAAAGTTGCTCGCAAAAGCCCGTTTGACAGAAATGTTTAAAAAGTGTTGGGTTTCCTACGAATCCGCAAGAGCGCGCGGGATGAGATTTTGACAATTTTTTGTTGAAAAACCATTGGTTTTTTGATGTTTTTATGTTAAAATCGCTGCGAACACTAAGGTTTTGGAAGGATTTCGTCTTGCGCGCGCGAATGTCCACTTTACCTTATTTTTTGCAAGGGATTCTTGAAATTTGATTATATTAGAACAAGAAATGTCATTTTCTATTGTTTTTTGCAAGGGAAAGCGGATTACAACAAAACAACCGGATCCTGTACACACCCTCTTTTCTGAGGCTTCCTCACGAAAATGATGAAAATGTAGCTGCGGCCTAGGCGGCGCAGGGGGGGCGCGCACCAGGGGGCCCAACAATAATTATTCTTTAGAATAAATAATGTTCAACAACAACAACGATAACGACAACGACAACGACAACGACAACGACAACGACAACGACAACGACAACGACAACGACAACGACAACGACAACGACAACAACAACAACAACAACAACAACAACAACAACAACAACAACAACATTGCAACCACACCGAGGTGTGCCCCCTCTCACCCAGCCCCGGGTGAAAGCGTTCGCGCTCTCGGTGTGCTACCGACTCTCCCGGCCACGGGTCGCTTAAAATGGTGCAAACGTTCGCGCGCCTCGTGTGCCAACGACTCTCCCGGCCCCGGCAAGTGCGCCCTTGCAGTACGGCGGCGGCGCGCCTTGGTGTGCCAACGCCTCCCGGCCCCGGCAAACGCTGAGCAAAACCCAAGGAATCCCTGGAGAATCCCCAAGGAATCCCCAGGGAATCCTTCGGAATCCCGAGGGAATCCTCCGGAATCCCTAGGGAATCCTTCGGAATCCCGAGGGAATCCGTCGGAATCCCCAAGGAATCCGTAGGATTCCATCGTCGTCGTGGTGATCATCAACAAAACAATCGTCGTCGTGATCAGGGTCATCGATCACAATCTTAAAACACCCGAAAAGTTTCCTAGGGTTCTCTGAAGCTTCCCTAAGGGCTCCCAAGGATTCCCTAGGGATTCTTAACATTCCCTAGGGATTCCGAAGGATCCCCAATGGATTCTCAGGGATTCCCCAATGGGTTCCTAAGGACTCCCAAGGGTTTCCTAAGGATCCACCAGGGTCTTTTTGAGATTCCCAATGGTTCCTGTGGATTACCAAGGATTCCCCACGGATCCCTAAGGAACGATTCACTCCCAAGGGACCTCTAAGGATTCCTCCGGGATTCCTAAGATTCCCTAAGGATTCCCTCAGGATTCCGAAGATTCCGTAGGGACTACTCCTAAGGAATCCCGAGGGAGCCCTAACGATTCCCTTGCAATTCTCAAGGATCCCCTAAGGATTCCTAAGATTACCAATGGAGTCTCAATATTCCCAAAGGATTCCTAAGGATTCCCTGCGGATCCCTAAGGATTCCTAGTATTCCCGTGGAAATATGAAGAATGCCCTAAGGATTCCTTAGAAATCCCTAGGGCTCCTTAGGGATCCCTAAAATTCCCTTGGGGACCCCTAAGGATTCCCTAGAAATCCCCTAGGGAGTCCTACGATTCCCAAGGGAATCATATGGGAGTGCTACGATTCTCAAAGGCACCGCGAAAATCCCAGGAGCGCTTCCACGAGGGCCCTGAAGAGCCCTGATCAATGATTTCGGTGAGTCTTTGAAGACTCTGAGCGACCTCATTGTTTCGGGCTCTCGACGCGCCAAGACGGCACAGGCGGCCTCCTCAGATGGCCCCAAGACGGTCCAAGCGGCCCCCAAGAGGAACCTAAGACAGCCCAGGGGGAGCTCAAGACGGCCAGGAGGGCACCGCGAGTGGGAACGTGAACTGAGGTCTCGCGCCCGACGTGAACTCAGACCTCGCCCCCTCCAACCCGAGGCGACCCTCGAGGCCGCGAGTTCCCTCGACCGTCCAAGAGGCTTTCAAGAGGCCCCCCAAAAGACCCGAGAGGTTCCAGGAGGCCTCGAGCATGCCTTCAAGAGGCTCCCCAGGCGCTTCCAAAATGGCATACCCCTCAGGTACCACTTGAGCCATATGCGGGAGTACAAGAGAGCATCCCAAGAAGCATCCCCGTTCGCAGGCAATGCGCATCGAGCTCCAGGCGGTGTCGGTAGCAAGCTTGCTCCGAGCGCGCGAATTCGTTTTTTTTTTTCGAACTTCGTGTCGCTCGCGCCATTAGAATAAAAAAACAACAGCAATCCGACTGACTGCTTCAACGAGAAGTTTGCGCAAAGCTCACATGGAGCGCGCCAGGCTCGCTTGCGACGCGCACTACGTTTCGCGGCGCGGGGGGGGGATGGGGGGAGGAAAACAAAATGAGTTGAAAAGAAATTGCGACTAGAGGTTTGGCCATGGATGAAGGGGCCCCAGGACACACAAATACATACACACAAATAAAAATATTCCCCATATTTTCTGAGTTGGTGTCTTCCCCCCCACTTCCCATATTTTCCCATATTGTCCTGGGAGTCGACGATTAATTGTGTCTATGTATTTTTCCCCCTCCTGAGTTTAGCCATGGAGGGACATGACGCCAGTGGGAAGGGCGACCCCGCCGTGGAAAGAGCGAATGGCTGCGGCTGCGGGCGCGACTCTGCGAACCCCAGGGTGACATATGGCCTCAGCGACCTCAGATGTGGGGAACGACCCTGCGACCCCGGCTGGCTCTGCCTCCAGGAATAGAGTCGGGGCCTTGACCTAAGGAACCCAAAATAAGGAACGAGGCCCCTTTTGCTCCATAAGTTAAACTTCGATTTCCGATCGAAAACCTGAGGAAAACCTGAGGCAAGCTGCGAAACACTTAAGGAACACGGAGCCCCTCCCCAACGAAAAGGGTTCCTTCTTCAGGGCCCCGACTGTAGCGACTTCCGCCATCCAGCCATTGAGTAGACGCGGGGACGTCGCTCCCCCCTGTTTCCCTTCCTTTCCTCTGATTTCTCGTCGCCGATCTCTGCGGCGCGCCTGCGTTCACCGAGACGTGCCTGCGACCGCCAGACACGATGCCATTGTCTGCCATGTGAGACCGAAGTGGGCATGTGATGTGGCCACGGACAGTCATCGACGGTAATTAACGGTAATGGTTGGTAATATGCGGAAACTATTGAAATCTTCGACGCGCAAGGCCTCCGTGACACGTGACCTTCTGCTGGCTGGAGCCAGTGCTGGGCCCCCCAGCCAGCTCCATGCGAGAACCGCTGAACCTCCCTGCGTGCCCCTTGCCGCTGACACCACACGCTTTTTGTGGGTCGGCGGGGCGAGAGCGAACCTCTTCCGCCAAAAGCCAGGCGGGCTACGCACAGCTTTCATTAGGGAGACAGGGCACAGGCAGGCAGGGCCTCAGGCGGCCAGAGTGGGCGGGGCCCGGGGTGCAGGGCCGCTGACACCACACGCCAGAGACCACGACGGAGAAGGGCCATCCCCAGCACGCAGCCGAGAGAGCAGCGGCGGCACTCCTCGGGCGGAACCAGGGCAGGGCCAGCTGCAGCTCCCGCGGCTCCACGCCCCACCCAGCCGGCGCGGGCGCCTCTCGTGGATCTTCGGACGACGCCAAATCGTGCGCCAGGCCAGCTCGGTGCGCGCCGCGGCGTGCCGGCACGCGCGGAAGAGTGCATCGGACTGGTCTGGTGCACGGCAGGCGTCGTCCAAGCTCTGGCGAGGCGGCCAAGTGCGGTCGCCGTGCTGATGCTGCTGCCGCCGCCGCCGCCGCTGCTGCTGCCGCTGCTGCTGCTGCTGCCGCCGCCGCCGCCGCCGCTGCTGCTGCCGCTGCTGCTGCTGCTGCTGCTGATGCTCATCCGCCTCTGGGAGGACACCCTCCCCAGACATCCATCGATATAATTCGAATCAGATTTTAATCAGCATGTCCGCGGGCTCTCGTGAGCGGGCGCGCGAAGTTAGTGCCCCCAATGGGTCCGCCACTCAGAGTCCGCAAGCCAAGTGCCCCTACCAGGCGTGGAGGTTGGCGATTTGTGTTCAATCCTGGCGTTTGTTCCCGATCTCGGGCCCCGTGGAGAAAAAAAGGAACCATGACCAAGGCTGAACGCAGAAATGTCGTGCCGATCTTGGTCAACATTCATCTTCGTCAGCGTCCATTCGTGAATATCCTCGCGAATCGGCGACGGCGGACATGGACCATAACCAAGATCGGCGACGACGAGATCCCACGACCTCTTGGTTTGGACCCTATGTTTCTTCACTGGACCCCTGGACCCTCAAAAATGGACCTGGGGCAGAGGACTGGAAAAACCACATCGTCGGATGTCTGGGACGATGCGCACACACCGCTGGTGCCATACGCATACACCGATCCTGGCCCGGCCCATCCTGGGCCCAGGATCGGCCTGCCCAGGATCGGTGCAAGTGTGTAGTTGGCACCATCCGATATTCGTCGTCGTCGTTGTCGCGATCGCCGTCACCGTCGACGGAGTCGCCGCCGCCATCGCCATCGTCGCCGTCCGCCGCCGCCGCGGCTACTCACCGTCTCAGTCGCTCAAGAACCGAGGATCGAGCTTCGAGGATCGCGGCTTTGAGCACTTAGGCTTAGGTCGGGCATGTCCTCCTACAGGCTGATTTGGATGGAAAAGTCATAGAAAATCTAAAAATACACACACACACACACAAGAAAATCAAAAACAACCGACAAATCGTCCCCAGACTATTTTTGTTACTGTTTGGGAATATTCCTCCTGTGGAGGGACGTGCCCGACTTCAACTTGGGCCTTACCCGAAGGCCTCGGAGGGAGTCCGCACCTCCGCTGCGGGGGCCTCTGGGGGGGGACCACCGGGGACCCCTGGAGACAGAAAAAGCCACAAGGGATCCCAACGTCGCGCTTCGCGCTCCGCGAAGCGCGAAGCGCGAATAATTTCGCGCTCTCGCGCCGCCACCCCATAGGGAGAAAAGGAGGACGAGGAGAAGGGGGAGAAGGAACGAGGACCGCGAAGCGCGAAGCGCGAATGACTTCGCGCCCTCGTGGGCGCCCTTGCTAAGCCAGCACAGCTGCCAACGCCCTGGAGGGCGGCCTGGGGGCGGGCGACAGGCGTGCCTCCTCGCACGCTGGCCCTCCGAGCAGGGCCGGCGAGACTGCCGCGAGGAACCCCACGTCGGAAGCAGTTGACGCGATTGGCGGCAGCTCCTATGAAGGGGCCCTGGGACATACAAATAAATACACACAAATAAGAAGATTCCCCATATCTTGCCATAGTCTCGGGGTTTCTGTCTTCCCCCCCACTTCCCATAGTTTGCCATATTTTCTGGGGAATCGACGATTAATTGTGTCTGTGTGTTTCTTTTCCCTCCAGATCCTACTCGCGGCGGTGGACAAAACTCCCTGTAGCAAACCTCCCCTCAGTGAAAACGGCCTTAGACCGAAACTGTCGGACCTGGACCCGCCGCAAGAATGACGGCTGCGCGAGGCCCTCTCGCGAAGCGAAAGCGGCCAATTCCCTGATCGACGTGTCAGGGTAGGAGGTCGAGCAACCTCCGACACTCCAGGGTCCCTCAAGAGCTCGGCACCGCTGGGGGCTGCTGCTCGTCCTCGTCGTCGTCGCCGCCGCCGCCGTCGCTGTCGTCGCCCCCGTCGAGCCCGCGGGCGCCTGGCCCTCGCGCCGACCAACCAGAGCCCGGCCGACCTCCGAGGCCGTGCGTTCCCTGTCTGGCCGTCCTGTCTCGGCCACGGCCTCCGGTGGCGGCGCGAGCGAGGGGCTCGTGGGAGGAGGGCGGCCTTCCCAGAAGGCGAGCGTGCTTCTGCGAGGGCTCCTCCCTGGCCCTCCCCATGGTGTGGCAGGAGTTCCGCAGGTGTCCTCGCTGATCCACGGGCGGTCTCTCGAGGAGGCAATCCCTGCTCCAGGAAGCCTTCAGGGAGAGAGCCTCCGGTCCTCGTCGGGGCGCCTCAGAAACCCCGACGGCAGCGGCGACGAAGACGACGTTGACGACGGCGGCGGCGGCCACGGCAGCGCCGCAGAGCCACGGCGGCGGCGACCACCTTGGCGGCGGCGGCGGCGGCCGCGGCGACGGCCCTGCCGGGGTCGCCTTCGGCCCGTCGACCACCGACCGGAAGACGGCCGCCGCCCGGCAGGCAGCCCGCCTCCGCGGAGCGATGTGGGCAATCCGCGCCGCCAAACCGTGGCCCGTCGCCGCCAACGCTGGCTCCAGGTGGTCGCCGCCGCCGGCGCTTGGCGCC
>CAUYUJ010015800.1:52500-53914 GCA_963575745.1 Prorocentrum cordatum | reverse complement strand
CATCACCATCATCATCATCATCATCATCATCATCATCACCATCACCACCACCATCATCATCATCATCATCATCATCATCATCATAATCATCATCATCATCATCATCATCATCATCATCATCATCTTCTACCACCATCACCACCACCACCATCATCATCATCATCGTCGTCATCATCATCATCATCACCATCATCATCATCATCATCATCATTACATCATAACATTCAAACATCATAACATCGTCATCATCATCATCGCCCTCATCTTCATCCTCATCCTCATCCTCCTCCTCCTCATCATCATCATCGACCTCATCGGCATAATCATCATCATCATCATCACCATTATCATCATCATCATCATCATCATCATTACCTCCACCATCATCATAATCATCATCGTCGTCGCCATCGGCATCAAAATAATCATCATAATCGTCATCATCATCACCATCATCACCATCATCATCATCATCCTCATCCTCATCATCATCATAGAAATAATCATCATCAGCAGCAGCATCCTCATCAGCACCAGCATCCTCATCATCACTTTCATCATAATCATCATCATCGTCATCGCCATCGTCATCATCGTCATCGTCATCATCATCATCATGCTACTCATTAGAATCACCAACCCCATCAACAACCTCAACATCAAAATCATCAACATCAGCAGCTGCATCGACATCGGCATAACAATCATCATCATCACCATCAGCATCATCATAACCATCATCGTAAACATCATAATCACCGTCATCAGCAGCAGCATGGTCATCATCACCATCATGATCGCCATCAGCATTATCATCACAATTCGCATTATCATCATCAGCATCACAATCATCCCCAGCATCATCATCAACATCATCATCATCGTCCTCAGCATCATCATCGTAATCAGCATACTCATCATCATCAGCAGCATCGTCGCCCTACTCATCATCGTAATCAGGATCCGCATCCTCATCCTCGTCCTCATTTTAAGCTTCACCCTCACCCTCAGCCCCATCCTTGTTCCTTATTAAAATGCACCCCCAGCTACGTCGTATTCCGGCCGATAGCGACCCAATCCGGGACCTCCCATCCGGACTGTAGAAAATCAATACAAAGTGGCCGTTTTTCTTCTCAACATCGTCTTTCTTGGTCGACGATGCGACAAGCGTGGCAGGAATGGGACGCGGCGCACATCGCGCGCGGCAGTCAAGCTGGGCCCACCCATCCGGACTGTAAAAAATCAATACAAAGTCTTCGTTCTTCCTCTCAGCATGGCCTGTCTTGTCGCCGACGGTGCGAAATATGCGGCAGCAACGGGACGCGGCGCACATATGGGGCGCGGCGCACATCGCGCGCGGCCGTCAATCCGGGCCCGTCCATCCTGACTGTAAAAAATCAATACAAAATCTCCG
>CAUYUJ010015800.1:5000-50000 GCA_963575745.1 Prorocentrum cordatum | reverse complement strand
CCCATGATGATCATCATCATCATCATCATCATCATCATCATCATGACCACCATCATTATTATCATCATCAGCAGCATCAGCATCAGCATCATCAGCATCGGCATCAGCATCACCGTCATCCCCATCATCATATCGTCAGCATCGTCTGCATCATCATTATCAACAGCATCATCAGCATCATCATCAGCACCATCACCACCATCAGCATCGTCATCACTATCATCATCATCATAATCATCGTCATCAGCATCATCATCATGCTAATCATGGTCAGCATCAGCATCATCATCATCATCATCAGCAGCATCATCATCATCATTAGCATCGTCATCATCAGCATCATAATCGTCATCATCATCGTCATCGTCATAATCATCATCATCGTCGTCGTCATCGTCATCTCCCCCCTTCTCCTCCCGATCCTCGCGCCAGCGGCAGGGGTACGAGGAGGAGGAGGAGGTCCTTCGAGAGAGCCCTTCGAGAGGAGGAGGAGGTACGAGGAGGAGGAGGAGGAGGAGGAGGAGGAGGAGGTCCTTCAAGGAGGAGGTCCTTCGAGGAGGAGGAGGAGGAGGTCCGAGCACAGCACAAGTGGTGGCCCTTCGAGAGAGCCCGGGAGAACCCTCCGCACCTCGACAAGTGCGGTGCGGGCGCGCCGAGGCGCGGGGGCAGGAAGAGGGGGAGCGCCTCGTGGCCCGAGGCCCGGCAGCGCATTGCAAGAAGAAGACATCAGGGCCATGAGATCTTCCTCCTCCTCCTGCCCCTCCTCCCCCTCCTCCCCCTCCTCCCCCTCCTACCCCTCCTCCATCTCCTCTCCTCCTCCTCCTCCTCCTCCCTTCCTCCTCCTCTCCTCCTCCTCCTCCTCCTCCCCCTCCTCCTCCCCTCCTCCCCCTCCTCCCCCCTCCTCCCCTCCTCCTCCTCCTCCTCCTCCTCCTCCTCCTCCTCCTCCTCCTCCTCCTCCTCCTCCTCCTCCTCCTCCTCCTCCTGGAGATCGGCCATGAGATCTTGGAGACATCGGGGCCCCGGCCATGACATCTACACGCACACACACACACACACACACCTCATCCCACCAGCCCCTTGGGGGCGGCGGGTGGTCTAGCGAGGGTCTCGCTCCTCTGCCACGGCCCCTCGTCCCTTCGGGGAGGGAGGGGAACCTCCCCCTCCCCTCCCTGAGGTTTTTTGGGAGGGATCGCAAGGTGTCGGAGGCTCCTTTTTCGGCCATTGGGAGGGTCATTTTTTTGCCACCCCTCACGAGGATCGTGGCCGGCGAGGGGGGACGCAAATCGAGTAACCCCCCCTCTTTTGACCGACCGCCTCCAAGATGACCCCAAGAGGCCCTCCAGGGCTCCCAACAGGCTCCCAATAGGGCCCAAAGAGCGCCCCAAGAAGCCCTAAGAGGCCTCCAAAAAGCACCCGAGAGGCCCCCAGGAGGCCCCCGAGCGGCCCACGGGGGGCCTCAGAGAGCCCAAGATGACTTTCAAGATGGCTGACGATAGCCCAAGCTAGCTCCAGATGGCTCCCAAGATGCTCCAAGAAGCTCCAAGACCGTTCCAAGACGGCTCGGTATGGCCACGTAGCCCCCCTGGAGGCCGCCAAGAAGCCAGCGGGCCCGGAGATGGCCCCAACACGCCGTCCAGGCCTGCCTCTCTCGCTGTTTGACTATGCGCGTCTCGAACGTGGCGTTCCTGGGATCTAGACCGTTCCCGAGGACCAGCTTCTCATCCCGATCCGTGATTTGACGGCCCTGCCCCCGGGGCCGAACACTTGCCCAAAAATTTCCACCGTCGGTTCCCT
The DNA here is from genome assembly GCA_963575745.1 of Prorocentrum cordatum. NCBI lineage: Eukaryota > Dinophyceae > Prorocentrales > Prorocentraceae > Prorocentrum > Prorocentrum cordatum. Next base: position 48,206 of record CAUYUJ010015800.1, on the reverse strand, counting down.
CGCGACGCTGAGAGGTCTGGGAAATCCCTTCTACTTGCCGCCATAGGAACGTTACGCAGCCTCCCGCGCTGGGCGCTACCCGGCGCGTCGGCGCCCGCGGGCCGGGCTTTTGCTTATTCGCCCCCACACACACACACGACAATGCTCTAGTGGCTGCCTCCTGAAGCGTGCAGGCGAAGCAGTGCGAAGAGGCAGAAGCAGAGCGGGGGGAGGACGAGGGCGAGGGGGGGTCGCCTGCGCCCGCTGGTGCTCCCGTGGCTGTCCCACGAGGCGTGCCGCCGAGGCAGTGCGAAACCATTGGCAGAAGCAGCGCGGAGGGGGGCGAGGGCGCGAGGCGGGATCCGTCAGCATCGGATCGGCAGATCGGATCGCACCGAAGTGTGCATCGGATCGGGCTGCGTCGGCACGGGATCGAAATCGAGTCGGAGCGGCTGCGCCAGGATGCACAACAACGCCACGCACGCATCGGGCCGCCCGCATCGGACCGTCGGGACATCGGAATCGAATCGGGTCGGGCTGGCCTGAATATACATCGGATCGGATCGATCGGATCGGAATGGACCCTGGCGAAAGGGGGGCGTCTGCGCCCGCGGGCTGGAAGAGCAGCTGGAAGCTCTCGGAGTTGACCTCCAGCCGGCCCGTGCTCCAATTCACCCAGTCCACCTGCGCCGGGGTCGGCTCAGAGCTCGGGGGCAAACCCACAGCCAACGGATGGCCCCAGTGGCTGCGTTCGCATGGCGGCATCGTACCCACATCGTCACACCCCTCCGACGCTTCGTGGTCCCATGGGGAGCTCTACCGAGGGCCCCAGTGGCTGCGCTCGCATCGTGGCACCCATGGCGGCACAGCACCCGCTTCGGCACACCCCTCCGACGCCTCGTGGCCCCAGAGGGAGCTCTGCCGAGGGCCCCAGCGGCTGCGCTCGCAGGGGGCATCCAGGGGCCCCGATCGCCCACGTCTTCGGCTGGACTCCCCAGGGGGGGCTGTCCGCACCCTGCGAGCTCCACCGAGGCCGAGAAGGGGCTCGGGGCGGACGAGAGGGGGTCGCCAGCCGACTTCCTCAGCGACTCCTCGGGCCCGAGGCGGCGCCTCCTGGCGCTGGAGGCGGCCATGCATCGAGGGAGACGCTCGGCGGCGGGGCCGGAACCAGCTGCATGCAGCAGCTTTCGTACCCACCCCCCTCCCAGCCCTTTCCCCCCAGTGTCCGACCCGAGACAGGGAACGTCGGGGTCAGCCCTACGGACCACGGGGGAGGATAGGGAGGCTCCGCAAGAAGAGGTCAGGGCGACACACCCGCGGCATCGGCATCGCGGGGAGCCTCCCCCCCCTGTTCCTGTTGGCCGGGTCCACTCTCGCTGCGAACGCGTACTGCGTGGGACCCTCTGGGCCCGTCATGGGGAGCTGAACCCGTCTTGAAACATGTCCACGTCCGCAAGCAAAAAAACAGCCCCACGGGCGGCCACGGCCCTATCGTCGCCTCCGAGATGAGGCTGCCTGCTGGGCCGCACGCGTGGAGAGCAGCACCGGCGCATGCGTGGACGTCGATCCATCCGCAAGCAGCAACGATGGGGGAGGCCCCGAGGGGCACGCATCTGGCGTTCCAATGTTTGTAGATACGTGGACCCCCAGAGGTCTGGATCACTTCCCTAGGGCCAGTGTTTTCGTCCTGAATCGTTTGAAACGGTCATGGGGCCCGTTGAATGCCCCCAGAGGCCGAAAATAGCCAAAGTCCGGCCGCTCAAATTTTGTCCGAGCATCGGATCTCTGGGTTGAGTGCCCCCAATTACGCAACGCCCGACTGGTTGCTTTCGGGGGCCATTTCGGGCGGATCGGGACGCGCCTGTGGAGAGCCAGGCTGGTGGAGGCCGTGGCTTGGGGCAGGGGGTGGGCTCTGCGGCGTGGCTGGCCACGGCCACGGCCACGGCCATGGCGACGGTCACGGACATAGACGGGGGGAGGAGGAGGAGGAGGAGGAGGAGGAGGAGGAGGAGGAGGAGGAGGAGGAGGAGGAGGAGGAGGAGGAGGAGGAGGAGGAGAGAGGAGGAGAGAGGAGGAGGAGGAGGAGGAGGAGGAGGAGGAGGAGGAGGCGGGAGGAGGAGGAGGAGGAGGAAGAGGAGAGGAGGAGGAAGAGGAGGAGGAGGCGGAGGAGGAGAATGCGGAGGAGGAGGAGGAGGAGGAGGAAGAGGAGGAGGGTACGGCCACAGTGAAGGCCGTGGCCAAGGCCGCGGCCACGGCAACCGCTTCGGCCACACGGCCACGGCGAGCCGAGACAACCACCCCTTCGGAACGAAGGGGGGAGGGCGCACGGTCGGCGCTCGCACACAAGGACAGACCAAGAGGGCAGCACCGGGACCCCCTACGACAGGGCAGCACCACGAAGAGCACGAGGAGGCACAGGGGTGCTACAGTCGTCGTGCCCAAACTGGGATCGGCACGTAAGGAACAAAAGGGCCGCACCTGGCCACAGGGATCCTCGGTCACGAATAGGTTCCCCGTCCTAAATCTACGGAACGGCCCGAAAACGGAACCAGAGTACCCCTTGTGCACACATTGGTCTTCTTATACATCGGCGTCATGGCTGTACATGTTACGGGGAGAACTTATTGTTTTGTTGCGCGAAGGCAAGGCGCGGTGCAGCAGCAGCACTCTGGCTGATGGGGCAACGTCGGGCCTCCCCTCCGACGACGTGCCACAAAGCATATACGGCAAGGGATATATATATATATATATGCAGTGGCAGGAAGTTCGTCTCTGACGGCTTCCGCCCTGCGGGCTGCACAACGCAGCGATGGATGTGCATGCATGTCTTTGTGGCGTTGCCGAAAGGAGAAGAGGACGCACAAAGGGAGGGGAGAAAAGAGCGAAAAGCGAGGACGAGAGGCAAGGCCAATGGGGAGACCGACAGGGACGACGGCAAGGGGGACGGCGGAGAAAACGCGAGCGAGAAAATCCGAGCGGCTGCCACTACCCCGCCGCGCCAAACGGTTGTCTTGATACAGCTGCACTTGTGAAGTGGGAAGGAGGAGGGAAGAGTAGGGGGGAGGTACTAGTACGGCTGAGAAGGGTTGGTCGTGGGGAGAGGACGCTGCTGCGCAGCTAAGCGACTGCTGAATGTGCAATGAGAGGCCTGCGTCGTGCTCGCAGCAATGACGACAGTCGGCTCATTGAGCCCGCGCCGCTGCGGAGCAACCCAGTCCTCACAAGTGCCCAAGAGCAGAAAAACAGATGCAAGTGGCGCACCTCTGCCAAATGATGCCCATCACATTGGGCAGGGCGTAGGACGGGATAGCGTGGGAAGACGGCTAGAATGGCCTGGTGCCGCTGGGCGGCCATGCTGCAGGGAAGCTGTGTATTTGGTCGTCGACTGATTTCGTAACATTGGGCCGACCGAAAATATGAGATCTCGGCGAAGCTCTGCTGGGAGTTTCGAGAGACTCAGCATGTGGGGCAACATGCCAGCCACAACGCGCGGAGCAGGGCCACTGACTCCGAATGACCCTGCAATCTAAACAGGCCAGACAGCAAGCAAGCAGGCGCGCTGTAATGGTTGCGCAGGAAGAGGAGGGGGAGGAAGAAAGGCGGCTTGATCATCGAGCCCAATCCATGCCCCTCTGTCGTTTCTGGGGGAGGAGGACAAAGGGAATCATGTGGTAAAGAAGAAAAGCAGCAATATATAAGGAGAATAATGAATGAAGTGAGGAAGAATTCCCGTCTGGCTGGCTATTCAAGCCGTGAATCAGTTGCACTGTCCGCCAGAAGGGTGGCAACTGGAAGAAAGCGTGCGCAACAGAAAGTATCATGTCTCAGCGCGCCTCCCAAACAACTGACGAACCATCTTGCTGATCGCACAACGCCCCTCTGATGCGCTGATTTCAATCTGCGCGTCGCGCGGCGGGCCCATGCCACAGCCGGGACATCCTCGCCTCATCAAACAGCCCAAGCCCAGCGCGACGCAGGCCAGGAGGAAGATCACGACACCAGCGAGGACTGCAAGCACTCGGACACCAGGAGGAACAGCACGACACTGCCAAGACTGCGAAGATCACGACACCAGGAGGAACAACACGACACCTCGGAGTATTGCTGCTCCTCCGCAGATGGCGCACTGCTTGAATAACTACCGCCCAAATTGGTGATGCTGGAGCCCGCTGGGTATCCGTAGTCCAATGGTGCTTCGAGCACAATGGATCCAAAGCTCGCGATGTCACGTGTTTCCGAATTGCCGCCACCAGTGATCATGATGGTGTCCCCTACAGAAAAGCCCTCCTCAGACTCCACCACCAATTCCTGTGATCCTGCCAACACTGGACTCACCAATACAGTCGTTGCGGTTAGCACCATGTCGGTAGTGGCTGCGGTGCTCGACGTGGCGGAGCTCGTGCCTGTCTCGGTGGTCCTCGTGGCCGTCTTGGTGGTGCTGCTGCTTGACGAGGTGGAGCTCGTGCCTGTCTCGGTAGTTTTTGTGGCTGTCTGGGAGCTCGTGCCCGTCTCGGTGGTCCTCGTGGCCGTCCTGGTGATCGTCATGGTGCGGTCTTTGTGCTTGTCTGGGTGGCAGTGATGGAAATCTGGGTGCTTGTTGTGGGCGCCGGCGACGTAGGGGCTGGCGTTGGCGGCGGCGGCGGCGGCGGCGGCGTAGGTGCTGGCGTCGGCGGCGGTGGAGGGGAAGGTGCTGGCGTCGGCAGCGGTGGCGTCGCAGGTGCTGGCGTCGGCAGCGGCGGCAACCGTCGCAGAGCTGGGTTGTGCGCGGAAGCTCTTGCCATCGAGGAGTTCTGGACGGATCTTGAGCATGCCGGGCGGCGGGGCGGATGGCGGTCCACGCAGCAGCGGGTTGTTAGCAGCAGCGGCGCCCCAAGGAGGGGGGAAGTCGGAAGCAGTGGCCGCGCCCGCGTCGTCCCAAGCGACGCACACCTGGCAGCGCCCAGCAGGCTCCTGTGCGAGGTCGAGAAGGAGGCGGGGTATGAAGGATAGGCAAGTGTTCCGCCGCCACGGCGCTCAGAGCACGGGCAGCTAGGCCACTCGCTCCCCATTCCGCGGTGGTGGGCACCCGCGCAGCTGCCGCGTCAGTGTCCCGTCCCTTGCCGGGAGACCCTTTTTTGGCGCCGCGGCCTCACGCGCGCCGACGAGGCGTAGAACGTCAAGAGGCGAGAACGAGCGGCGGACGCGCGCGGCCAGGCCCTCAGAAGAAGGGGCAAGGATCCGCCCGAAGGGGTCAAGCATGCCGTACGCAAACACGGGCACGGGCAGCGTGGGCGGTAGGGAAGACGAGAACGTGAAGACACGCCGACAGGCCAGTGCGACTGCAAATGGAAACCAAGACGAGGCGAAGCGGCGCCGGGAGAACTGGCGAGGACGAGCACACACACACACACACACACACACACACACTCGCTTACCATGCGAACGTGGCGCCCCACGGCCGAGGAGAGAGGAGGAGGAGGAGGGAGGAGGAGGAGGAGGAGGGAGGGAGGAGGAGGAGGAGGGAGGAGGAGGAGGAGGAGAGGAGGAGGAGGAGGAGGAGGAGGGAGGGAGGAGGAGAGAGGAGGAGGAGGAGGAGGAGGAGCAGCAGCGAATGAACTGATTTAGACTGGCGGGGACGAGCACACACAAACTCTCACGCACACTTCCTCGCCGCGCTGGCGCCACGGGGCCGGGCCCGGCGGCAGGCGCCTCTTGCCACTCCTCCTCGGCCTCGCTGCCCCGCACCTATGGGGGCGAAGCGGGGGCGGCAGGGTGCGCGGCGGGCGCTGGGGAGGGCTGCAGAGGATGCAGCTGCTGTGGCGCTTTCGCCGGTTCCTGTACTCCTCCTGCTCCTCCTCCTCCTCCTCCTCCTCCTCCTCCTCCTCCTCCTTCTCCTCCTCCTCCTCCTCCTCCTCCTCCTCCTCCTCCTCCTCCTCCTCCTGATCCTCCTCCTCCTCCTCCTTCTCCTTCTCCTCCTCCTCCTAATCCTCCTCCTCCACCTCCTCCTCGTTCTCCACCTCCTTCCCCCCTCCAACTTATGGTGATGGTGGTGGACACAGTCCCATCCCCCCCCCCGCCCTGCCCCGGCGGGGTGCTGTCCAGCAGCTGCGCCAGGGGTGCCCGAGTCATCCCGAAGGGCCGCCGGACACCCGAGTCCTGACCTGAAAGCAAGACCCCCCCCCCGAGAGCAGGGCTGGACACAGGATGATGCACACGCACTCAGGACAGAGGCGCTGATGGGACCAAGAGCGGTCGGCATGAACCGGGAAAAATTGGATCGACTCGGAACTGGCGTCGGACAGGGCCGCGCCGGCACGGAGTCGGAATCGGATCGGATCGGGTGCGCCAGGATGATGCACGACAGCGCCATACGGGCATCGTGACGCATGGGGGCTTCTCAATGTCAGCACCAATTCAAATCAAGACGGCCAAAGCCGAGATCGAATCGGATCGAAGAAGAACTGAACCACCTGCGCCACCGCCATACCCAGCTCGAGCGAACCGCAAACTGGAAAATCGACAGGCTGGACAGCACCATCTCAGGCAGAAGGCAAAGAGAATCGGGATGGAACAACATGGAATGAATCGGCTAGCGGTCCTCACAGCATGTGTCGGCGCGCCTGGCTGCGCTCTACATGTGGATGCGAGTCCCATCTGCGGGTGCATAAGCTGATAAAGACATGTGAGAGTATGGCTGCGACTGCATGCATATCTCTCAGCGCGTGAATACCAGGGGGGGGCTTGCACAGGGATGACCTAGAATCGGCGATATATCGCAGATGGATCGGCGGCAAGCTCCCGATGTGGAAACCCCATTTTATTAGGCAGGTTTGGGCAGGCAAGCTCCGATCGGCGAGGAATGTGATATTTGGGGGACGATGCTTCTTCCGAGTAGAGCTGCTGTTGCTCTTCTGCAAAAGCATGACCATCCCCACCCCCACCAGGAAAGCGTTGGCCCCGCAAGCCGGCCTACCCCCCATAGGTGGGGATGGGTGCTCTCACTCAAGTTTCGCGGCACCCATCCCCACCCAGAGGGGGTACGCTGAGAGGGCTAACTTGCCCTGACCTGGCCGGGGTTGAGATAATTCTGACGATGATGAGCTCTCGCATTCGCGTTCTCCTCCCGTGTCTCCACCCTTCGCTCTGGGGCTGAAAGCGCAGGGTGCTCACCGCGATGTCGGACCGCTGCATACAAAGGAGGATCACGAAATGCGGGGAGCACATAGGAGGAAGAAGCGCGAAAGCGGAAAGTAACCTTGGCAGGTATCGACACGTTGACGTCGCTGAAAATCAGAGACCTCATCGGGCGGCCTGCGGGAGGAAGCTGGGATGGCCCGCTCATCAATCCACCCTCCGCTCGCCTTAACAAGGTCCCCCTGCCCTGTATCGTCGGCCCGTTGTCGTCCATATTCGTACCTCTCGTCCCCTCTGGCGTTTGCCCCACTTCTGCCTTTCCACCTTCCCCCGCCGCTGCCACACTCCCTCCACCGATTCGCAGCGCGCTCAACCTTGGTTCGTCGCTTGCGGCCCGGGTCCTCATGCTCTCTCTCTCCTCCCGTGTTGGGCCCTCGTTCTGAATAGAGCACTGATGTTTCTCTCCTCCCCCGGTCTCAACCCCTTCTCACTGTCCCGTGTTTCCACCATCGTTTCTCTACCCACCCCCTTTTCTCCTTCCACGCCCTCCCTGGGTGATGACAGGCGCGTACCTGTCGCTCGCCTCCTCTGGGTACGGCCGGGCGTGCAACTCTCGCCACTTCCATGCGCCCGTGGGAGGTCTGGCGGAGAGGTGAAACACGCGGGCCCGAACAGGACCTCGCCTGCGCGGGTACTGACGAGCGTGCATCTGACGACGCTGTCGCCGCTGTGCTGCGCTCCGTGCTTCCAGGCGCGCAACCTGGTGCCACCTTCCTGCGCCCCCTTGGAGGGTCCGGCCCGCGGGTGACTTCGCGACCTTTTTCGGTATTTCTAGAAATGCCGGCTGGGTCACGCGCGTCCCTGCGTAGATTCTGTTCCGCATCTCCTCCGGACCTGTCCTGGGCACGTTCTGACCAGGATCTCGAGGCGGCTCCAGCCGTGGCAGCGAGGGACACCCAAGGAGGCCCCAAAAAGACGAAAAGCATCAGAGACTCCTTTCTGGAGGAGGAGGAGGAGGAGGAGGAGGATGAGGAGGAGGAAGGCCTCGTGCGGAATTCATCCCTCGCCCTCGCCAGCGCGCGTGCCGCCCGCCTGGCGGGCCAGCCTCAGCCCCCCAACCGAAGCCGCGGTCACGGGGCGCCGACATGGCACGCAGGTGATGAACCCCCAGCTGTTGAATCACAAAACGAAAACCTTCAGCATACCCAGGGGCTACGAGGCCTACCCTTTTGGCACCTTGGCCGAGACCTGCAGGCGAGCATGCCGAGACCAGACACGCGTAGAGGAACACGGGCGCGAACGAGCGCGATCCAGAAACGAATTGGGGACAGCGTCCGACGCGGGGCACAGCCTCGATCCGACGGCATCGTCATCACTGCCACGACCGCCGTCGCGAGGGCGTCCAGGCACGAGCCGCGCAACAGGCAGCCCAGGTACGAGAACGAGCTGCGTAACGGGCAGCCCGAGTCCGAGACTCGGCTGCGTAACAGGCAGCCCGAGGTTGAGAACCACCACCATGAACACACCAAGTATGCCGCCGAGATCGACACCAGGAACGACACGACCGGGCAGCCCGAAGGGGTTACTTTGGGTTTCGTCGGAAATCTGGGTTTCTCCTCGGGACGCAGAGGCGTCACTGGCAGGAGAGCCCGACAAAAACTCTCCTGTCTCCCACCAGCTCGCGGAGATGGCGACAATGTGCCCCTCAGGTTACCCTGTGGCCACACCGCCCTCGTTGGTAAAGCCTCCAATGCCTGCGGGGCAGAAAGCCCCTGACCCAGACACGAGAGGGGGAGAGAGCGTTGCAAAGGGTTACTAAGTACGTCGCCGTGGAGGTACCAGTGGACCACGGCCGCGCCGCTTTCGACGAGTACGACTCCGACGCCGAGCACGGGCACGGCCAGTACAACTGCTCCGACGAATACGCCGCATACGACTTCCTCACCCTGCCACCAGAGCGACAAGGGCTGCACGCAAAGCTACGAGTTCCGCAAGCCGGGCTACCAAAGCAGCCTGCTACGCGACGTGGGCCACACGCTGAGCTAAACTGCGAGGGCAAGAAGCAGAGCCCCCAGAACCACCTGCTGTGCTACGAGGGCCACCAGCAGCGCTTCGAGAACCACCAACACTGCGCTCCGTGGCCCACCGGCCGTATTTCGAGCACCACCAGCCGAGCGTCGAGGACCACCAGCTGCGGCAGCAGGGCCACCCACCGAGCTACCTGCGCGTGACCAGCACGATCCACCGCACGGCCTTGGCACCCAGAACGCAGAAGACCGCGACTTGGCAGCCGAGGACTCCGACTCTGACCTCGTGGACTCCGACGTCCAAGAAGACGTAAACGGTGGACGTGAGCCTCGACTACATCCTGGGCCTCGCGCACGAGCACGAGGAAGGCATCCAAGCTCCGCAGCGAGGAACAGCGAAGCTCCGACGACCAGCTGACCCACGAGAATCTCTCCAAGAATCCCACAAGCCCTCTCGGCGTAGGTGGTCCACAGCGCTTCCTCTTCAACCTCCTTTCCTCCCCTTCGGGGAGGGGTTTACCCCTCCCCCGACCCCTTTCCCCTGGACCTGGACAGGGCGCCCCGCGGTTAGTCAGAGCGTCCAAGATGGCCCAAGACGGCTCCAAGAGCGCCTCGGAGAGCCCGAGATGACCTCCAAGATGGCTCAAGATAGCGCAAGATGCCCCAAGATGGCCCCAAAGATGCTCCAGGAGGCCCCGAGACCGCCCAAGGACGGTTCCAAGAGGCATTCCCAAGGAGGCACACAAGAAGCAACAATACTTCGAAAACAGCTGGAAAATCTCTGAGGTGTGCATCGTCACAGTATTGTTTTCGATGACCTTCCGAGGCCTCAAGATGGCTCGAAGATGGCCACAGAGAGCCCCAGGAGAGGCCCTAGACGGCCCCGAGAGTGCTCAGGAGCGCCCCAAGGGCACCTCAAGAGCGCCCCAAGAGGCGAACTTCGGGGCTCCCAAGGGGCAACGCTGACTCAAGGCCCCCTCTCTTGCTTGATCGATGTCCTCCAAGATGGCCCCGAGAGCGGCCCTAAAGCTCCCAAGATCGCCCCAAGGGGGCCTCGAGAGGCGCCCATTCGGCCCGAAGGGGCCTCAAAGAGGCCTCCAAATAGTTCCCAAGAGGCCCTTGACAGCCCTCCAGAGGGTCCCTGAGGCACCCAAGACGCTCAAAGACGGCCTTGGGCCCGCCAAAATGCCCCCCACCCACCCCCCAGACGCCCCAAGAGGTTTCCAAAAAGCTCCCAAGATACATTCGAGGAGGAGACTCCGAGAAGCATTCAAAAGGTTTCTGGCTCACTTCCGAGAAACATTCAAGAGGCTTCTGGCTCTTATGTTCGCCCTGTTCCTCCTCCTCCTCCTCCTCCTCCTTCTCATTCCCCTCCTCCTCCTCCTTCTCCCCCAGCCGCTTACCCCTCCTCCTCCCTCCTACCTCCGCCCCTTACCCCAGGGGCTCTAGCCGTCGCTAGGTAGATCACACGGAATTCCTACGCGGTCAGAGGCTCGCGTAGCTGACGATGCCAAGAGCTCTTGCCTCTTTGACGCGTAACCCGCAACCCGGCGCGGCCAGCGGCTCGCGCAGCTGACGAGGCCAGAGGCACTCGTCGTCGCTCGAAGATTGCCTCCTCCTCCTCCTCCTCATCATCATCATCATCATCACCACCACCATCATCATCATCATCATCATCATCATCATCATCATAATCACCACCACCACCACCACCACCATCATCATCATCATCATCATCATCATCATCATCATCATCATCATCATCAACATCAACATCAACATCAACATCACCATCATATGTAGATTCCTCCTCATCCTCCACATTCCCTTATCTATCCTCCTCCTCCTCGTCCTCCTTCGAACGATAACGGCTACACCCATCGTTGCTCCTACACTTCCCTGATCACATCTACTCGCTTGGGCGTCGTTTCTGGATGGACTGGTTGGGACACGCAAAACGTTACGAATTTCGAGGACAACCAGCCGAACTACGCGCAACGAAAATGTCACGAATCACGACCCAAAAAATGCTGTAAAGCAACAGCCACAGAGCTTCGAAAGCCACATGCAGAACTACGAGACCCATCCGCTGAGCTACGTGCACCTTAAGCAGGGCTACGAGGGCCATAAGCAGAAGTCCGACTGCCACCAGCAGAGCTAGCAGGACCACCAGCAGACTTTCGAGCGGCACAAGCTGACCTACGAGGATCACAAGCGCAGCTACGAGAGCCACCTCCAGAGCGACAAGGGTCACAAGCTCAACTACAAGGGCCACAAGCAGGGTTCCGAGGTCAATGCAAGGGCAGCCGCGTACGTCTCGTAAGGCTGGAATCAAGACCGGCCCTTAGCAGCCAAGCGGAGGTCCTTGAACCCTTTGACGCACATGCCGAGCGATGGGCAACCCAGATTCGATTCGCGTCACCTGGAGATGTACGGCAAATACTCTGAGAAAGGGCTCGGCCAGACGTACCAAGATCGGGCCCAAGCTTTCGGGCACTATCACATGCTGAAAAAAGGGTTACATGTCCGAGCGGTTGTGCGCCGTCGCTCAGAGGGAGACGCGCGATCGCGATGCGAGAGAGAGCAGGAGGAGGAGGAGGAGGAGGAGGAGGACACCACCCTCTCATTGCCGAGCAGGCCGCGGCGCGGAAGACCGAGGGCCGACCTGAGGGCACCGCTGGCTCCAATCAGAAGACGCACACCGACAGCGCCAAACGAATACCCCAGATTTCGTAATAAAAGGTAGGGGGTCACAACCCTCCCAGACGAGAAGTCTTAGACCCCCCCAGACCATCCATGAAAGGGCGGCCCTTTGCCCAGACCCCCCCGAACCCTCCAAGACAGCTCAAATCAGACCCCCCCCCAAATGTGACCCCCCCACTTTATTTTGGAATCCGGAGTAGCATGAATTCTGTAGCATCATCAAAAGACCTTGTCTGTCCCAGCGCGCCGCTAGCCGCCTCAAATCCGCGTCGGATCCGTGTCGAATCCACGTCGGACCTGCGTCGAATCCGCGTCGAGCACACGCGCGGCACCGGAGAGGGACAGCCGCTTGCAGGACAGACGAGGCCACCAGAAGTTGCAACGCAGCGTGAGTTTTTTCGGCCCGCAGGGGAAGTAGCAGACCCCGTGCACACCACACACTGTCTCCTCGGCCAGCGCACGCGCGAAGTGGCGCCAGATCCTGTCGCGGCCGCGACCGGCTGGGACCCTTCCAGAGGCCCTCGAGCAGCAATATCTCAGCCCCGCCGAACGGCGAGAGGTATCCCAGAAATCCGATGCGCATTGTTTCTCTCAATACGTGGTACCCGGAAGTCCCTACCCCTTCCCCAGGGCTGTGTTTGCATCCCGACTCGCTTTTTAACGACCCTGGAACCCAGCAAGGGCCCCCAAGAGGCCGAAAACGTCGAAGAACCTCTGCGCCGGCCTCTGCCAACGCGCCGAAGAACTGGGCACCAGCCGCGTGCCTCCCCTGTGAGGCCTGCGCAGTGGCTCTGCCACCAGGATCGGGTGCCACCCTCATCTACGTGGTTGAAGGGCAACGATACGGGAAGGATAGGCATAGGTGGGCTATTCGAGGCCGATGCATCCCCCCCTACATTATGCCTATCCCCCCCCTATCGTCCATACATCGCCGATGCATCGCCCTGAAATCAACGATGCGTCGCCGATGCGTCAACCAGTCGAGGTCGATGCATCCTCCCCCCTCCACACATGTGCCTGCCCCCCATGGGGGGGGCGCTGATCCACGAGCTCGGCGCCCGTGGGCCGCCTTCCCCCGCAGAAGGACGGCCCTGGATCTCGGTGGCCGCGCCTGAGGCTCCGACCCCGTCCGCCCCACGCCTCCTCGCTCGCCAGGGGGGGAGGGAGGCGAGAAGGGCGGAGGGCAAAGACGACGACGACGAGGACGACGACGACGACGACGAAGACAGCAAAGACGACGACGACGACGACGATGACGACGACGACAAAGAGGACGACGACACAGACGACGACACAGACGACGACATAGACGACGACACAGACGACGACGACGACGACGAAAACGACAAAGACGACGAAGACGACAAAGATGACGACGACAGAAACGACAAAGACGGCAAAAACAAAGACGAAGACGAAGGCAGCTGTGGACATGACTGACTACTCACATTGCCACCCCAACCACCCAACCTGAAGTCGCAACTTCACCTGTCGATTTCTAGCGGGGGGGCATCCCGGAAATTCAAAAAAACACCATGGAACCCGTAAACACTCAACCCGAAACTTGGGGGGTTCTGGAGCCTTCGTGTTGGTCTGGGGTGGTTTGGTGACTCGTGGGCTGACGACAGTCTTTTCTGGACCAGCAGCAATCACACCCCACAAGCGGCCACCGCGAACGTTGGCAGCCAATCTGCCAAATACGATACCTCCTGAACGGGACTGCATCGACAACCACCGCACGCCACGGCGGCCGAGGGCAACCAACGCCGAAGCTCCATAGGCATGGCCTCCAGGCAGCCACCGCATTTGCGGCAACCACGGGCCGGGACCCCATGGACGGCACGGGCTGTGATTCGTGCGCCTGGCCAAAATGCCACAGTTTTTCGCTCCACTGTGGGGCCCCTGGGGCGTTCTGGGTCTCGTGACTGGCGTTCCTGGAAAAACCATCTGGGCCAGAGACGACGTATTCAACCATGGACCCATTGGTGCCCACTTTGCCTCGGGCGGTTTTTCGGCGGTTTTCGGCGGCCTTCCAGCTACTTTCAACGGTTTCTGGCGGTCTTCGGCGGTTTCCTGCGGTCTTCGGCGGTTTGACCCCCAGGTTGTCCGTGGTTTCCCGTGGCTTTCGGCGGCCGTCAGCGTGAAGTCTGCTCGCCTGCGCATAACAAGGGGTCCATGATCCAACACCTACCGGAGACACCTGTTGGCAACACCCGCAAGCAGGGCGAGAAAACCCACCGCGATTCGTGCTACACCGCCCCGATCCGAGGGCCCGTCCGAGACCGGCCGCCGCCCCGCCGCGGGCAGCTCGGGGTGCCCCGCCAAGCCTCGCGGCCAGCTGCCCCAGGCGAAGCTGGGCGATGGGCGACGGCCGATGGGTCGGGCAGCCGCTGAAATGCTCGGCGACGGCGTCCACCGCTCTTCCATCGCAGCACAAACAAGACCATCATCAACGTCATCGTCACCATGGCCATAATCATCGACATCGTCAAGGCCATTATACCCATGACCATCATCATCATCATCCTCATCATCACCATCAGCACCATCATCATCACCATCATAATCATCGTCGTCATCAACACCACCACCATCGGCAGCATCAGCATCGTTGCGCGTAATCTCAACAAAGATGCGGCTCGCATCGCCACGCACGTTTGCGCAGCACGCCTTGATTCCTGGCCCCCCGTGAGCTGACGATATAGCCTAGCCCTCGTCCACTGACTTCTTCATTCTGCTGAGTTGCGAACGACGCTAGGACAAGCACACACAAACACACACGACCCACACTACTTACACTACTTTGGGCGTCGCCGCCACGCGTGCGGCTGCGTAGCGAAACACGGACGCACGCACGCACGCACGCACGCACACGCACACACGCACACACACACACACACACTCACACACTCACACACTCACACACACACACAAACAAACAAACAAACAAACAAACAAACAAACACATTTGCTTCTTGCGTCGGCGGCTGGGCAGAGGGCGACTGCTCCGGCGATCTGGCAAAAAAGGAACATGCTGCATGCAGATTTTGGCCGCGATGCACGAGGAAGGAAGAGGAGACCCCGGCGCGGCAGGGAGAGAGGGAGCCGGGCCCATTCAGGTAACTCACCTGCCGCGGCAAGGGAAGCGCCGCGGGGGGGGGACCAGCGGCGACGCTAAGCTGCAGCTGAGGGGGCACGGCAGCCCAGCCGAACTGGGCGGCCAGCGGGGGAGCACCACCATGCGAAGCGGAGACAACACCACCGAGAATCGCCAGCCGCCCGCGCGCGGTCCCAGAGATGAGTTATGGCGCCGAAACCTGCGGGCCTACGAGGCGCGGCGGAAGACGACGGGCAAGACGCAGGCAGCCACGAAAGCGACGCGAAAGTCGACACCGTAGCCCACTGTGAGGACAAAGAACGACGACCCAAAATCGGAGCCACTCTGGGGAAGCGGTGCGGGGGGGGGGGGGGGGCGCCATTGAGCGGGCATGCGAACGGACGCACGGACGCGGGGGGTCGCTGAGACCAGGAAGGCCTCCGAGGCGCGGCGGGAGGCGAAGGGGGCGGAGCAGCCGAAGGCGCAGCGATGCGGTATAGGGCGACAAGCAATGGCCGGCAAGTGGGAAGCAGAAGGAAGGGCCACGCCGAAAGGGGGGGCGGCGCGGGCCGCAGAGGGCGGCGAAGCAAGTGCCGAGACCAGAGGGCCTACGAAGCGCGGGGGCAGGAGGGCAGTGCAAGGCGCCACAGAAGCGAGGCAGCGACCCACACACCAGTAGCCGGTGAATGGACAAGAACCCAGCCTGAAAACCAGGCAGGGAAGGCGGGCGCCCTGGCCAGGGACAGCCAGGGTCGCCCAGACGGCGGCCAGGACGGAGAGCGCCGGGTCAAGTCCAGCGGCGCGGAAGGGGAAGGGCGGCCAGGGAACAGGCCAGGAGCGCATCAACCGGAAGGGCGGCCCACCGGCGCAGAGCGGCCCAGCAGCGCGGACTGGAGCGGCCCACCGGCGCGGAGGGGGAGCGCCCCGCGGGTGGGAGTGAAGGGATGTGCCTGGCGGAAGGAGAGCGGCCCACCTGCGCCCTGCGCGCCCGCGGAGGGGGGCGGCCCACCTCGGCGGAAGGGGGGGCGCGCACACACAGACACACACACACACACACACACACACACACACACGCACACTTTTTGCGTCGGCGGCTCGGTGGAGTCACTGCGCCGGCGATAAGGCATTAGCGGAGCGCACGCAACGCGAATTAGGCCGCAATGCACGAAGGGGGGGGAGCGCCCGGCGCGGGCAGGAGGGAGACGGGAGGGCGGGCCCGCTCAGAGCGGGGCCAGGCGGCGGGGCGGCGTCGGGAGCGGGGGCCAGCGGCGGCGAAGCGGCCGGGGGGTGGGCGGACCAGGCGGCTGCAAGGAGCGGGCGCCAGGGGCGGCAGTGCCAAGCACGGGCTGGGAACGAAGGCAGCGAGCAGCGGAAGTCCGAGGGTGCCGAGGCCACATGCGACGCGAGGCGCTCAGAGACAGCGGCAAGGACGAGGCCACCACCAGGGCCGGTCAAAAGATAGCGATGGGCCACGGGCCCACCAAGCTGGGAGTCGCGGGCGACGCCAGAGGTGCCAGGCCACGACTGACACTGAGGCAGCACAAGACCGCCCAGCCTGGACGGCAGGAGCCGGGCGAGCGCGGCAGGGGAGAAAAGTGGGCCAGGCGCCGAAGTCAGGCGCGACCTACGAGACACCCTCGAATGGGGCAACCGCCTCGAGTTAGGGGGCAGCGCGGGGGGGAAGCGCACGGCGACGCCCGGGGAAAGCAGGCACGGCGGGCAGACCATGGGCACGAGGTCGCGGATGACCTAGCGGGGGCCGCCGGCGGGAAGAGAGCCGGCCAGAAGCCAGGCTGATGGCTCGCACTGGCTGCCCTGCTGCGAACTGGCAGGAACCGGGGGCAGACCCAGCGACTCAGCGGCGCCCCAAATTGTTTCTCATATTCTTTATTGTTTTAATGCTGTTTACTTGGTGTAACTCGAGCTGCAGATGAGCTACAGAGCTGTTCGGCACGAAAATCGAAAAAAATCATCAGAAGCGCTAGTCTCGAGTATTTAGATGCCCGAACTCGGTCTGCTACCAAAGCTGGGTTCGAACAACTATTCGTACTCTGCTAGTTTCTCAGAGATTATGATGACATTCTTGAGACAACTCGAGCATTAGCTACAGAGCTGTTTGGCAAAAGAATCGAAAGCAAATCATCAGACGCGCTAGTCTCGAGCATCTAGATGCCCGAACTCGGTCTGCTACCAAAGCTGGGTTCGAACAACTATTCGTACTCTGCTAGTTTCTCAGAGATTATGATGACATTCTTGAAACAACTCGAGCATTAGCTACAGAGCTGCTTGGCAAAAGAATCGAAAGCAAATCATCAGACGCGCTAGTCAAGTATCTAGATGCCTGAACTCGGTCTGCTTCCCGAACTGGAACCCAAAAAACTATTCGCACTCTAAAATGTTTTCAGAGACGACGGCCTTCCTTGATGCAGCTCGAGCTGCGGATGAGATTAGAGCTGTTCGGCACAACGAATTGGACGGAGATCATCAGGAGCGCCCGCCGCAAGCATTACATGTTCGAAGTCGGTTTGCAACCAGAGCTGGAACCAAACAACTGTTCGTATTCCTGCTCCTCGTCCTCTCTCTTCTCCTCCTTCTCTTTCTCCTCCTCCTTATTCATCTGCTCCTTCGCCTCCTTTTCCTCCTGCTCCTTCTATCCCTCCTTCTCCTCATTTTCCTCCTCTTCATCATCGTCCTCTTCTCCCTTTCCACCCTTCCCCTCCTGCACGTCATCCTGCTCTTCCTCCTTCCCCTCCTTCTCCCGTTTCTTCTTCTCCTCCTTCTTCTCTTCTTCAGCCCCCCCCCCCCCCCCATCCCCTTCTCCCCCTCGCTCCTTCTTCTCCTCCGCGTCCTCCTCCATGAAAGCGCACCCTCGCGCGCGCGGAATGCGAGATTGCCGCGCCCGCGTTCCGTTCCCGCATACCAAAGGAGCTCTACGAATTCCTGGCGGCGACCAAAGTTGAGGGTTTATCGCCAGTTCCCATCGCTGGTAAAAACATATACAACGCGAAAAATGTTTCAAGTCGCAGCGCTCAGACCGAATTGCGACGTATTGGTCTCGTTGGCGAATCTACCTGATGACCTTCTGCTTTGAGAAGTACTCTAACCTTCTCGGCCGCCCTACAACTAGAATAAAAACAAAACTAGCACGATCTCTTAGAAAATGCCAAATACGAATAGACCGATCTCAAACATGTCGATACTTGAAACTAGCGGCCCTGATCATGTTCGCGTGATCGCTGCGCCGAACAACTCTAGCTCAGTTGCACCCCGAACTACATCAAGGAAAAACATAATCTCTGAAAAATTAGCAAAACACCAATATTTGTTTTGGTCCAACTTTGGTGGCAAACCAAATTCGGACATCTATATACTTGAGACTAATCTGCAACTCGAATTACATCAAGAAAGATATCATCATCTCCAAACAAATAGCAAATGACGAAGAGTTGTTTGAACGCAACTCCGGTGGCACACCAGTTCGGACATCTAAATTCTTAAGACCAGCGCTTCTGGTGAATTCCTTAGTTCATCTGCATCTCACTTTACATAAGAAAACCGATAACACCTGCCAAGACAACACAAAACACCCGATCCCGCCCGAGTGTTATTTGGCAATGCGTACCGATCGACCTAACAATCGAAAATGGGGGGAAATATCAAAGCCCTAACGACTTTTCCAATTTCGACAAAAAAATCTAATCAACCCAATTGCGCAAACTTCCGTGAAGATTTTGAGGCCAACCAACCTGCCTAACGCGCCCAAATTACTCTCTAGCGTCGCCGCTCTACAAGTCAATCGTTAATCTGCCCTTAAACAGTTTTGAAAACCGGCAAACATGAACTCTAGAGCTCGACCAACAAAACTGCCAAAAATTAACAGAAATTGCCAATTATTATGTGCAACAATGACGACGCAAAAACTTAGAAACACACCTATCAAATCATTTGCGCCTTTTCTCCAACGAAATTGACGGAACTGCTACATCAAAAACATAAACACTCGACCGTTCTTCTGCTTGTCATGGAATGCTCACGTGTGATTGGGTGGTCTCACGACACAATGGCTTCAGCCGCGCGGTGGCCTCTGAACGTGGCGCAACTATAGACGCGAGCAATACCACTGCCATCTGAACAACAATTCCGAAAAGCGACATACGTATATAAATACGAACGACATTCCTCGAAGGGTGTTATTCTTAACGCTGGCGCGGTCAACCAACACACACTGCCACATTCTGTTCGCTCGAGGTCTCATTCCCTCAGTCAGCAACCATCTGTAAGTTCGTCTTGTGGAGCACAGAAGCCTGCGCTCGATAAAAGCGAAAGTGGCCCTATACGAGCACTTTGCAAACCTGGGACCGGCCCTGCAGGTGGCAGTCCCAGTGCAGAGAACGACCCTTCGGGTGGCATCCCTGCGAAATTTCTCAGGCGGTCGACCCCTTGAAAAACGAAATGCGCGAGATAGATTTGAGGCTTGGGAGGTTGGCATCTCCCTTTGATAAATACACTCGGTGTTGTTCATTGCCGGGTTGTGCTCATAGGCTTCGACATGACGGATACGAATTCCAAAAAGGCAGACATTCACGCCTTCGCCAACGCACTCCAGATCAATTTCCGAAAGCAACATGGTTATTTCTTCAGCGCGCCCGGGAATAGCACTCGCCTGTCCTACTTGGAGTTCGCAACGCAGCTTTGCTGTTCCGAAAATTATGACGACGCCCTTCGGTAAATCGACCCGCATCAACGCTGCCATCATGCAGGTGAACTTGGCGAGGAACCGAACTTTCTGCCACGATCAACAAGGCACCAGGGCACGAGAATGCCCAGCCCGACTTTCGGACGAGACTGCTTCAAATCGGCAATGTCACGTATACAAAACCCGATGACCTGAAGGGCAGCTTCAAAGGCAATTATTTGCACCTCTGTCTCGCCTAGGGAGTCGAAGAGGCCGCTTAAAGGCTTTAAACGTTTCGTATTCCGCTGACGATTTAGCCGTTAGTGAGCGTCCTCACTTAAAACAAACGCTTCCGTCTGGATGAATTTAATTAAAACTTATGTAATTGCTCCACATCCAAAAACGCGATCACCATTTAAATCCGACGTTTCAACAAAATTAGGACTGTAACACACATTGAAAAGTTCGGGACATAACTTTTAGTAGGAAAAGATCAACGCCCATGCAAGGTATTCTCAATAACTATCTTCATACGCGAAATTACTACGATCTTTTTACATGGCTCACTCCACTAAGCACTGCTACCAACCACGGAAAATGAGGAATGAAACTACCAAACCGAAGCTTCCATTGCTTCCAATTGTGCAAAGCGTGGAAAGCAAGGGGAACGCGCCCAAAAAAAACAATGCTTTCCTGGGCGTACTCGCGATACATGGCGGACAACCTCGATTCAAGCTCTTCGACTGGATTTGTAACCGATTGCGTCTGGCAGGATGTTATCTATCCTCACGCCGTAGTCAAGAGATCGAACGGAACACGGATCAAGCATACGACGAGCATGGCGCCTGGCAGCCCTCGCCGGCGGGCGTGCTGCGTCGACTTTGAAAGTTCGAACTCAGTTCGGAAGAAGCAATGTCTCTCCGGACAGAGAGGGCAAATAAGAATCTATGTAAGGTAGACGCTGGATTCTAGATTCAAAATCATTTAAAATTGGATTTAAATGAAGATCGAGGAACGCGTGCTAATTAATGCATTGATATGAAATCATTTTGAAATTTGAGTTACATGAATCTGTTTGTCGAATCATAATATATCATTCAAACCCAGGAATCTAAGTCGAGCGCTAAAAGAATAAGAGACATGGGACAGATAAGATAAAGCGACGGAAAGAAGAAGATGAGACAGAAATGCGAGAGAAGAAGGGAGGGGAGGGGGGGGGGGGGGGGGGGGGGGGGGGGGGGGGGGGGGGGGGGGGGGGGGGGGGGGAAAACAAAAACAAAAAAAAAAAAAAAAAAAAAAAAAAAAAAAAAAAAAAAAAAAAAAAAAAAACGAGTAACGAAACCAAACAAACAAAACACATCCCCCCCTACACGACCACCCTTCGGGTGATAAAGAGGTTCGGGGGGGGGGGGGGGGGGCGTCTCACCCGATCGGTCTCACTATCGATCTCATTATCGATATCAGTAGTATCGGTCTCGCTCGATCGATCTCCCTCGATCGATCTCACAATCGATCTCACTCGATCTATCTCACAATTGATCTGGCTATCGATCTCACAATCGATCTCACAATCGATCTCACAATTTATATCACATTCGGTCTCACTATCGATCTCATTATCGATAACACAACCGCTCTCACAATCAACGTCATCATCATCATCAACAACAACATCAACCTCGACATCATCGTCAACATCATCATAATCGGGAAACCGCCCTCATCATCAACACCAACGTCATCATCACGGTCATCAACATCATCGGGACACCACCATCATCATCATCATCACCATCATCACAATCATCATCATCAACAATATCATCAGCAACATCGGGACACAGTCATCGTCATCATCATCATCAGCAACAGCATCATCATCGGGACACCATCATGACCACCATCGTTGTCATCATCATGATCATCATCATCGGGACACCATCACCACCATCTCATCCTCATCATCGACATCATCATCATCATCAATATCATCATCAGCATCATCATCACCGTCATCATCTGGGCACCATCCTCATCATTACCAACATCAACATCAACATCATCATCATCATCACAAGCATCATCATCACCATCGGGACGCCATCATCATCAACATCATCATCACCATCATTATAATCATCATCATCGGGACGCCATAATCTTCATCAACCTCATCATCATCATCAACATCATCATTAGGACACAATCATGATCAACATCATCAACATCAACATCATCATACTCATCATCATCGGGACACCATCATCGTCATCATCACGATCATCAACATAATCATCATGATCATCATCATCCTCATCATCAGGACACCATCAGCATCATCATAATCGTCATCATCATCATCATCAACAGCATCATCATCATCAACATCGGGACCATCATCCTCATATCATCATCATCATCATTAGTCATTAGCAGCATCATCATCATCATTAGCATCACCATCATCATCAGCATCATCAGATTCATCATCATCTCATCATCATCATCATCATGATCATCATCATCATCATCGCGGGACACACCGGAACACCAACGAGACACCGCGGGGCACTGCGGGACACCGCAGGACACCGCAGGACACCGGCGGGACACCGGCGGGACACCGCGGGCCACCGGCTGCCCGGAAGGGAATCATTTGGTCCAGCCGCGCCTCAGCCACACGGGACTTTCGTGGGACGGGCGGACACTGCGGGCCACCGGCTGCCCAGAAAAGAATCATTTGGTCTGCCTTAGCCACACGAGACTTTCTCTTGCCCGCCCATGCAACTTCGCCTCGCCCGCGCGCACGGCAACCACGAACACAAACCGAAATCGATGTCCCGGCAGGGGCGCCCCCCACTCTACTTCGATTCCCCACATTTTTTTTCTATCGGACCTCTGCAGTACACCACGGCACCATTCGGCAATTCAAACATTAAAATTCAGGGACAAGACAAGATACATGGCGGGACGGCGGCCGCCGGAGCCAGCTAAGCAGGCCGGCGGGCGGCGCACTGCCGGAGGGAGGACGGGGAAAACGAAAGAAGAAGACAAAGACAGAAACAAACGAGGGAGGGAGGGAAGGGGAAGGAGAGCAGGCAAGCAGGCAGGAGGAGAGCGAGGAGGAGAAGGAGCGAGAAGCGCCGGACGCGCCCGGCGAGAAAACGCCTGCGGACCGAGCACCGCTCAGAACCCGCACGGGGGGAGGGAGCCAGGGAGAGGAGGAGGACGGCGGACGACGGCAGCGACAGCAGCAAGCAGAGAGGGAGAGAGGGAAGAAGACGAGAAGAAGAGAACGGGACGAGAGGACGAGAAGGGGAAGAGACAGAGGCGAACGAAGAAAAAGGAGAGGGATCAACTCATTCATCGGGCTGCCAAGAAAAATAATTACGAAGGCTGTGCGAAGCCATCGGCACACGCCAACTGAAAAGCTGTGGCCAAGACGACCTTACGGCGGAATCGGCACGAAGCAATTTACAGAGAAGGCGCTGAAACAATTTGACATTGTCAGCGGAGATGATTGAGTCAGGAAGAAGGTTGTACACTCTCGTGCCACCCAATGCGGAACGCACAAGGTAGTCAGGGGCACGGAGAGAACACGGGTCTCGCAAGTGACGGAAGTGGCGACGAGGGGAGCGGGGAGGAGGAGGGGAGGAGTCAACGGAGAAAAAAGCACCGAAGCACGGAGGGCTGAAACCGAGTACAGTGCGGCGAATAAGGCCCAAGTTGGCTATATCTCTGCGGGCAGAAAGTGGGGCAAGATTAAAGTTGCGCAAAGCTTCGTACTCAGTTATGCCCAGGGTTCGTAAAAAACCAGTCTGGACACGGTCAAGCGGCAACAATACAGAATTCGAAGCGCGTGAGAAGGCTGGCGTGCGGTATTCTATGAACGAAAGAATGTGCGCTTTATATAAGACAACAAGCTCGGCGACAGTGTGGTAGCGCCGCGAGCGAAGCAAGGCCTGAAGTCGCCAACCACATTCGTGCACACACTCAGATACCGCATCTGACATGACAAGCTTGCATTCAAAAGATACACCGAGAATTTTAAAGTTGCCACCAGAAGGGCGGCTACGTGAAATAATGTGCCGGCTCTCCTTCGAAGCTTCAAACACAACAGCGCTGGCACGGCCCCATTCGTGCAGACACGACTGGCACTGCCCAATAGTGGCAAAAATCTCGTCGTCAGAAGAGGAGGGGAGGAAAGGACGGAAGGCGTTGAGATCGTCGGCATATACAACTTCTTGAAAGTGTAATCTGGCAATTGCTTCGCTGGCATCACCGAAAAAGATGTTCCAAAAAGGCGGGCCCAAAACGGCCCCTTGAAACACCATGTTGGTCATGCAAATGAGACGCGAGAAAGGCACCGCCAACTGTAATGCGGGCCTTCCGGGCCTCCAGCCAGCTAGAAAAGACTGCGCACACAGCCGGGGGGATACCCCAAGCGCGTAGCTTCGCGAGCAGGCGGTCCGAATTCACACGGTCAAAGGCGCCGGACACGTCGGAACAGCATCATCATCGGGACACCATCATGATCACCATCGTTGTCATCATCATGATCATCATCATCGGGACACCATCACCATCATCTCATCCTCATCATCGACATCATCATCATCATTAATATCATCATCAGCATCATCATCATCGTCATCATCTGGGCACCATCATCATCATTACCAACATCACCATCAACATCATCATCATCATCACAAGCATCATCATCACCATCGGGACGCCATCATCAGCAACATCATCATCACCATCATATTATAATCATCATCATCGGGACGCCATAATCTTCATCAACCTCATCATCATCATCAACATCATCATTGGGACACAATCATAATCAACATCATCAACATCAACATGATCATACTCATCATCATCGGGACACCATCACCGTCATCATCACGATCATCAACATAACCCCAGGAAGCATTTAAGAAACCCCCCGCGATATCTTAGCACGGCATTTTTATTCGATATTCCGAGGGGCCGAAATAACCGCACGATAGGTTTAGCATCCGGACACACAACAAATTCGCGGAGGCCTGGCCCCTGGGGAAACCCCAGGTGACTTGGGCCCTGACAGGCCTTGGGCCCCGAGGGAAGGAGGGGGGCGCGGGAGGAGGAGGAGCAAGGAGGAGGAGGAGGAGGAGGAAGAAGAGGAGGAGGAGGAGGAGGAGGAGGGGGCAGGAGGAAGTTCGTAGGAAGAGGAGGAGGAAAAGGATGAGGAGGAGGAAGAGGAGGAGGGCTCCTGGTGCCAGGTAACGCTTCCAGGGTGCGGAAGGGTTATCGATTTGCCGGAAGGGGGGGGGTTCTTAAATGCTTCCTGGGGTTAATCATCATGATCATCATCATCCTCATCATCGGGACACCATCAGCATCATCATCATCATCGTCATCATCATCATCAACAGCATCATCATCATCGGGACCATCATCCTCATATCATCATCATCATCATCGTCATCATCATCACTAGCAGCATCATCATCATCAACATCACCATCACCATCATCATCATCATCAGCATGACCATCTTCATCATCATCTCATCATCATCATCATCATGATCATCATCATCATCATCATCATCGCGGGACACCGCGGGACACCAGCGGGACACCGCGGGACACCGCGGGACACCGCAGGAAACCGCAAGACACCGGCGGGACACCGGCGCGGCGGGACACCCCGGAAGGGAATCATTTGGTCCAGCCGCGCCTCAGCCACACGGGACTTTCGTGGGACGGGCGGACACTGCGGGCCACCGGCTGCCCAAAAAAGAATCATTTGGTCTGCCTTAGCCACGCGAGACTTTCTCTTGCCCGCCCATGCAACTTCGCCTCGCCCGCACGCACCACGAACACAAACCGAAATCGATTTCCCGGTAGGGGCGCTCTCCACTTCACTTCAATTCCCCACATTTCTTTTTTCTATCGGACCTCTGCAGTACACCACGGCACCATTCGGCATTCGGCCATGCGGGCGGCGCACTGCCGGAGGGACGGGGAAAACGAAAGAAGAAGACAAAGACAGAAACAAACGAGGAAGAAGGGAAGGGGAAGAAAACAGGCAAGCAGGCAGAAGGACAGCCAGAAGGAGAAAAAACGAAAACGCCAAACGCCGTGACCGCATTCTTCGTGACACTTGTCTTCCTCGTTCGCCCGACTGTGTCTTACGAACTCCGCTCGGAACTATCCGGTTGTAAAAATCCTTTCACAAGCGATCACTGGGGCCGATTCTGTGGAAAACTTTCGCCCTTCGTCGTGTGTTATGTTCGGCAGAGTGCCTGCATGGCACAATATTTTAATCTGAAAATAACCGTTTGCTTTTGATTCACTTCTCTTCTTTGCTCTGGAGCTTGAATGATTCCCCTTTTTCGCTCCGTCCCTTTCCTCGCCGCTCATCATGATTGTTTCTTTTTCGTGTCCCTCGCCGCGAAGCAGCCGTGTGTCGCTTTCTTCGAAATCTCAATTGGTTGAAGAAATCATGTTCGCAACTGATAACTAAAAAAAATAATAAAATGAAAAAAAAAAAAAAAAAAAAAAAAAAAAAAAAAAAAAAAAAAAAAAAAAAAAAAAAAAAAAACATGTTGCTTAAAAAAAAAAAAAAAAAAAAAAAAAAATGTTAATAAATAATAACAATATATATGTATATATACATAAAAACGAAACAAATGCGAACTCAACCGAACTCCAATACTTCGTCACATTACAAGAAAACCCGAATGCAAAAAAAAAAAAAAACGAAAATCCAATTAATACTGCAACAAAAAAAAACCCGAATGTTGATGTCAAATAATGAAATACGCACTGAATTCAAAATGTAAACCTAGATTCGTCAACATTCCCTCTGCGAAATCACACCTGTGCATCATAAAACTCGCATAGAAAATTCTGCGAACTTAGCTAGCGCTGATAACGAGAACTAAAGTCAAACTTCACTTTTTAGAGAACCAAAAAACATAATTCAAACGACCATCTGCTTCCGAATCCAACCGGGCAAAGCGGTTCAATAATTTCCGAGAATGGCTGCAGCAGGGGTGCTCGGGAAATCTTGCGAAAACTTAGGAATCAAAATGCTCGAATTCTGCTACCAACCAAATCAAATCGCTGTGAACTTATACGTTGCAACATGCTCTTCTTAAACTGCTGTCTTCATGCTTTCGCCGTCTCGAAGGCTAAAACATGTATTCTAAACGCAGTTAGGAAACACGACAACTGGAAACTGAAACACAACACCGAACGATGGAAAACTAATCAATCAAAACTAACATTTTTTTCTAACTATCGTTTAAAACTCTGTTCCCGAAATGAGAATTTATATGAACTTCTTTTTTTCTGTTTCGATCTTAATTCTGCTTGCCGTCTGAATCTCAAATCAATTGTACAGATACTAGCGCAAGGAACAACAACCACACCTACAAAAACGACCGTTTTAAATCATGTGAACATGCGGTGATGATTTCTGAATAAACTCGAAAACTAGAACTACAACAAAACTGATATAAAAACACTCGAATATTCGGCTCTCGAAAAGATTTTGACAAACATGTGATAATCCGAATTAAAAACCAACACGGCGGATGAGAAACGAAAGAACGGAACCTGATCGAAGTAAAATAACACACACATCTATGGGATTCATCGCGCGTGGACATTTATATAAATATGAAATGAAATTACTATAAAATTGAATCCTTATCCTATTTTGTTGTAAATGCATTAGTAATTTCTTACTCTAAATCATGATAAACTGATCACTACTGTTCTGAATATTCAAATCTACGATTAGAAAACCAATATAAGAATTATAAAATTGAATACAATTTCGAAATATCGTAACATAAATTGGGAACATCGAACCACATATCTAATTCACCAATACTGTGAACGTTCGTTGCATTATCACTTCTAAACTATGCACGAATCAATAACGTCACGACATATAACTCTCGAATCATACATAAGTCTTAATACGATGCACACTAAAAACACTTACAAAAATTATTTTTGGAAACAAACCGTCAAAACTGCACAACTCGAACTTCGAATATGTACAAAAATCAAATGTTATTTAAAATCATGGAACCTATACGAATTACAACGTTCCGATAATAATATTGAAATAATCTAAATAACGACAAATTAATAACATAAATAACACAAAAAAAACGTGGATCGTCATGATGTTAATATTGTACTTTTTGGTACTATTCTTATTCTAATAGAAATATTTATAACATTGCTCCCTTCTATGCCGATATACAAACGAATGTATCGAACTTACATGTTAGCAATATGTAATAAGATAGATCATAAACATGAGAATATGTATAGATATATATATATATTACATATATATGGTTCACAAATATAATCTCTGAATGTAAATATCTATAACTTTAATTTTGTATCCCGAAACGTAATTATTAAGCACTTACGAATCTCATTTTTTTTTCCCGTGTTTACTCATGCCTAAATACAGAAAACAAACCACATACTCTCGGTATCGCTGTATATGTATATGCATCTCGATGCATCTGGTGAACGCGTAAATGTTAAATCACAATATAATACATGTGGATGCTGATCTATGCTTGCATGTGTGTTCGTGTGTATTTTTATAGGTAGCTGTATCGGTATGTATGTATATAAATACATCTAGACATTGCGCATTAATTGTGGGTCTCGGAAACAATGGCTCGTCGTTTATGATTATTATGTTGTTTCTCGTGTTTATATTTCATTTTGTTTCTCGTGTTTATATGCGATTGTGTGTGTTTCTCTGTGGAACATACTGTTCAAACACATGGTGAATATCTATCGCTGTTTTTTCGTGATGATTGATGCCTGATACATATATATATATATATATTATATATATATATATATGTATATTATCTATATATATATATATATTATATCTATGTATAATATATATTATATATATATACACACACACACACACACACATATGCGCGTGTGTGTATATATGTATATGTATATGTATATGTGCGTGTATGCGTAGGTGTATGTGTCTGCAAGCATGAATGTGAATGTGGATATGCTTGCATGATTGCGTGTGTGTATTTGTATAAGGAAATGTATAAGTATGTGTGTATATAAATACATTCAGATATCGCGCATCATCGGAACGACGTATTCCGAACGTTTCGTTCGAAAAGCGTTCTTTTTCTACGAGCAATATTCAACGATGATGTTTGTGTTGTATAGTTGTGGGTCTCGGGAAAAACGGCTGATTGTTTATGATTATATATATATATATATATATATATTATGTTGTTTTCTCGTGTTTATATTTCGTTTTGTTTCTCGTGCTTATATCACGATTTTTTTTTTCTCTTTGGAACATACTGTTCAAGCACATGTTGAATATCTATCGCTATTTTTTCGTGTGGATTAATGCCTTGCTAGATATATATATATATATATATATATATATATATATTATAATATATATATATATATATATATATATATATATATATATATACATATATGTATATGTATATGTATATGTGCGTGTATGCGTAGGTGTATGTGTCTGCAAGCATGAATGTGAATGTGGATGTGGGTGTGATTGTGCATGTGCGTGCTGATGTATGCTTGCATGCACACTTGTGTGTTTATGCATGGGTAAATGTATAGGTATGTGTGTATACATAAATACATCTAGATATCGCGTTTCGTTTCTACGGGCGTCCAAACAATTATCGGATGTGGATGGATATTGCCCTGCAAAGATTATTATGTGGGAGTGTTTTTTCGGATGGACGCCTCAGGGGTCGTTTGAAAACGCTCCAGGAAATCGCGCAAGGCATCCACGAGGAGGATCCAAAGGAAATTCTCAGAAGGCCCGGGAGCCTTTCCGAGCCTGGCAAAACCAATGCGGGGGTCTCTTTGGGGGCCTTCGGGGGACGTTCTTGGAGGGCTCGTGGTGGTTTCCCGGGGGTGGAGCCTCTGGTCTTAGTTGAAGGTGCCTCCGGGGACTCACGGGGACTCTTGGCCTTTGGGCTCGACATGCTGGTTTGGATTCCCGCTCTTGTGTCAGGGCCATGGGGGCCTCTCGGGCTCTGGGCGGGCTCTTGGGCCGTCTTGGCGCTTTTTTGGGTAGTGTTCGGGCCGTCGCGGAAACCTCTTG
This sequence comes from Prorocentrum cordatum, assembly GCA_963575745.1. Classification (NCBI taxonomy): domain Eukaryota; class Dinophyceae; order Prorocentrales; family Prorocentraceae; genus Prorocentrum; species Prorocentrum cordatum. The sequence goes on along the minus strand of CAUYUJ010015800.1, from coordinate 18,436 downwards.
GGCTGTTCTTGTGCTGTTTTGGGGACCTCATGGGCCGTCTTCGAATGTTGGAAAGCCCACCTCCTCCTCCTCCTCCTCCTTCTCCTCCTCCTCCTCCACCTCCTCCTCCGCCTCCTCCTGATCTTCCCCGCCGTCCTCCCCAACGTGTCCCCCGAAGGGTTTCCACAACGGCTGGGGGAACACATGCTCCGATAGCTTGGAAGAGCTCTTGCCACAACGCTCGGCCATATGGGCGATTCTAGAAGGCAGGGGGCGGCGGTGATTCGCCGTAGGCGTCTTCGATCTGTCGCCCCCTGTCGATATGCTGTTGTTTTATCACAGGGGTGCCTGGCGTGCGAAATGTTGTTGTTGTTGTTGTTGTTGAACATTATTTATTCTAAAGAATAATTATTGTTGGGCCCCCTGGTGCGCGCCCCCCCTGCGCCGCCTAGGCCGCAGCTACATTTTCATCATTTTCGTGAGGAAGCCTCAGAAAAGAGGGTGTGTACAGGATCCGGTTGTTTTGTTGTAATCCGCTTTCCCTTGCAAAAAACAATAGAAAATGACATTTCTTGTTCTAATATAATCAAATTTCAAGAATCCCTTGCAAAAAATAAGGTAAAGTGGACATTCGCGCGCGCAAGACGAAATCCTTCCAAAACCTTAGTGTTCGCAGCGATTTTAACATAAAAACATCAAAAAACCAATGGTTTTTCAACCAAAAAATGTCAAAATCTCATCCCGCGCGCTCAAAAAAATGCCAAAAAAAATGTCAAAATGTCAAAAATGTCAAAACGATCGGGACAAGCACAACCATCAGGACAACCATCGGGACAATCATCGGGACAACGATCGGGACAACCACAACCATCAGGACAACCATCGGGACAACCATCGAGACAACCATCGGGACAACCATATCCTCTCTCTCTTGTGTATTCCCACATCCCTCAGGAATTTGCCCTAAAGATGTGATCAACTATCTTGTGAGTACGTATCATGTGTATCATGTGTATCATGTACCATATGCATCATATGCAACAGATGTTCTGTGGAAGGCTTAACAACTTCTGTGGGTTAACAAGGCTTAACAACTTCTGTGGGTGTACGAACGTAGGCTTAACAACTTCTGTGGGTGTGTACTCCACGCCAGTGTAGTAGCCACGGTCGTCCGCAGGCCACGAAGTGAAGTGTCCGAACGTCATAGGGCGGGAAGCTGGGTGTGGGTGGTGGCGAAGAGTCGTGTGGATATTTGGTAGAGCTTGCACTGCCCCCCCACAAAGTGGGGGTATTGGCTGGCGTCGCATGAAAACCCTGGCACTGGTGAGAACACTGAGCGTTCGGGTAAAGTGATTGTTGTTGTTGTTGTTGTTGTTGTTGTTGTTGTTGTTGTTGTTGTTCTTGTCTGTGGTTAAATTCAAAACTCCCCAGGGGGCTTCGGCCGATCCTGCGGGCCACCGAACTCTTGCCGACGCATCTCCCGTCAACTTTTCCGCTCAAGGTGGCCTCCAATACGGCCCAGATGGCCCTCCCAGGCGGCTGAGATGGCCCCAAGAGGGGCCCAAGAAATATTGCCTCCAAGACCGCCCAGATGGTCCGAGAGGGCCGAGGCGGCCCAAGAAACACCCAAGAGGCCCCCAAGACGGCCCCCTTCCAGGAAGGCCAGAAGAGGCCCAACTCAGTGATCATCACATTTTTTTTTATTGGATTTTGGCTTTTTACTTCAACATGGCCTTCCGACGGCTCAAGACGGCACGAGAGGCCTCCACGATCGCCCAAGCGACATCCAAGATGGTACCGCGACTGCCCAAAAGGCCACCAAAACGTCCCCAAGAGGGCCCCAAGAAGCTGCACGAGGCGACCAAAATGCCCAGTTCTCCAAGATAGCCCCAGATCGCAGCAACATGTTTCCATGACGACCCACGATGCAGCCAAGATCGTCTAAGTTGGCCTCCACATGGCCCAAAACGGCCCAAGAGGCCTCCAAAAGGACACACAATAATGTCAGAATATGCCAAAATCAATGTTGCGCCTTCGGTTTTTGTTCAAAGAAAGATTTCGCAGGCCGACTAAACCAGTCTTCGGTCTCTAGGAATTCGTGCGCAGCTGCTTCGCATCGCCAGTCGGGCTAAGTATTTGGGCATCTGGATTGGGATGGATGAGCGAAAACAATCTCGGGCCAAACCACTTGTCGAGTGTCGTCGGAGGGTGCATATATAAGTGATTGGGAATATCGTCGCCTATAACACGTACGGCTTCACTGCCATATCATCTATTATGCAATTTTATCCCGCTCCTTTTCGCCCGTCCGACGGTCCAATACGGCCCAACAGACACCCAGTATAGCCCCAAGATCGTGCACGAGGCTGTCAAGATGGCCCTATGATGGCCCAAGAAACCTCCAAGACTGCCCCAATGGGGGCCCAAAGACGGCCCAAGAGGCCCCCCAAGCGCCCCAATTGGCCTCCAAGACTGCCCAAAGACGGCCAACAAGACGGTCCCAAGACGCCTCCAAGATGGCCAAGATGCCCTCCAGACGGCCCAAGAGGCTCCTAAGACGCTCCAACTTTGCACCCAGTGGATTTCCAGCAGGTCAGAACCCTTGATTATCATTCTATTCTTTCTTTCGATGAATTTAGCGTTCTCGCCTTTTCGGTCTTCCGACGCGCCAGTGCGGGCCCGCACGCCCCCAAAATCATCCCAAGACGGCCTGGGAGGCCCCCGAGGGGCCCGCCAGACGGCCCAAGAGGGCCCCAAGACAGCCAAGAGGCCGCCAAGACGGCTTCAGAGACCTCCAAGACGGCCCTCAAAACCCAAAGAATGACCGACGACTGCCCAGAAGGGCCTCAGACGGCCTCCGGAGGCCAGGAGGCCCCCAAGAGGCCCCTCAAGGGTCCCAGGCGACCCCCAAGAGGACCCAGGAGGCGTCCTAGATACCATTTACAGCCCCCCCAAAGGCTTTCTCCTCCGCCTTTTCCTCCCTCTCCTCCTCCTTTCTCGTCCTCTCCTAGTGTTACCAAGGGGGTTACACAACGGCTGGGGGAACAACTTTTGGCCTCATAAGCGTTTCCAGAAGGCAAGGGATGGCGGTGATTCGCCGTAAACGTCTTCGATGAACTCTTCTACACATTCCCAACGGCCTCCGGCCCAGCCCGCCAGCCGCGCGGAAACATCGGAAAGTCCACCACAAACCTCCCCGTGACGGCCAAGATAAACTCCAAGACGGAGAAGATGGCCCAAGTTGGCCTCCAAGAGGGTCTCAAGACGACTTCAACACGGCCAAAATGGCTCCAAGACGGCCCAAGAGACTCCCTAGACGGCTCCAAAAGAATCTCCAGAAGGCCCAAATCATTGTTCCTACTGGTTTCCGGCCGCAAAACTCGCCCCAAGACGGCCCCAGAGGCCTCCAAGAGGCTCGCAAAACGGCCCAAGAGGGCCCCAAGAGGCCCCCGAGACGGCCACATTAACGTTCAAGACGGCCCTAAAGCGCCCAAAGAGGGACCGACGACTGCCCCAGAAGAGGTCCATTAGAGGCTCCCAGAGGGCACCCAAAGCGCCGAAGAGACCCCAAGGCCCCGAGATGCCTCCAAGATGCCCAAACGGCTCCAGAGAAGGCACCAGGAAGCCAGAAGACGGCCTCAAGAGGCTTCCTTTCCCAAATTTTCTTTCTTCGCCTCCTCGTCCTCCTTCTCCTTCCTTTCCTCCTCCCTGCTTTCCTCTCAAGTGTTCCCCCCAAGGAGTTCCAAGACGGCTGGGGTGAACACGTACTCCAATAGCTTGGCAAAGCTTCGGCCTCACGTCGGGACACATAAGCGTTTCCAGAAGGCAGGGGGCGGCGGTAGTTCGCCGTGTGCGTCTTCGTTGTCCGCCGCCCTCTGTGGCTTGCCGCAGGGGTGCACGGCGTGCTGGATGTCAGGGTGTTTTAATAATTTGAAACATTTCCAATGGGGTTTTGGCCTGGCCGATCGCGCCGGCTGCGCGGAATGCCTGGGTGAGGTGGGAGGCACGGGTTTTTCTGCCCATAAGGGCCCGTCAACTTCCCAGATCGTCGGTCTTCCAGCTCTAGGCGGCCCTAAAATGGCCCCCCAAACGGCCAAGATGGGCTCCAAGACGGCTACGATGCTCCCGAGAGAATCCAAGATGGCCGCAAGCTGGCCCCAATATGTCTTCAAGATGACCGAGATGCCCCCAAGATGGCTTCAATATCGTACAAGACGGCGCAAGAGGCCTCCAAGACTGCCCAAGAGGCCCCCAGGAAGGCCCAAAGAAGCCAAACTCCACTGCCGTTTTGGATTTTCTGATGATTTTGGCGTTTGCTCAGTGTCGGTTCCAACGACCCAAGAGGCCCCCTGACGGCCCAAGAGGCTCCCGAGACGGGCCCAGGAGACGCCCAGGGCGCTCAAGATGGCCTCCAAAACGGCCCCGATGCGCCCCAAGAGAGCCCCAAGCCGGCCCAGGGAGGCTCCAAGGCGGCTTCCGACGGCGTCAGACGGGCCAGGAACGCGCTCAGACGGCAGAAGAGTTTCCAAAAGAGTCTCCAAAGTCCCCCACGAGGCTCGAGGAAGCATCCAAGAGGCCTCCAAGGTGGCCCCTAGGAAGCTCCCACGAGTCCCCGAGAGGCCTCCTCCTCCTTTTTCCTTTCTGTTCCCGGGCAAGTTTCCGCAGCGGCTGGGGGAACACATCCGCCACCGTGCCCCCTGGCACGTGGGGGCGTGCTAGAATACCAAATGTTGTCTTGCCAGGTTGCAGTTAACTTCTAATGGGCTCAGGACGGCCTTCTAAGGCCCTTCGGCTGCCCAAAACGGCCTCATAAGTTGCCACCATACGGCTAAGAGGTCCCCAAGACGGCTCCAAAGAACCCCAAGAAGGCCTCAGAGACCCCCGAAACGGCCCAAGAGGGTCCCCAGGGGCCCCCTAAGACTGCCTCACAGGAGGCCAAGACAGCAACATGACGGGGCAAACGAGTTCCATGAGCGCTCCTCAAACTAGTGAAGATGAGGACGGAGTGGAGGTCTCCCAAACACCGAGGAAGGCTATAACATTTCCTAAGAGGCCCACACGATACCTCCACGACCCAGCCAGGGGGTACCCAGCAAGCGGTCGTTAATGCCTGGCGGCCAGATCCCCAGACCCGGGGGCGGCCCATTGTTCCGAAGTTCTCCCCCCCTTGGTACCCATTGTGTCCTTGGACTTCTCGGACGCATGTGGAAGCCTTCGGGGGCAATTTCGACTTCAAAAGGGGTCCACACAACATTTCGACATCCAAGCGGCGCCAGGAGACCGCCAATGTCGTTAAGATGTATCCAAAATGGACCAAGATGGCGCCATTATCGCTCCACGACAACCCGTGACGACCCAAGAAGGCTCTAAGAGTACTCCAGAGAAGCCCCCAAGAGGTGAAGATCATTGATTCTCCGTAATTCTCAAACGTTTTCAGCGTGCTCGTTTTCTTGGTAGTGACAGCGTTCGAGACTGCCTGAGAGGTGCAGTAGTTATTCGATTTTCTAAGATCGGGGGAAGGGGGGCACTTTTCTGTTGAGGATTTGAAGAATTACCGGCTTCGCAGATCCACAACGTAATGTTCTACTCGTCTTGAACTTTGCTTGTCTCCGCTGTCCGTGACATTTTTATTTCCGTTTCAAATTTGTAAGTCAATCGGGTGTTTGATCGGCCAGATTGATGTCCGTGTTCAACGACGTGTGCATGAAACGAGCTCCGCTCGCTTTGGACGAATAGGATGAATCCGATTATTCCCGCCTTGGCATGCTGTTCTGTTACTATTCTGGGTTCGCGTTCGAAGCAGCTGTTCTTGGTTAGTGTTTCGGGTGGTTGTCGGTCTTGGGTCTGCAGCTATAAAACATGTAAGTTTGCAAGCTAGCAGATGGAACACCCCCAACGTCTCTCATTAGAACTAGGCCCAAGAACCACCCCGGGACGGTCCACAGGGCGACAAGAAGGCTCCAGGAAGAACCCAAGGAGGCCAAAGAGAGCTTCAGCATGCCCCAGCTACCGTTTCCCCATAGGGGCACAAAGGGCCCCGACCGGGCCAAAGACGGCCCCAAGATGGGCCCAAAACGGCCCACGAGGGCGGCACGACGGACCAAGAGGCCTCCGAGACGGTTCTAGAACGGTTCCAACCACGCGTACGACGCCTCGCGACGGGCCCGAAACGGCTTCAAGAGCCCCCCCCGAGACGCTCCGTCCGTCGTGGGCCAAGGCGCTTCCAACAATGCCGCAGCGAATGACAAAACGCGCCATCACGGCACAAGAGGACCCCCAAAAAACCGCCACGAGGTCCCCTAACAAATTGCTGGAGGCCGTTGAGGGGGACCGCCGGCACCCCTCGCATCGTGAGAGCGTTCCGAACGACCACTCGCTGCCTCCAAGACACCGTGTGCAAGATGTACGCTGTACAACTTACTGTAGATGAGATATAGTGTTTCAGTACATGGAACGAGAGGTTGTTTAGCATCCCACCTTCTTCCTCCCGCCGCTTCTGGCGCGGATCCCTTTCAGTGCCCTAGAATTACATCGAGCGCGAGGTGAGAAAACTGATGCATACCCCTTGGTTGTCGTAGATATATGTATATACTTATCTTCCTACAAGACGTCGGGAACTTTGACAACGTCATACCGTGGAGCTGTGTCTCCTGGACTTGCGCGGTGCCTTGTGCGGGAGGGTGGATGAGCACGCGGAGGAGGACACTAGGAGGGGGATTTCGGAAGGGAAGGGAAGGAGAAGGGGGGCAGGACGACGAAGAGGAGGAGGAGGACGTGAAGGAGGTCCAGAAGGTGAGGCGACTGACAGCACAAGAGGGCCCAAAGGACCTTCAAACAGCCCGAGAGGGCCCCAAGAGGCCCCCAAGATGGCCCCAGGTGCGTGAGGGGGGGCCCAAGGAGGCCCAACAAATCACCCGGATAGCACTAAGGCTGCTCAAGAGAGCTTCCGATTTGCCCCAAGACGATTCAAGAAAGCCCAAGAGGCCCCTGGGAGGCTCCCGTGAGCTTTCCAAGACGGCCAGAGAGGGGTCTGAGAGAGCCAGAGCCCTCCGACACCCCATGAGGATCCCACAACGACTTACACAATTTCGCAATTCCCCACCAGGCCCAAATATTCTACAACGGTCGTGGCGAAATGGATCGGCTGCAGCACGCAACGGCACGCGGCCCCAAGCATGGTCCAAGCGCTCCAAGAGGCCCCCGAAAAAAGCTCAGAGAGGAGCCCAAGTGTTCGAACACACCCGAGGGAAAGGAATAATATTAAACGGGGAGAGAAGAAAGAGATACAGGATATCATCGACGACGCCTGCAGCGTATCACCGTCGCCCCCCTGCCTTTTGAAAGCGCCTATGCGGCCGAACGTTGCGGCCAGAGCTCTACCAAACTATCGAAATATCCAACTGTCTGCGGCAAATCCCGCCACCGTGCGAACCCAACATTCTGGGTAACGACTGTTCGAACGGGCACAGGGAACCGTCACGTGTGGTACCTCATTTCCTAGGCTGATAGTAGTCGTGATGATAATGATGGTGATGGTGATGATGATGATGATGATGATGATGATGATGATGATGATGATGGTGATGATGATGGTGGTGACGATGAGGATCAAGATGATAATAAAGATGATGAGGATGATGTGAAGGATGAGGGGGGAGGAAGAAGGATTTTGCTACGAAACATGCAAATCCCCCTGTGTCCCGCAAGCAAGCACCGTGTGAGCGCTTGACAACAGATGCGGCATTAGCGAATTCCACTGTTTCAAATGCCGAAGTCAACATTAGAAAAGCGATCAACATGGCCCAAAGAAGATACCAGGGTGGCACACCTGAAACGTGGACCATCACGAGATCGTGCATGTCTCCGAGGGTCTGTCTGGGCCTTCCTGGAGCGTCTTGGGGCCGCCTTGGAAGCCTTTTTGGTCGCATTGGGGGCCTCCTGGGCAAACTTTGGACGTCCTGGGGCCGTCCTGGGGCGATGCCGTGTTTGGGTCTCTTGGGCCGTCCTGGGGCGATGCCGTTGGCGTTTTGGGCTGTCTTCGTAAGGTGGCCAAAAAAAACAACAGCGAGTACCACGCAATTCATTTTTGGCTCTCGGGACCCTCTTCGTAATTCGTTTGAGGCCCTCTGAAAGCGTCTAGGAAACTCCTTGGGCCGTCTTAGAAGCACTTTCGAGGCCTAGGAACCATCTGGGCCTACAGCGCTCCGAAAAGCCCTTCGCGGTCCTCCTCTTGGGGGACCTTCTATGTCGCCTTGGGGGCCATCTTGGGACCGTTTCTGGGCTCCCATGGCCCCACTTGAAGGCCGTATGACGCCGTATGCTGGTCTCTTCGCCCGTCTTCGGGCACTCCTAGGGCCGCTCAGGTGGAGCATGCACACCGTGCGCCTACATATGTATTTGTGCATATATATATATATATATATGCACACGTACATGTGTGTTTGTTCCTGTGTGCTCAGTCGAAATCGGAACCTCTGGGGCTCGTGCTCGTGGAGAAACTCGAGATCCCACCAGCCTTTTGGGCGGACGTGGTACGACATGTCTTCTCTTCCCCCTTCCAAAATCACTTCCTCCCGCATTCGGGGGAGGGTTTATCACTCACCCTCTGCAACTCTACCGGCCCCAAACCAAAGGCAATGCAAACACCCCTCACCATCCCTGTCAAAATACAATGCAACATGCACTTTGCGGCAACATGCGGATTATTTCTGAGCGCTGGCGTTCATCTCACTTTGTTGTTTGACAGGGGCGAGGGGGCGTCTCATCTTGCCACACGTGCGCAGGCCCACCATCCCTGTCAAACACAAATGTCAAATGCATGCCGCGGCGAAATATTTGATCATGCGCGGGCGCCCCGAGATTACTTTGTTTTGCTACTTGAAAGGGTGATGGGTTGCCCTGGCACTCGCGGCGCACCTCGCTGGCGTCGCGCACCTGGGTGCTACTTCTGTGTTGGGAGGGCGGGTGGGAATGAGCGAGACGGCTTGCGGTTCGTGGGTACCTTGAGCCCTCTCCCTGCCCCCTCCCCTGGGAATGGACCGGGGGGGATCCAGATGTGGCAGATGGCCCTTTTGGGTTCAAGATGGCCTCCAGGTGGCTCCCGAAGGTCCACGATAGCACGTGATGATCCAATCTGGTTTATCATAGCTTCCAACATACCTCCGAGAAGTCCATAAGACGGCTCCAAGTGCCCTCGGAGCCCTCCAAGGAACCCTTCAAGAGGCCAATGTCGTTCCACATCCTACGGGAAAAAAACTGATTTCTGCCCTCTCGCCTTGTCGCTCCCGATGGGTCTCGGAGGTGTGAAGATGGCCCCATGAGAACTCCAAGAGGACCCAAAGACGGCTGCAAGACCATTACACCAGCGAGCGCTTCAAGAGGGCCCCAAGAGCACAATCTTCAAGAGGGTGACCCGAGTTAAGGACCTCTCTTTTTGATCGAGGACCTCCAAGATGGCTCCAAGACGCCCTCCAGTGCCCCCAGGAGGGCCCCAGAGAGCCCCAGAAGGGCCTGCAATGAGCCCCGAATGTGTCCCAAATGGCCCCAAGATGGCTCCAAGAGGCTCCCCGAAGTCCTGACTTCACCATCGTTGGCACCCCTGCTGTGCACATGCTTACCCACGCCCCTCCTCCAAACAACTCTCATTGGTATCGTTTCTGGATGGGCTGGTGGGGATACGCGAAACGTGCAGACTTCCGATGAAACGGATCACAACGAGTCGGGGACGGCATATTTAGAAACGGCCGGACGTGAACTGCTGATTCATGGCAATGACGACAAATATAACATTTACGAACTGTTTGCGAATTCCGTGGTAACGATAGCGGCAGTAGCACAAGCGCACACAAAGAACATATCCTGGCCACGAATGCACACACGTCTCCATGAATCATCATTTGAAGAATGCTAACATTCGGCGTTCCTCCTGATCCCAATCAAAATTCGTAGTCATCCTTACACGCTTCTCGCACACAAGCAATGTACCTCGACTCCGCAGCGCGACAATGCACACGTATGAAGGGAGATGCTGGTTGCCTTCAGCAGAAACCGCTCACGAGATTACAAGGGAAGGTGGTAGAGACACCATGAACAAAGACTACCCGACGGGACCCCCATATTGGCGGCAAAAATACTTGCAAAGTGTTTGTGGGTGCGCGCGTCATACGCAATGCTGACCACTCCCGCCCACTTCGCACTTACTTTTGACAAGGACGGTGGGGAGGGTGCACATGCTTCTCAATGCGTGCCGTCATGTGTGCTGGCGCACCTGGCACACGCTGCACGCGCCGCGCACTCGGCGCAGCTGGCGCGGGTAGAGAACGTGGCGCATTTGGCGAAAGTGGAGCATGTGGCACATCTGGCAAACCTGGTGCGAGAAACGCACCTCGTACGCGCGGCGCACCCCGCGAGCGTTGCGCATCTGGCGACTGTTTTGATTCGGGCGGGAATCAACGAGGCGGCCATCCTTCGGGGAGTCGCTTGGCAACTCCTTCCCCCTCCTCTCTGGGTCTGGATCAGCGTCCCAAGAGGCTACTTTTCGGGCCCAACGGGGGGTAGGCACTAATCCGCGCCGCCCCTTTCGCCCAAAGCCTAAATCAATGAGCAATCATCGATTTTACAATGATTTTGGCACATGGAGGGGGCACCCTTGGGGGGTCGCTCTGCCAAGGTTGTTCCAATCTGGTTCCTATCTCAAGATGGCCTACCATGGTGGTGTAGTATATGTCCCAGCATGTCTCGATCTGTCATCCAGCATGCCTCTGAAAAAAAGGCTGCGTTGCCATCCCACGACGGCTCCAAGTGGCCACGGAGCGTCCCAGCGAGAACACCGATCTGCAACTGACTATCCATGAAGCGCCTGCGGCTTTCCAATGTTTTTGGGATTCTCGCGCTTTCTTGTGGGATGGGCCTTCGAGCCCCCTCATCTTGCGACTTGGGCCTTGCAAATCGCCGCCCTGCGGAGCCCTCGCTTGCTTTCGAGAGTGGAACAAGCCACAAACCTCGATGATAGACAACCGCAATTCCCTGCCACGCTGGGCCCCGGAGAAAGTTGTCAGGGATATTGCCAGATATCATAAATCCAAGCTGGCCGTGGAAATCGTTCGGCTATTACGTTCGTCGTGCTTTTCTTGTCCTCTGGCTTGGATTTTTCCGGGTACTGCTCAGCCTTCGCGTTGTAGCCATCCTGGAGATTGATGTCGAACAGCTGAAGCTGCCTGCCGTGCTGCACGGAATTTCGGGCTACTATTTGCGGTGTTAATTTCTTTTGTTCATATTCTTTTTGGTATTTTACAACGTCTGCTAGATTTTAGAATACTTTGTCGCTGTTTCAGCTATTTTGTAAAGCCACTCTGCATACTTTTTTCTCAGGAGACGTCCGCCCTCCTGACAGGAGCTTCTTGCCTGACCGTTCGATCGATTTTGGATCTGGCTCTCCCCCCGGCCGCGTGCGCCTTTCGTTTCGCGCTCGTGCTGCGCGCGCCCGGTCACGTGCTGGCCGCGTGGCGCCTGGCGCCGGCGCGCCGCTTCCACGCTCCATTCTGCTCCCGCACCTTCGCCCTCTGGCGGCCGCCCGCCCCCGCCATGCAGAGGGGGGAAGCGCGGGCTCCGCCGTGGGGGGAGATAAGGGGCACGCCCGCCTAGTGGCTGTCAGTGGACAGCGCGCGCTGGACGTCAGAGGCGAAGAAGAAGACGAGGGCGTGAAAAAGGACGTGGTGGCTGCAGGACCCTACGCGCTACCGCCCAAACTCCAGCGGGGGTGGATCTCGCGGCGCCTCCTGGGACGGGAAGGCTGCCTAGCCGAGCTGCCTGCGCAACCGTCGCGCCACTGTGGCCAATGCGCGCAGCGCGTGCTCGCGGTTCTACGTAAGCCTTCGCAGAAACTGGCGTCTGGGATGTCTGGGCGACCTGTGGCGAGAAGTCTACGGCGTTTAGCAGTTGGCTGGGCGCGACGGGACGGGTTGGTCGATGGCCGCGTCCACTTCGCCGCGCGCCCCACACTTCGCAAATGTAAGCAGCAACTCGTCCTGGCCAGACGCTGGGGGGGGCGCCGGCCCATCATGTGCGCGGGCGCTCACGTGTGGTAGTGGTCCCAGAAATTCGGGGGCGTTTCCCGAGCTGCGAGGTGCGCTGGACCTTGGCAGAGATCGACGAAGAGGGTGGCACGCCGCGGGGGGGGCCTCCGACGACGCCTCCCGAACAGCTTGCCTGTTGGACGCCTGCTGTAGAATGTCGCGAAGCGATTGATCTCGAGGATTCGTGCAGTGGCGGCTGGTAAGCGAAGGCGGCGCCCGCCAGAGGTCCCGGGGGGCATTTCGTGGCCGATGCCGGCGCCCAGGCTGCCAGGGGTGGTGGGGCGTCCAGGAGGAGGGGGGCAGCCGTTTCGATTTCATAGCCAATAGAGCGAGCCTGTACGCGACGCGCGCGCTGGCTGAGCGCTGACCAGTTCCCCGTTTGATATGACAGCACATGCGGCCCCCTTCTGAAAGGGCATGGCGTTGGAATGTCGTCGACAACTCTGGGGGGGGCTATGCAGGAAAATCCGAACCGCCCGTCGACGGCCATGGGGTCCGCCTGCGACGGCGGGGGGGGGGCTCGAGACTTCGCTCGCGACGTTCTTCGCCCGTGGCCATGGCTACTGTTGGGGGCTTCGAAGCGGGGCGGGCACCGCCGCCAAAACGCGCGGGAGGTTTGCCTCCACCAGGGGCAGATGATCTTGGACTTTTGCGCCGATTGCACCTGTGCGGCAACCTCCCTCAGAAGCGACCACCGATATTGGTGTTGGTGCGAGTTTTTAAAGCACCCTGGTATGGCGCTCCGCCGCCGCCTGGCGCATCGCTTCCCGCGGGGCGCCATCCAGTGCCAGCTGCCCCCGTGGCGACGCCGCGAGCTGTGGGCGGCGCTCCCCCCGTCGCATTGAGCGGCAGCCGTTCGGCTTCGAATCTGCGCGTCGACGGCGCGCCCGAACAAAAATGACGCCCCTGCGCCGATCCGCGCGCGGGCCCAGGGCGGCCCAGCAGTCCGTGCAGGGGCGAGCACTTGCGGCCGCGCGCCATTGCGCCATCTGAAGTGGGCCAGTCTGGCCGGCGCACAGATGCCGATGCGGATGCAGCGATGCGGGGGTCGCCCGCGCTCGGGCCCTTGGAGGGCGGTCGGGCTCGCTGACTAACGCATGTGAAAGAGGCGCAGGCAGAAGCGAGACGACGCGGCGTGCTGACCGACCTATCAGGGCCGGGCCCCGGGCGCCAAATCGATAGTGTGTGGGCGTCTGGACACTCCATGTGGTGCGTGCAGCGCACCGCGGATAAGGTGGAAACTGCAGAACAGTGCAAACGACGACGACCACGACAACGACCACAACGACGACGACAGGGGGGGCGGAACGAGGGGGGGCAGGGGAAAACGAAGCGACTTTCTTTCTGGGTGGGCAGGCATGGCCATCGGTCCGTGTGGCGCCT